>JAHRHZ010000019.1:383447-410852 GCA_024137785.1 Ginglymostoma cirratum
AGAAGGTCAAGAAGCAAGTAATAGCAGTGTTCTGTACTTGTAAGTAGATCGAAGGATCATAGGAAATTGGAGCAGGTATAGGTTATTTGGCCCTTTGGCTCTGACCCACCTAACAATAAGATCTATTTGTGACCTTAGTTACACTTTCTTGCCTGGCTGTATGACCTATAAGTGTCTTTTGAATCCAAAATCTGCCCAGTTCAGCCTTGAATATATTCAATGACCCAGCGTCCTGTGTACCCATGCCACTATTCTACACAACAATATTTCCTTTCCCTTCTATCCCTTCCAAAAACAGACCCTCTTCCTATCTCTCAACATTGGACTCCATTGGTTAGTTATCTCTCCAGCTTTTTGGCCCATTCATGTGTTACCACTTTTTCCAGTGATCAATTAGTCCCATTCCAGACACATTCCATTCCTACATGGGTCACCTTTATACACATCCCATGTATAAAGAGAGCCACTTTGATCCTTTGTGTGACCATACATCTCCTGGACAGAGCATTGTCAGCTCCTGTGTGGATGGAGGGCACACCAATGAAAACAGTGAGATTTTGGCCCAGGTTGGCCTGTTTCTGGCTCCTTGTCAGGTCTGATGGGGAGTGGGCTGAGGTTACACTTCATGGCAATCAGAGTGAGGATTGAAAATGAGTTGGAGCCTAAGTCATTGTTGTAACTCGATCTAATCAGAGCCCTTGATGACAGGATGCGGTATCCCAGCGAGATTGAACATTGACCAACTCATGAAAGGCATATCTGAATGTTAGCTGATTGATATATAGGAGTCAAAAGAATGCCATTCAGCTGCACATTAGTGCTGAATTTTACAAAAGCATTCTTGAAATGTTGACATCACTGGGTAAAAATATTGGTGTCAATTCAATGGATTCTTGGCCACTTTGAAGACCGGTTTGGTGTTAGTTATCTTGGGGTGGGTCTGGAGTCACATGGAGGCCAGACCCAGTAAGGATGGCAGATTTTGCTCCCTGAAGGACATCAGTGAAACAAACAAAATAATAACCAATAGAACTGCAGATGCTGTAAATCAGAAATTGCTGGCAAAGCTCAGCAGATCTGGCAGCATCTGTGGAGAGAAATCGCAGTTAACATTTCAGGTTGAGTGACTCTTTCTCAGAAGCAGATGGATTTTTCCAGACAATGGACAGTGGATTCATGATCATCAGATTCTCAATTTCAGATTATTATTGAATTCAAATTTCACCATCTGCCAATGGCAGGATTTGAACCCAGGTCCCCAGAACATTAGGGGAGTTTCTGAACAATATCACGAGGCCACAGATAACAAGGCGTGGGGCTGGATGACCACAGCAGGTCAAGCAGCATCATAGGAGCAGGAAAGCTTGACATTTTGGGCCTCGACCCTTCATCAGAAATGGGGGAGGGGGAAAGAGGGTTCTGAAATAAATAGGGAGAGAGGGGGAGGCGGATAGAGAGGAGAGGATAGGTGGAGAGGAGGCAGACAAGTCAAAGAGGCGGGGATGGAGCCAGTAAAGGTGAGTGTGGGTGGGGAGGTAGGGAGGACGGACAGGTCAAGGGGGCGGGATGAGGTTAGTAGATAGGAGATGGGGGTGAAGCTTGAGGTGAGAGGAAGGACAGGTTAGGGAGGCAGAGAGGAGCTAGGCTGGTTTTGGGATACGGTTGGGGGAGGGGAGATTTTGAAGCTTGTGAAATCCACATTGATACCATTGGGCTGCAGGGTTCCCAGGCTGAATATGAGTTTCTGTTCCTGCAGCCTTCGGGTGGCATCACTGTGGCATTGCAGGAGGCCCAGGATGGACATGTCGTCTGAGGAATGGGAGGGGGAGTTGAAATGGTTCGCAACTGGGAGGTGTAGCTGTTTGTTGCGAACTGAGCGCAGGTCCCCAAGCCTCCGCTTGGTTTCCCCGATGTACAGGAGGCCACAACGGGTACAGCGGATGCAGTATACCACATTGGCAGATGTGAAAAAAACCCAGATGTGTTTTGACAACAATTGAACAGTCACTTCCAATTCCCAAACTTTCTAAACTGAATTCAGATTCTCAGACTGCCCCTATTGGGATTTGAACTCAGAACCTCCGAACCATTAGCCCCAGTCTCTGGATTAGCCATCCCCTACTGTAACTCTGACCACTCCCTAGCTTGTCAGACATGGGATCCTCAAACAGAGCGGGAATACACATTTGATAGTGGTGTTTCAATGTTCACAACAGCTTTCACCGGATGTACGAAGTTGCAAATGCGGTTCAGGAGCTGCCAGCTGAAAGGACGCAGGCTTTCTGGAGGACAGCTGCCCATCTGTTCATAGCTTTGATAATCAGTCACTTCCCACACTACAGCTCTGATCTGTTCCCAGCTCTGAACATTGACTATGTACGTTCCTCTAGCAGGAATAAGTCTGAGCTTGCTGCAGAACTTGATAGATGAGCTCACAGCCAGCCTTGTGCTGGCTTGTCTGCCTCTCACCCATTCACTAGGGTGAAGGAGCTTCCATTTTAAACAGCTCCGAGTGCTGAGAATTATCCTGGGATTAAAATGAGACAAATCCCTAAACAATGACAATA
The DNA here is from genome assembly GCA_024137785.1 of Ginglymostoma cirratum. Lineage (NCBI taxonomy): Eukaryota > Metazoa > Chordata > Chondrichthyes > Orectolobiformes > Ginglymostomatidae > Ginglymostoma > Ginglymostoma cirratum. The sequence goes on from JAHRHZ010000019.1 coordinate 386,015, forward strand.
AAAATCACCCACCATGACACAAACATCCAACTCTCCTAGGTTCAGGCTGCTGCTTAAAGGGAAATCACTCAGGATGACTTCAGAGATAATTAATCTAATTTTTTAATCTCATCTAATTTTCAACTGCAGTCACGCAGCAGCCAATTTCTGCACAGCAAGATTCCAAAAACAGGTTTGAGATAAATAACCAGGGAATCTGCTTTCACGTCGGGGTCACAGAGGGAGGTTTCTTGTTCGTATGTTTGTACTTCAAGGACAATATACAGTGGTTGTGGCCACCCTCTGAATTAATTTAAAAACACGCACTGTCCCATCTCTGACTCCATAGTAGGTGAAGTGGTGAACTCCCAAACATTTACGAGACAATTCCAACTAGATATCAGCAGTAACTGGGCCACAGGAACAGCTGCTTAATTCTGTTATAGACAGAATGGCCTTCAGACAGCAGGAACATCCCACTTTCTGTGCTGAGGGGTGAATTAATAACTAATTTCTCTGGAATAAGACGACAAAAACAAAATTCTATAAGCATCTAGGATGCAGATTACTAGCTAGCCCCTGGAGACAGAAGATTTATGGAGAACTGTATGGATAGGGATTCATTGGGATCCCATCCCACATCCCGAACCCATTCCGAGGCCTCCGTCATACAGTAGGCAACCCCTCAATTACAAACTCAGCTTAGACAATGAAGCCAGAGATGTTTGAGAAAACGTTGTAAACACATTGGCATCATCTAAAGAAAGTGAACATTTTATAAATGATTTTCTTGGTTTATATAGTGTCTGTGTACACAGCATCAGCACAGGTCTCGAGTGGGAAGCAGATTGCTTCTGTAGGGTCCAACAAACATTAAACTGGTTGCAGGAGGCGGCCATTCAGGTCCCTGAACTCTGCCATTCGATAAGATCTTGGCTGGTCTAATTGTTCCACTTTCCTCCTGATCGCCAGGGCCCTCAGCTCCCTCAATTACCTAACTCAGTCCTAAATAAACTCAAACGACCCAACCTCCACCATTTTCGGGGAAACAGAGCTCCACTGACTAGTGACCCCCTGAGGGAAAATAATTTCTCTTCATTTCCATCTTAAACAAAACAAACTCCTAATTTTAAAACTACGCCACCTAATTCCAAACTCTCCTACATCCTCAGAATCTACCCTATCACATCCGCTCAGGACTTTTCAATAAGATCACCTCTCCCTCTTCTCAACTCCAAATGATACAGGCCTAACCTGTCCAAATTTCCTCAGAAGATAACCTCCTCATCCCAGGAATCATCTTCAATTATGGTTTGAAAAAGGTTGTGACTGGTGCAAATTAACTGGGATAATTCACATTGAGAAGGGAAGGAATCCTTAAAAACCATCTGGAATTGCCCCTTCACTCGGAGGCTGTGCCCTCAGATCTTAGTCTCTCACACTGGTGGAAACAGCTTAGCCACATCTACTCTATCCAGGCCTGTCAGCATTCTGTAAGTTTCAATCAGATCCCTCCCTCATTCTCCTAAACTCCATTGAGTACAGACCCAGCCTCCTCAACCGCTCCTCATAGGTCAAGCCTCTCACCCCAGGATCAGTCTTGTGAACATCCTCTGGGCCCCCTCCAATGCCAACACATCCTTCCTTAGATACAGGGTCAGAAATGTCTAACATTCCAAATGCAATCTGACCAGAGCCTTATCCAGCCTCTGCAATACATCTCTGTTCTTGTACTCTGGCCCTCTTGAAATGAATGAAGACATTTCAGTTGGCATTGAGGAAGGCAAACGCACTTGCACGTTAACCTTAAGAGAATCCTGAACTAGGACTCCCAAGTCCCTTTGGTAGGAAGAATAGAGGTGTAGACTATGTTCCAAATGGGGAAAGGCTCCAGAAATCTGCAGCACAAAGTGCATAATCTCACACTTTCTTGCATTGTGTTCCATCTGCTTTGCCAACTCTCTCAGCCTGTCCAAGCCCTTTGGTGGCTTCCCTGCTTCCTCGACACTACCCGTGCCCCCACCTATCTTGTGTCATCTGCAAAACAGAACCTATTATGAGTTGTCAATAACACGACGAACTCCAAAATATCAGTAACGAGCCTAAACAAGTCAGTGCTCTGAATGTAATTTCAGAGGTGATTTTGGAGATGGTACTGTCAGAAAATAAACATAAACCACAAAGGAACAGAACAACAAAAAGAAGGGAGAATCTAGCTGTGTAATTTGCTGAGATAATCACAAGAACCAGAATTTATATCTGCTCTTAAATGTATTTTTACATTGTAATTTCTCCTTGCATCTTACCATTGGCTCTGTTGAGGCCCAGTATTTATTTCCCGTCCCTAGTTGCCTCTTCCTGCAGTCCATGTGCTGTGGGTTGACCCACAATGCCCAGAGGGAGGGAATTCCAGGATTTTGACCCAGCGACAGTGAAGGAACAGCTAGATATTTCCAAGTCAGGATGGCGAGAGTCTTGGAGGGGAACTGATGGGGCTGGTGTTCCCATGTATCTGCTGCCCTTGTCCTTCTAGATGGAAGTGGTTGAGAGTTTGGAAGGTGCTGTCTGAGGACCTTTGGTGAATTTCTGCAGTGAATCTTGTAGACAGTACACACTGCTGCTGAGTGTCGGTAGTGGAGAGAGTCCATGTTTAAGCTGTTAGATGGCAGTCAATCAAGTTCTTTGTCCTCTTTAGGTAGACATACAGGAGGTTGGAAGAACGCAGCAAGCCAGGCAGCACGTGGAAAAAGATTATACCTGAAACATTGACTGCTCCTTTCCTCCAGATGCTGCCTGGCTTGCTGCATTCTTCCAGCCTCCTGTTTGTTTACCCTGGATTCCAGCATCTGCAGTTTTTTTTCCTCTGTCTCTTTGTCCCCTTTATCTGATCAGTTGCCTGTCAACATCTTACACCTTAGTTCTGAGGAAGGGGGTCACACCTAAACTACCATATCTCTCTTTCAGCTTTGTACGTCTTTTTACTCCCAATATTCAGTCCTCTGAGGGAGATTCATCAGTGAAAATGCTTACAGACCAACAAAAGGGAACGTAGAGAAACTCTCCACAGTGACCGCTCTCTTCACACCATTGATGTTGAACATCCCTCCCACAGACACATCTCCAAGTTTGGTAGAAGCTCACAGTTTACCTTGGAGTGTTTGAAATTGGAATGTCTTCTCTGAAGCTTCAAAAAAGAGAGAGCAGGTTTTTATTTCCTTCGCATTTTGCAATGGATTCATCAAAACAGCGAAGCTGCTTCTGCTGAGACGCCCTTCCCGGTCTCTGACACGGTCTTATTTCTGGGCTGGTTTGAGGTCTGTTCATTTTTAAACTAGTATCACTTCTTTCCATTCCATCAGCATGCACGCGGCACAGAAAGCCACATCCTATTAAGCTGCAGTGCTCACAAAGAGCTGTGCTCTGTTCAGCTCTAACCATTCACCTTGTTCCTTCAATTCCATTTTTGTTTTCTTTACCACAGATGGGCCATTAGGTACATTCAAGACGGAGGCAGAGACTTTTAGTTAGGAAGGCAATCAAGGGTGAAGGGGAAAAGCAGGAAAGTGGAGTTGAGGATTATCAGATCAATTATGATCTCATTAAATGGCAGAGCAGACCTGATGGGGTGAATAGCCTAATTCTGTTCCTACATCTTGCAACCTTTTGGTCTTATAGACAAGCGACAAGGCTATCTTTAGAAATATAGAAACATAGGAAATAGGTGCAGAGTAGGCCTTTCGGCCCTTCAAGCCTGCACCACCATTCAATACGATCATGTGCTGATCATGCAATTTCAGCATGCTATTCCTGCTTTGTTTCCATACCCTTTGATCCATTTAGCTGCAAGGACCATGTCCAGCTCCCTCTTGAATATATCTAATGAACTGGCCCCAACAGCTTCCTATGGGAGAGAAGTTCACAACTCACTGAGTGAAGAAATTCTTCCTCCTCTCAGTCCTGAATGGCTTGCTGTTTATTCTTAGACTGTGACCCCTACTTCTGGACATCCCCAACATTGGGAACATTCTTCCCACACCTAGCCTGTCCAATCCCATCAGGATTTTGTGTTTCTGTGAGAACACCCCTTATTCTTCTAAATTCCTGCAAATACAAGTCCAGTCAATCCAATCTTTCCTCATGTCAGTCCTGTTATCCTGGGAATCAGTCTGGTGAACCTTCACTGGATTCCCTCAACAACAAGAACATCCTTCCTCAGACTAGGAGACCAAAGCTGTACACAATGCACAAGGTGTGACCCCACCAAGGCCCTGTATAACTGCAGCAAGACATCCGTACTCCGATACTCAAATCCTGTCACTATGAAGGCCAGCATGCCATTAGCTTTTCTCACTGTCTGCTGCACCTACATACCAACCTTCAGTGACTATTCCACATGACACCCAGGTCTCATTGCACCTCACCTTTTCCTGAACTGAAATTGAGATAATAACCTGCCTTCCTGTTTTTGGGTCCAAAGCGGATAACCTCACATTTATCCACATTATATTGCATTTGCCAAATATTTACCCATTCAGCCAGTCTGTCCAGGTCACCCTGCAGCCTCTCAGCATCCTCCCCATAGCACACACTGCCACCCAGCTTAGTGTCATCTCCAAATATGCAGATATTGCATTCAGTTCCTTCGTTCAAATCATTAATGTATATTGTGAACAGCTGGGGTCCCAGCACTGAACCCTGAGGCACCCCACTTGTCACTGCCTTCCACTCTGAAAAGGACCCATTTATTCCAACTCTCTGCTTCCTGTCACCTAACCAGTTCTCTATCCATGTCAATACATTACCTCTGATACCATTAGCTTTAATTTTCCTTACTAATCTGTTGTGTGGAACCTTGTCAAAAGCTTTTTGAGAGCCCAGATACAAAACATCCACTGATTCACCCTTGTCCGCTCAACTGATCACATCCTCAAAAAAAAAAATTCCCTTCAGTGAATCCATGCTGATTTGGGCTGTTTCTACCACTGCTTTCCAAATACTCAAGTATTACATCCTTAATGATTGACTCCAGTAATTTCCCCACCGCTGAAGACAGGCTAACTGGCCTATAATTCCCCATTTTCTTTCCCCCTCCTTTAAGAGGAGAGTTACATTAGCTACGCTCCAGTCCACAGAATACTGGAAAATGTTCACCGATGCATCTGCTATTTTGAGGGCCACTTCCTCAAGTACTCTGGGATGCAGAGCATCAGGCCCTGTGGACTTAATTGGTTTTAATCCTATCAATTTCCTCAATAACATTTCTTGACTAATAAGGACTTCCTTCATACATGACTCTCTATCCCCGAGCATTTCCTAAAGGAAGATACAAAGTATTTGTTCAGCTGGTTTTGCCATCCCTTTGTTGTCCATGATGAATTCACCTGACTTTAACTACAAGGGATCTACACTTGTCTTCACCAGTCTTTTTCTCTTCAGGCATCTACAGAAACTTTTGTAGTCAGTTTTTATGTTTTCTGCAAGCTTCGTTTCATATTCTATTTTCCCCTTTCCAAATTAAACCCTTTGTCCTCCTCTGCTAAATTTTAAGTTTCTCCCGGTCCTCAGGTTTGCTGTTTTTTCTGACCAATTTATTTGCCTCCTCTTTGGCAATAACACTATTCCTGATTGATCTTGCTGACTATGGTTGAGCCACCTTCCTGGTTTTATTCTTACGCCAGACAGAGCAATACCTTATTCCATGACTACAGGCAAGCGATGAAAGTGTGTGAGAGCATCAGCCCATTTGTGTGACCATGCACATGTGTGGGATCACGAGAGTTTGAGCAGTGTGACTTTACGTGTGTGAGATAGAGCGTGCATGAGCATGGAAGTCTGCGTATGAGTGAGTGCATCTGTGTTTTTCTGTGTGTGTGTGTATGGATGTGAGCGTGAGCGTTCACCCGAGTGTGAGTCCACGTGTGCCCGTGTGAGTGTGCACCTGAGTGAGAGTCCATGCGCGAGCGTTCACCTGAGTGACAGTACACATGTGCTTGTATGAGTGAGTGTTCACACACGTGTGCCTGTTCACCTGAGTGACAGTACACGTGTGCCTGCGTGAACGTGCACAGATGGATGTTGTTAGTCAAGGGATTGCAGCTTCTGTAATTTTTGAGATAGATTACTGACTCACTCACTGAGCCATTGGTCAAGCTTATTTTAATTCTTTGTAATATACCCTTCACCTTTTGCCTTTTCTGTCTTTTACCAAATCACACTTCATGTGAGAATTGTTCCTGTCTACAGCAACCTGTATCAGCGCAGCACCATTATAAAGTGAGCAAAGGATCCGTTTGAGATTTTGGCTGAGGTGTAGCTATTGTCCTGGGAATGAGGATTACTCTTTTGTTCAATAGTATAATGGGATCTTTATACGCACTGAGGCGCTAGAACCTCAGTTAACGTCTTCATCTGAAAATGAGCAAGACTGAGCCATTCAGCCAATTGTAACTGCTTTCCCTTCCTGTAGATTATGGTCAATCCAGTTGTTGTCTCAGCCTCACTTTCCCATTTACACCGCAACATTGCCTGACTCCCATGTCTATCAAAAAAAAAAAATCTGTCTGCCTCAACCTTGACTAAATTTACTGAGTCAATCTCCACTGTTCCCTGTGGAAGAGAATTTCACAGATCAATTAACCTCTTCACCTCCATCTGAAAACAGAGACCGCTTAATCCTAAATTGTTTCCCCTGTCTCACTTTCTCCCCAAGGAGGTGAAACATCCTTTCAATGTCAATTCTACACAGTCCCTTCAAATTTTAAATGGGATCATCATCTCTCTGAACCCAAATCCTGGTCGGGTTTACAGCAGAAAGAAACAAGAGGAGTCAGAACAGTTCAGAACTTATATTGACCTGTGTCCAAGCTGCTCCAGAGAGTAGAGGTCACGTATAATTCAGAACCTATTGTTAATTGTGGCTTATTATTCAATATATCATTTCAATTTGTTAAACCAAAACTACTGCTTGCCAATGTTTTGTTTCAACAGCCCAAATACACATTAATTACAGAACCTTAGAAATTCCTGGTCTGCTGGGGGAAAATGGGGGAATCTCTAACTATGGGACATAGTTATAGTAATGTTGGAGCAGACCTTAAAGGCTGAACAACCTACTCCTTGTTCACGTCAGTGTGCGCATAACTTTCTCACAAACTTACTGCAATGCGGTCCCCACTCAGAGGCACACTCATTAATCCCTCGATTTATTTAAGAAAGGGAACACTGACATCGAAACATTTGAAAGAGATCGATGAGGCTGATTCCTGGGGTGAAGGGGTTGACTTAGCAAGAATGGTTAAACATGTTCGGACTTTATTTAGAAGGATGAGGCAAACAGAGATTCTGAAGGAGCTTGCTAGGGTCGATGTTGAGAAGATGTTTTCACCAATGGGGGATCTCTCAAACTTGGGGGCATAGTTACAGAATAAAAGGGACACTCATTTAAAATTGAGATGGAAAGGAACTTCCTCTCACAGAGGGTCTGCAATTCTCTACCCAAGAGAATTGTAGGAGTTAGATCAATAAAGTTATTTGAAAAAGAGATAGGTACAGCTTTGAAGTACCAGGCTCTGAGGAGTTGACACAAAACAGGAGTTGAGGCCTTGTGGTACAGGCCTGAGGAGCTGAATGGCCGACTCCGGCCCTTTTTACTGATGTTCTCTTCATGGTCTTGCATCACTGCTCACACTTAAACTCTGTGAAAGATTTCACTCCTTCTCACCTCTGAAACTATTGTGACCAGGCCACAAACCATGCAAGCACTAAGTAGAAACCAAAACAACTGCGGATGCTGATAATCAGGAACAAAAGCAGAAGTTGCTGGAAAAGCTCAGCAGGTCTGGCAGCATCTGTGCAGACAGAATCAGAGTTAATGTGTCAGGACAGGTGACCCTTTCTCCGAGAAGGAGTATCACCGGACCTGACACATTAACTCTGATTTCTCTCCACAGATGCTGTTAGACCTGCTGAGCTTTTCCAGTGATTTCTGTCTCTGTTGCAAGTTCTGTGTTCATCTGGCTGATCTGGTTGTGGTGCCATGGCAGAGGTCAGGACTTTGTAGTAAGAAATCACGGAGTTAGCTGCATTAAAGGATGTCACTTAAATGGTATATAATCGGCTCCGAAAGCTTTCTCCGGCCTCCCAGTCAATAGGTTCCAGGAAGTGAATTGCAACCTCACTGCAGGAGGATACCAATTGTACAACGCTACTCTCATCCCTGAGGGAACCCATTCCAGGGATGAGAGGCTTGTCTTGTGTTGAGAGATTGAGCAGGTTATGCCAGTACCGTAAGGAGTCATAAGAGTGAGAGATGATTTAACTGAGGTGTTCAGCATGCTTAAGGGGATTGACAAAGTCGCCATAGAGAGTATATTTCCTCATATGGGGCAATCTAGAGCGAGAGGTTATTATTATAGGACAAAGGGTATCAGGTTTAAAACAGAGATGAGGAGAAGCTGTTTCTCTAAAGGGGTACGAAGGGGTCACTTCCACATGCTGCAGTGGATGCTAGGTCATTGACTAAAATTTAAGGAGAAGGTAGATTTTTTAAAATTACCATTGGGTGGAAGGCTTATGTTTTCGTGTTCTAAGCCAGATCTGCCATTTTACCAGACGATACAAAAGCTGTTCCACAAATCCAATGAACTGATTTGATTTCCTTTCTCCTGGAGTAACTGGAAAAGGAATCAATGTCCGTATTCTTCATCAACATTTTTGGGGTGAGATTAGTGTTCCAGATTTCCACTGCCCTAGTGTGGAGGAAGTGCTACCTCCAGCATTCAAAGACTGCCCCCCTTCAGTAGCAAGTTTGTCTCTATCAAATTCCTTCACCATCTTAAATGGCCCAATCTGACCTCACGACCTTCCAAGTTGACAGGAATACATTCCCATTCATTCCTAACAATCCGCTCAGGAATATGTTGCTCCACAATATTTTGTGGCATTCTGCAGTATCCAGGCAGTGCCAGACTCTGGCTGTGGGAACTGTCCCCATCTATAAAGAAACTAATTTCTTACCCACACCACTGTCCTTAAACTGGCCCTCAGCGACCCGCACCACACTCAGCCAAGCTCACCAACCTAATTCACAACTACTACAACAAGGATTGGCACCTTTAGGCGGAGGTGCTTTTCTGGAATATTATAAAAGACCATTTGACGATATTTGAACTTTACAAAAGGAGCGTGAACAAAAGCTTCGTCAGAGCAATAGGTTGTAAAGAGTTTCGGAAAGTCAGATGGGGGGGTGGGGGGGAATAGTTTAAGAAGGTGTATTTCAAAAGGCTTGGGACCATGCATTTGAAGGCAAGGACACCAACAGGAGACTGATAGAAATCAGTGGGTCTCAAGAGGCTGGAATTGGAGGAACACAGATCTTGGGTACCTTTGTGGGCTGGAGGAGGTACAGAAATGGGCAGGAGTGTAGGGACCAGGAGGTTACAGAGATAGCGAGGGGTGTATTAATCTGTGTTTAACAGACTTAATCACTTGAATAACATCTTAATACATTTTCAACTTTCTTCTATTCATCACAGTGTGTCCGTTTGTCCAAATAAAGCCTATTCACATTATCAATACACTTTAACATATATTTCCGATCAATTTCTTGGCTCACATGTCACTCTCTCTGAACTGGGATTGATACTGAACGGTGTAAAATTGTGACAGTCTTTGTGGGGGTCTGGGGGTGATGTGAACAGCCAGAACCTCTCATATGGAGTGATAGTGTCACACACAAGCCACACATCGGCACCAGGTCACCAGAGAACCTGCAAATACTTCCCCATTTTCTGTGCACATCCCTTCGATGGCAGCTCTGAATGATAGCAGCACGATCAGGTCGCGTGTACCAAATGCACACCTTATTTCAAACAAAACCAGAAAAGTTTCTGACCTAATTTTCTCTCCTTACTCCACCGCAAGGGTGTATACACCTCCAGGCTGTAAAATAGATCTCCCTACCTTTCTTGTTCCAGTGTTTTGACTGAAAGTCAAACTTGACGTAAGTACCAGCTCTTGACAGTCACAAATTCCTGACCCTGAAGGCGACGGAGAGAGGGGGAGAGAGAGCCGGTGCAGTACAGAACATCCCAACACAGCTACTTCCTGATTCAAGTGCCCAGTTAATTGTTCGATATTTACCAGCCATTGAGTAATTGAGCACCTTACTTCAATAACATCATTTCGACACAAACTGCGGGCCTCCTCGTGTAACTTTCTGCTGGAATTTTACTCACCAACATTCAAGGTGTTCCCTTCTTCGAAACCCAAGGCCACAGGTGAAGATTGTCACAGAATTGACAAAATAAACGCTATCACCAGAAAGTCACGCCCTTCAAATATTTTCAGCTACTTCCTGGTGTTTGAGACTTATTTACCTTAAATTTCAGAAAAGAAGCTCAGCCCATTAAGACGTGTGTCTCAACGAGAAAGTGTGTATATGATTGTAAGTGGAGGCTTTATCTCCATACTGAAACAACGCCCTAATGTCAGTGTCGAGTTAGCGTGGGCGAACAGGTATTCAGAGAGTTTGTGGAATTCACTGCCCAGGGATATTTTTTTTTTAAAGTTCGTGCTGAAGAGGAATTTGTGGTGAAATTTTCACCTTGGGTGGGAGTGGAGGTGACTTAAGGAAATCGTACAAAACGGTTTGAAATAACACAGGATTGAGGGGTGGGAATTCATTACCACAGGAAGCAGTTGATGCCAAAACATTGAATGTATTCAAGGGCCGACGAGATATAGCACTTGGGCTGAATGGGATCAAAGGTTATGGGGAGAAAGCAGGATTAGGCTATTGAATTGGACAATCAATCATGATTGTGATGAACGGTAGAGAAGACTCGAAGGGCTGAATGGCCTCCTCCTGCTTCTATCTTCTATGTTTCGATGAGCTAATGTTTCAATTGCAAATGCTCGCCCTGATCCTGCCATCACTCCTCTGGCCCATTGAGTGTTGTTTGTTTCTTATTGAGGTTCTGAATCGTGAGATGATCTTGCTGTTCTTATTCCTTAGGGGAGATGCTGGTGTCGTGGTAGGGCCATTAGATGAAGGAAACAGGATCAAACCTCAACACAACAGCTGGAGGTATTCAAATTCACTAGGATCAGAATTGGGATCAGAAAGCCAACCTAAATGATGGTGCCCATGCCATGCAAATCCATCTGGTTCGCTAATGTCCTTTAGGGAAGGAAACTGCCATCCTCACCTGGTCTGGCCTACATGTGACTCCAGACCCACAGCCATGTGGGTGACTCTCAACTGCCCTCTGGGCAATAAATGCTGGCCTGGTCCAACCAGTGACACTCATCCCGTGAATGAATATAAAGGATACGGCGGGTGTTTGAAGGTTTGTTTTAATTGACATGGAGGGTATCAGTGGGTGGGCATTCGACAGGTTTCTCACCTCAGTTTAGTGTGGGAAGGCCGGTTGAACCACTAAACTGAGATCTACCAGTGGGCAATAAATACCCAGTTAAGGGCATCATGCCCCCACCAGTGGTGTTCAGCCAGCAATGGGCAAGAGGGTCACCAAACAGATGTGGAGAAGCAAAATGTCCTCTGTGTGGGTGTGTGAGTGAGTGTGTGTCTCTGTGGGGGTGTGTGTGTGTGTCTGTATGTGTGTGTCTACATGTGTGTACAAGTTTGTGTGTGTATACAAGTGTGTGTATATATATATATTTTATATATGTATATACACATGTGTATGTGCGTTTGTATATGTCTGTGCGCACGCTCCTGAGCAATTACAGGGCCCCACATTCGGATGGAGGGATAGTCAGCAGTCATTGAAAGCCACCTTCCTGTACTTGCCTTCAAGCCCCCTACATCTCACCCTCCCACCTAACAATCTGTAACCATCTAATCCATTGCCACTATCTCTCCCCTCTGCCCTATTCTGCCCCTGACCCTCAAGTGGGGCCAATGCTAGAAACAACATCACCAGCTTCTATTGGACAACTTTCAGCCTCCAATGGGCTATTGGCTCTGGTTGGACCATTTTTTACACAGTATGATCCCAAGGAGTGGTGCAGTCTGCTGCTGATCACATGACTGGCACTTAATAAAGGAGACCATCCTTAAAGGAGATGACAATGTTCTCACCAGCTGTGCAGCCAGTGGGTGAGATCCTGTGGTCTGCATTCCTATATCACCTGTAGTCTCAGGCCTGTTCATAATAGCTCGATAAATAGGCCCTAAACTGCTGCATCCACATTCCTTTGTGCCAAAATGTGCTGGCGTATTGAACTCCCCAGCACAGAGGATGGGGTTATTTGTGGAGCCTCCTCCTCCAGCGAGTTGTTTAATTGTCTATGATAAATATTTTTACACATATACTTGTATACTGTATACACAGAGCTGTTGATTTGAGCCGGGAACTGATGTTATCAGTGTATCAGGTGGAACATGGATACAGTTGTCACTCAACACATATGTGATGCATAAGGGAACCAATAGGCCTCTTCCACCTCAAGCAGCCTACAGAATTAAACAGTTCTCATTTACTCAAGATAAAAGTCTTTTTATTTAAACATCAAAATATCAGCCCACAGTCATTTATGTCAGGACTGCTGGTTGTGGGTTTGCTTAGCTCTGTATATCACTTACTGTTTGGTGTGCAAGTAGTCCTGTTTGGTGGCTTCACCAGGTTGATGCCTCATCTTCAGGTATGCCTGGTGCTGCTCCTGACATGCCCTCCTGCGCTCTCCATTGAACCAGGGTTGATCCCCTGGCTTGATGGTAATGGTCGAGTGGGGGATATGCCGTGCCATGAGGTTACAGATTGTGCTGGAGTACAATTCTGCTGCTGTTGATGGCCCACAGCACCTCATGGATGCCCAGGCTTGAGTTGCTAGATCAGTGCGAAGTCTGTCCCATTTAGCATGGTGATAGTGCCACACAACATGATGGAGATTATTCTCAATGCTAAGGTAGGACTTCGTCTCCACAAGGGCTGTGCGTTGGTCACTCTTACCGATACTGTCATGGACAGATGCAACAGCAGCTGACAGATTAGTAAGGATGAGGTCAAGTATGTTTTTCCCTCTTGTTGGTTCCCTCACCACCTGCAGCAGGCCCAGTCTAGCCGCTATGTCCTTTAGGACCCAACCAGCTCGATCGGTAGTTCCCCTTTATTGAGCCTGCCACTCTTGCATGTCGTATGATCATATCTGGGCTTTTTGAGAGATGGTAGGTCACATCCATTTATATGAACAACAATAATCTTTGCTAAGTACAACTTTTTACAGAGTGTGGAGGAGGACAACACTGGAAACTCCCACATTTAGATTCCAGTTACATGTATCTACCAATAACATGACAGAGCTGCTTATGCACATGCTCAGTGGTTAATATTCATGCCTTCATCATCACTGGCTAGCCGTCGATTCAAGGATGGTTTATCATCAGAGGAAAGATAATGGCTAATCCTTCTTTCCACAGCATACATTCTTTGCCCTTGCCAACCTCAGTGCTTCTGCGCTGATGATTACACAATGTTCAGCACCATTTGTGATTCCTGAGACACTGAGGCAGTCCGTGTTCACATGTAGCAAGATCTGGACAATATTCAGGCTTGGGCTGACAAGTGGCCAGTAACATCATAGAACATAGAACATTACAGCACAGTACAGGCCCTTTGGCCGTCGATGTTGCGCCGACCTGTGAAACCAATCTGAAGCCCATCTAACCTACACTATTCCATTATCATCCATATGTTTATCCAACAACCATTTATATACCCTTAAAGTTGGTGAGTCTACTACTGCTGCAGGCAGGGCATTCCACGCCCTGACAACTCTCTGAGTAAAGAACCTACCTCTGACATCTGTCCTATATCTATCACCCCGCAATTTAAAGCTACGTCCCCTCGTGCTAGCCGTCACCACCTGAGGAAAAAGGCTCTCACAGTCCACCCTATCTCATCCTCTGATCATCTTGTATGTCTCTATTAAGTCACCTCTTAACCTTCTTCTCTCTAACGAAAACAGCCTGAAGTCCCTCAGCCTTTCCTCATAAGACATTCCCTCCATACCAGGCAACATCCTGGTAAATCTCCTCTGCGTCCTTTCCAATGCTTCCACATCCTTCCTATAATGCGGTGACCAGAACTGTACGCAATACTCCAAGTGCGGCCGCACCAGAGTTTTGTACAGCTGCAACATGACCTCATGGCTCCGAAACTCAATCCCTCTACCAATAAGACCTAGCACGCCGTACGCCTTCTTAACAACCCTATCAACCTGGGTGGCAACTTTCATGCCACACAAATACCAGACTATGACTATCTCTAATAAGAGACACCACCCCTTGACATTCAATGGTGTTACCATCGCTGTACCCCCCACTATCAACATCCTGGGGGTTATCATTGATGAGAAACTCAACTGGACTCACCACATAAACACAGTGGCTACAAGAGTAGGTCAAAAGCTGGGAATACTGCAGTGAGTAACTCACCTCCTGACTCCTCAAAGCCTATCCACCATCTACAAGGCACAAGTCTGGAGTGTGATGAGATACTCCCCACTTGTCTGGAGTGTGATGGGATACTCCCCACTTGCCTGGATGGGTGCAGCCCCAACAACACTCAATAAGCTTTTCTTTGATTCGCTTGAGAGACATGAGTGTTGCTGGCTGGGCCAGCATTAATTGCCCATCCATAGTTGAGAAGATGTGTGTGAGTTGCCTTCTTGAACCACTTTAGTCCATGTGCTGTAGGTAGACCCACAATACTGTTAGAGAGGGAATTCCAGGGTTTTGACCCAGCAATACTGAAAGAACAGTGATATATTCCCTAGTCAGGATGGTGAATAAGGTTGACACAATCCAGGACAAAGCTGCCCCCTTGATTGGCACTACATCCACAAGCATCCACTCCCCCCACCACTGACGCTCAGTAGCGGCAGTGTGTACCATCTACAAGGTGCTCTGCAGAAATTCACCGAAGATCCTCAGACAGCACCTTCCAAATCCACGACCACTTCCATCTGGAAGGACAAGGGCAGTAGATACATGGGAGCACCAGCAAATGCAAGTTCTCTTCCAAGCCACTTACCCTCCTGACAGAGAGGTAAACAATATTCCTTCAAATCCCAACTTATAAATTTGATAATTTGAATTCATTTAATTACAATGAGAGACATAAGACAACATACCTCTTGGGCTGATAGTGCCAAGGTTCTTGAACGTTGTAGGAGCTGCAGGCAAATGGACAGTATTCCATCATGCTCCTGACTAATGCCTTGTCGATGTTTCTGGTCAATTGTCACCCCTTAGATGTTGGGATGCACTGATGGTTGCATTGGGTCATATCAATGCTGATTCAATTGTCACTTATTGGTGATGGTCATTGCCTGGCATTTGTGTGGTGCAAATGTCACTTGCCACTTGTCAGCCCAAACCTGGATATTGTCCAGATCTTGTTGCATTTGAACATGGACTGTCTCAGTATCTGAGGAGTCACGAATGGTGCTGAACACTGTGCAATCATCGGCGAACATCCCCACTTCTGTCCTTTTGATGGAGGGAAGGTCATTGATGAAGCAGCTGAAGATGGTTGGGCTGAGGACACTACCCTGAGGAACTCCTGCAGAGATGTCCTGGAGCTGAGATGATTGAACTCCAACAACCACGACCATCTTCCTATGGGCCAGGTATGACTCCAACCACCGGAGCGTTTGCCCCTGATACCCATCGATTCCAGTTTTGCTCAGGCTCCTTGATGCTACACTCGGTCAAATGCAGCCTTTTGTCAAGGGCCGTCACTCTCACCTCATCTCTGGCATTTAGCTCTTTTGACCATGTTTGAACCAAGGCTGTAATGAGATCAGGAGCTGAGTGGCCCTGGTGGAACCCAAACTGGGCGTCACTGAGCAGGTTATTGCTGAGCAGGTGCTGCTTGATAGCTCTGTTACTGACACCTTCCATCACTTTACTGATGATCGAGAGGAGACTGATGGGGCGGTAATTGGCCGGGTTGGATTTGTCCTGCTTTTTGTGTGCAGGACATACCTGGACCATTTTCCACATTGTCGGGTAGATACCAGTGTTGTAACTGTACTGGAACAGCTTGGCCAGGGGAGCGGCAAGTTCTGGAGCACAAGTCTTCAGTACTGTTGCCGGAATATTGTCAAGGCCCATCACCTTTGCAGCATCCAGTGTCTCCAACTGTTTCTTGATACCACTTGAAGTGAATTGAATTGGCTGAAGACTGGTATCAGTAATGCTGGGTACAACTGGAGGAAGCTGAGATGGATCTGTAATAATCTGAAACAGATGCAGATCCATAACCGTGCTCCCACATTGAAATCTGACCGTGTCCTGAAAGCACGTGAACCACAGTAACGTGGGACTAGCACCAATTCTTATTTGCATGAATTCTCATACAGAGACACACACACACAGACACGAACACACATACACTGTCACCAACGTACACGTGTTTATGCACTCACACAGACACACACACACTCACACACTCTCACACACATACATACTCGCACAGACACAGCACACACACACACACACACAAAATTTGCACATGGATATAATTACAGGCTTTGAGCACGACCCAACAATAGCCACTCTTCCTCAAATGTTGTGTGCTGAATGGAAACAGTATTACATTGCATTTATATAGCACCGACAACATACAACAGTGTGCTGAGATACTTCAGAAGCTCATAATTGACATGAATCAAAGAGATTGTGGTCAGTAGGGTGACTAAGAGTTTGGTTTGAAATAAGTTTGAATGAGCTACTTTGGCAAAAATTTCAGAAGAAATTTGCAAAACTGTGGGCCCAGGCAACTTGAGGCACAACCATACCGGACCATGTGTGGTATGTCAGTGTGTTAAGGAGGGATCTCGGAATGATTTCAGCCTGGAGGAGATGACAGAGAGATGGAAGTTTTAGGCAAAGCCAAGAATCCCTGCCTTTATGAAAGGGCTATAACTGGGGGTGGGGGTGGGGGAGAGTGGATGTTGTTGAGTTAGTTATTGGGATTGGAATATTATAAACAGGGGGAGGGTTTTTGAATTTGTAATTGAGGTCTTTGTCTTCCTGAATCGAGCCTTTGTTTTTACAGGGTCAAGAATGGAAAGGAGTTTGTCAGGGATAGAGACTTATTGTTCCATTCCTGTTTTAATTAGAAACATAGAAGATAAGAGCAGGAGTAGGCCATTCGGCCCCTTGACCCTGCTGTGTCTGGGGGGAGGGTCCAAACGGATAGGGTGTCTTCCAGAATATCATTCACTGAAACCACCTTGCAGCTGCTGACTGTAAACCCATCGAAAAGACAGGACAATTCCAAAAGGGGAAATATCTGTATAATTCCTTCTACCTCTTTAGGAGTCCAAAACCATAGCCCACACTGAAGACGCTTTAGTAAGAAGCCAAGATAACGAGTGGTCTCGTTCTCCGGCTCAGGAACATTTTTTCCCTTTTATTCATTCACAGGATGTGGGCATCACTGGCCAGGCAGCATTTATTGCCCATCCCTAATTGCCCAGAAGGCATTTAAGAGTCAACCACATTGCTGTAGGTCTGGAGTCACATATTGGTCAGACCAGGTAAGGGTGGCAGTTTCCTTCCCTAAAGGGCAGATGGGTTTTTCCAACAATGACAATGGATTCAAGGTCATCATTAGATTCTTAATTCCAGATATTTATTGAATTCAAATTCCACCATCTGCCATGGTGGAGATTTGAACCCAGGTCCCCAGAACATTACCTGGGTCTCTGGATTAATAGTCCAGTGATAATACCACCAGGCCATTGCCTCCCTGAGGAATGTGGCCAATCGGAATGCGGCCAATCGGAATGCAGCCCACACACCAGTCATATCTTCTACAATCCAACAACAAAACACACAATGTCCGTCCTAGTCCTGCCCACGTGTGACTTATGTACCTAATGCCCAGCTCTCTCTAACAAATCATATTGGAATCAAAAAAAATCTTCATAGTCTTACCAAGCCGTAGGGCTGCTCACTCAATACAGAGAGAGAGTTGGTGGTTTAACCCAAGGGTCACCATGCCTCAAATGAGGGGAGAGGTTGAGAAGGAGAATCCTTCATGGTAACCCCAGCCAGTGCAGGAATTGAACCTGTGCTGTTGGTGTTACACTACCTCACAAACCAGCCATCCAGCCAACTCACCTACCCCTCCCCTCACACTTTTTAACGGTCTATCAATGTAAACGCAATCTCACCACTTTATTATCTGGGGCAGATTTCTCTGTATCTACGGAGGGAGTAGAAACATTTCTTGAAGCCTCTCAACATCATTAAAATATTATAAACTGGGATTAATCTTTTTTAATCCCCCCTGCAATCTCTTCCATGGCCTCTGTGAGACTGGCTGTGTGAGTGAACTAACGCCAAATACAACCGTCATGGTCTCCTAACGCATCAATAACATGTAACTTCACAGCAATTGAGATAACAAGGTGTCGAGCTGAATGAACACAGCAGGTCAAGCAGCCTCTTTGACCGGTCTGCCTCCTCTCCACCTATCTTCTCCTCTATCCATCTTCCATCCGCCTCCCCCTCTCTCCCTATTTATTTCAGAACCCCCTTCCCCTCCCCCATTTCTGAAGAAGGGTCTAGGCCCGAAACGTCATGCTGCTTGGCCTGCTGTGTTCATCCAGCTCTACACCTTGTTATCACAGAATCTCCAGCATCTGCAATTCCTATTATCTCTGAAACAACTTCGCTGCAATTTCGGTTCTCAATTCCTCAAAGTGCAGGCCATTGGTGGATAAAATGGTGAGTGGTTAGACTTCACAGTGTCAGGAACCAAAGCAAACCTGAAATTTGGATTCCAAATTCTGGCAGTGCGATAGTGAGCTGGATCCCTGCAAGGTGACAGTGTACCAGTCTGAATCCAGCGTAGCCTAATGCTCATTCCAACACTTTCAGTGTAAATCAATCTGGAGTGGGTGCCCAGTAAATAATCCATCAATGAGCTGAACAGACACCTATGGTCAGGAATCTCGTGGCTAGCCCCTCCACTTTGCAGCTGAAGCAGGACGGGGTTTTTCTTTCTCTAGGAGAGTGATGGGTTCTCTCCCATGCTGTCCCCACCCCATCTGCGCACTGGAGGTACACTGGAGCCTTGGTGGTGGAGGGAGTGAATGTTGAAGGAGTTGGTGAGGTGCCAATTGATCAGGCTGCTCTGTCCCGGATGGTGTTGATCACCAAGACTTGGGGCTGTGTGTTCACCAATCTCTGGTGGCAGAATGATATCACAAGCGCAGGGTGTCTCGTGAGAAACTGCCCAACATCAGTCATAGCTCCTTCCTGTTTCAGTGTCATGAGCAATGTGAAAATATAGAAGTTGGTGACAGAATGGCAGGAAATTAGCTGGCTTGGCTGAAACTGGTATATAATTAGGGAAATGAAAGGTCCTTTGACTGAATACCGAAGCCACTCTTTTTAGTAATTGAGCTTCCACATCTCTGTGGCGTAGAGAATCCCAAAGGTACCCACCTGTGAAGACATTTTTCTGTATCATTGTTGTACATTTCTGTTTCTGGGAGTAAGCTCTCCTGGTTTGCAGGGCTGGGTTGGAATGTTCGCTGTGAGGTGCACACAGAGGCTGCAGTGAGTGGACCTCATGCTGGAAGTAGCTTAACATGGTAAAACAATAAGATAGCAAGGGAACTAGAGCACAGGAATAAAGAATTCCTGCTTTCATCTCCCAAGGCATTGTTGTGGTCACATCTAGAACCCTGTGTGCAGTTTTTGTCTTAATATCATCAGGATTGTCTCAATCAGGATTGATTTGTGGAAACAGTATAGTGAAGGTTCATGGGTGTTTGATGCACAGGGAAAAGAGGTGCTCGAACTAGGTTCGTTGTAAATAGCTGCATATGTGTCAGATTTATTAGGACTGGTAAAGTTTAACAATAGTTGTAGGGTTTATTTAGTTGAAGCCAAGTAGAGCAATGGCCATATAAATAAACCAAAGTAAAATGAAGTTATGGCAGGACAGCTTGATTAAGTGGAATATGTACCTGTACTATATGGGAGGTCATGGACCATACCTGTGAACTAGATTACCAAATGTAAAGACCTGATCTCAAGCTGTGTCAGATGTTATGGTGGCATTGTCCACGAGTGTGAGGGCTCCATGGGGAACACAGTCTGGGGAGGTGGTCACACTACACCCCAGAGATATAGAGACAGAAAGGAAATGGATGACCATCAGGCAGGTCATGCAGGAATTCCCAGATATCTTACTCTGTAATTGGTTTTCCACTTTGGATTCTGGTCAGGGCAATGTCCCTCAGAGGGAGGTAGTAGGAGCTAAGTTTGATTGTACAGCAGCAGGTGGGGAAGAGAACAAGGGAAAACTAACACTGATAGAGGATTCTTCAGCAAGAGGAACAGGCAGGCCTTTCTGAGGCCATGAATATCACTGCATGATGGTACCAGGGTCAGGGGTGCCATGGCGCAGTTGTAGGAAATACCTCTTGAAGAAGGCGAACATCCTGAGGACATGGCCCATATGGCTGTTAGTGAATTAGGTCCTGAAGGTCCTGAAAAGAAATCTCAGGCAGCTAGGCAGGAAATTGACAAGCAGGACCTCGAAAACTGTAATCTCAGGGACACTCCCAATGCCATGTACAGGTAAGCAGAGGGTATGAGGCTGCAAAACCGATGTATGAGGGAGGTGTCGCGTGATTCCAGGGGCAGGTAGGACTTACACATGATGGACAAATTATATCTGAGCAAGGCCAAAGACCAGCATCCATGCAGGGAGATTTGCTCATGTTATACAAAGAATCAAACCTGAGAGGGAGTTCAGATTCAAGGGCAACTGGGAACAGCAAGGAGAAAAGTAGCAAGCAAAAGGAGAAGGAGACAAAGCAATTGGCAAGGATCAAGTATGATCCCAATGGGAAATAATGTTAAAAAGGCTGAAATCAAGGCACTATATCTGAATGTACATAGCTTTCACAAAATGATTGGTGAATTGAATGTGTAAATTTGGTAAATGCAGAAGAAGGAGCAGGTGATTTAAAACTGAAATGAGGAGGAATTTCTTCAATCATAAGTTGGTGAGTTGTTGACATTCTGTACCTCCCTGGGCTGTTGAAGATCAGTTAATCCCAAAGCCTTTTATTCGTACATAAGCAGCAAGAGGGTGACTAGAGAAAATTTTGGCCCACTCAAGGACAAAGGAGGGAAGTTATGTGAGGAGTCAGAGAAAATGAGATTCTTAATGAGTACTTCGCGTCAGTATTCACTGAGGAGAGGGACATGATGGGTGTTGAGGTTAGGGATAGATGTTTGATTACTCTAGGTCAAGTCAGCATAAGGAGGGAGGAAGTATTGGGTATTCTAAAAGGCATTAGGGTGGACAAGTCCCCAGGTCCGGATGGGATCTATCCCAGATTGCTGAGGGAAGCGAGAGAGGAAATATCTGGGGCCTTAATAGATATCTTTACAGCATCCTTGAGCACGAGTGAGGTCCCGGAGGACTGGAGAATTGCTAATGTTGTCCCCTTGTTTAAGAAGGGTAGCAAGGATAATCCAGGTAATTATCGACAGGTGAGCCTGACGTCAGTGGTGGGGAAGCTGCTGGAGAAGATACTGAGGGATAGGATCTATTTACATTTGGAAGAAAATGGGCTTATTAGTGATAGGCAGCATGGTTTTGTGCAGGGAAGGTCATGTCTTACCAACTTGATAGAATTCTTTGAGGAAGTGACAAAGTTGATAGATGAGGGAAGGGCTGTAGATGTCATATACATGGACTTCAGTAAGGCTTTTGATAAAGTTCCCCATGGCAGGCTGATGGAGAAAGTGAAGTCGCATGGGGTCCAGGGTGTACTAGCTAGATGGATAAAAAACTGGCTGGGAAACAGGAGACAGAGAGTTGTAGTGGAAGGGAGTTTCTCAAAATGGCGAACTGTGACCAGTGGTGTTCCACAGGGATCTGTGTTGGGACCACTGTTGTTTGTGATATACATAAACGGTCTGGAGGAAGGTATAGGTGGTCTGGTTCGCAAGTTTGCAGATGACACTAAGATTGGTGGAGTAGCAGATAGTGAAGGGGACTGTCGGAGAATGCAGCAGAATATAGATAGATTGGAGAGTTGGGAGGAGAAATGGCAGATGGAGTTCAATCCAGGCACATGCAAGGTGATGCA
The DNA here is from genome assembly GCA_024137785.1 of Ginglymostoma cirratum. Lineage (NCBI taxonomy): Eukaryota > Metazoa > Chordata > Chondrichthyes > Orectolobiformes > Ginglymostomatidae > Ginglymostoma > Ginglymostoma cirratum. The sequence goes on from JAHRHZ010000019.1 coordinate 408,152, forward strand.
TTTTGGAAGATCCAATTCAAGAGTGAACTATACAGTAAATGGAAATGCCCTGGGGAAAATTGGTGCACAGAGAGATCTGGGTGTTCAGGTCCATTGTACCCTGAAGGTGGCAAAGCAGGTCGATAGAGTGGTCAAGAAGGCATATGGCATGCTTTCATTCATCAGACGGGGTGTTGAGTACAAGAGTTGGCAGGTTACAGTTGTATAAGACTTTGGTTCGTCCACATTTAGAATATTGCATACAGTTCTAGTCGCCACATTACCAAAAGGATGTGGATGCTTTGGAGAGGGTGCAGAGGAGGTTCTCCAGGATGTTGCCTGGTATGGAGGGCACTAGCTATGAAGAGAGGTTGAGTAGATTAGGATTATTTGCATTAGAAAGACGGAGGTTGTGGGGGGACCTGATTGAGGTCTACAAAATCATGAGAGGTTTAGACAGGGTGGATATCAAGAAGCTTTTTCCCAGAGTGGGGGACTCAATTACTAGGAGTCACAATTTCAAGGTGAGAGGAGAAAAGTTTAAGGGAGATATGCGTGGAAAGTTCTTTACGCAGAGGGTGGTGGGTACCTGGAACGCGTTACCAGCGGAGGTGGTAGAGGTGGGCACGATAGCTTCATTTAAGATGTATCTAGACAGATACATGAATGGGCAGAGAGCAGAGGGATACAGATCCTTGGAAAATAGGCGACAGGCTTAGATAGAGGATCTGGATCAGCGCAGGCTTGGAGGGCTGAAGGGCCTGTTCCTGTGCTGTAATTTTCTTTGTTCTTTGTTCTAATGATGAGGATCAAAACAGAAAGGGATGGATTTCTGTAGGATGCTGATGCTATCAGGCATATACATGCAGTGTGGGAAAATAGCATTTGGAAGATCAGCCCTAAAATCATTGAATGATGGAGCAGGTTTGATGGCTGAATAGCCTATTCCTGTTCCGATGTTTACAAAGAGGGTCTCCGTTGTGTCTGCTCCCGAGATGGACACTCCCGAACCACTCCCGAACATCCCAGATGTCCTCTTATTTCAATGACTGCAACTTCCCCCTCCAGTGATCGAAAATGCTCTCGACTGCATCTCTTGCGTATCATGCACATCAGTCCTCACACCCCGTCCCCACAACAAAAACAAAGACAGAATCCTCCTTGTCCTCACGTATCACCCCATTAACCTCCGGATTCAACATATCATTCTCCGCCACTTCCGTCACCCGGAATCTACCCCACACCCAAAGATATATTTCCCTCCTCACCCCCATCTGTCTTCCGGAGGGACCGCTCTCACGGTGACTCCCTCGTCCGCTCCACACTACCCATTAGCCCCACCAGCCCCGGCAATTTTCCCTGCAACCGCAGGAAGTGCTACACCTGCCCCTACACCTCCCCCCTCACCCCCATCCAAGGAGCCAAAAACACCTTTCACATCAGACAGATGTTCGCCTGTACATCTGCTCATGTGGTATACTGTATCCGCTGTTCCCGATGTGGCCGCCTCGACATCGGGGAAACCAAGCAGAGGCTCAGAGACCACTTTGTGGAACACCTACGCTCTGTATGCGACAAACGACAACACCTTCCAGTCGTGAACCACTTCAACTCCCCTTCCCACTCCCTGGGCAACATGTCCATCCTGGGCCTCCTCCAGTGTCACAACGATGCCACCCGGAAACTGGAGGAACAGCACCTCATATTCTGCCTCTGAAGCCTACAGCTCAATGGTCTCAAAGTAGACATTACTAGTTTCAAAATCTCCCCAGCCCCGTCCTCATCCCATGAACAACCGTCCCTCTAACTCCACCCCTCCTCTCTCTATTTATTTCCCAGTTCCCTAGCCACCCTATCATTTCTGAAGAAGGGTGCTGACCTGAAATGTCAACTTTCCTGCATCTTCTGATGCTGCCTGGCCTGCTGTGTTCCTCCAGCTCCACACTATGTTACCTCTGACTCTGGCATTGGCAGCTCTTACTATCTCGTCCTCCTGTTGTTGCCAGTTTCTTTCTCATTATCCTGAGATGCTGAATCTCTAGGCCAGAGGAAATGAATTCTCAATATCTAACCTCTTACAGCATGGGCAATAAATGCTGGATTAACGGGCAACACCTTTAGGTCAACAACATTAAACAAAACGTTTTAATATCTTTCAATTACACCCCTCTCAGTCTTCAAACTGGAGATCCTGTCTGCTCAATCTCTCCTTATTGCCTATCATTGCAGGAATCAGCCTCATCAACCACAGCTTCATGCTCCCTAAGGTGAGGAGGTACTTTCTTCGGGATAAGGATTGAAATTGGACAAAATATTGCAGGTGTGGCTTTACTAAGGTCCTCTCCAACAGGAGCAAGATTCACAGCTACAATTCCATCTTAGTGACACCAGAGGGTGTGCTGTTCACAAAGACAGCCACAGGAACAGACACAGTATGAAAATCGCTCGGTCTCAGTCCCAGGGTCACTCTCACTGACCTCACTCTCAGTCCCTGGGTCACTGTCACTGACCTAAGTCACAGGGTCACTCTCACTGACCTCAGTCTCAGTCTCTGGGTCACTGTCACTGACCTCAGTCTCAGGGTCACTCTCACAGATCTCAGTCTCAGTCTCTGGGTCACTGTCACTGACCTCAGTCTCAGGGTCACTCTCACAGATCTCAGTCTCAGTCCCTGGGTCACTCTCACTGACCTCAGTCCCTGGGTCACCTTCACTGACCTCAG
>JAHRHZ010000019.1:414118-440829 GCA_024137785.1 Ginglymostoma cirratum
TGCTCACGGTGTATCAGGCGTCAATGCACAAAGTGTACCAGGGTTCACTGCTCACAGTGTAACAGGGCTCCATGCTCATAGAGTACCAGGGCTCACTGCTCACAGTGTAACTGGGCTCACTGCCCACAGGGTACCAGGGCTCAGTGCTCACAGTGTACCAGGGCTCAGTTCTCAGAGTGTAACAGGGCCCAGTGCTCATAGTGTACCAGGGTTCACTGCTCACAATGTACCTTGACTCACTGCTCACGGTGTACCAGGGCTCACTGCTCACAGTGTACCAGGACTCACTGCTCATGGTGTACCAGAACTCGCTGTCCACACTGTACCAGGGCTCGCAGCTCACAGTGTACCTGGACTCACTGCCCATAGTGTATAGGGCTCACTGCCCACAGTATACAAGGGCTCACAGCTCACAGTGTGACTGGGCTCAGTGCCCACAGTGTACCAGGGCTCAGTGCTCATAGTGTACCAGTGCTCAGTGCTCATAGTGTACCAGGACTCACTGCCCATAGTGTAACAGGCCTCCATGCCCACAGTGTACCAGGACTCAATGGTCATGGTGTACCAGGACTGACTGCTCACAGTCTACCAGGGCTCACTGCCCGCAGTGTACCAGGTCTCACTGCCCTCGCTGTGCTTGGGCTCACTGCTCACAGTGTACCAGGGCTAACCATGCAATGAAGGGAAGTGTGCTAAATGTTTTCTTAACCATCCTGGCTACCTGTGACACAAAATTCAAAGAATCATTCACCTGAACTCCTAGGTCTCTCAGTTGTACAACACCCCCAAGGCCCTACCATTAACTGTATAAATCCTGCCTTTGTTTGTTTTAACCAAATGCAATACCTCACATTTATCCAAATTAAACTCCTTCTGCCAGTCCTCAGCCCACTGATCCAATGGATCAATATGTCTTTGTTGTCTTAGATAGCCTTCTTCACTGTCCACTATATCACTGTTTTCGATTAATGTGGGGTTACAGGGATAAGGTGGCGGTCTGGTTGTGATGCTCTACAGAGGGTTGGTACAGATTTGATGAGCAAAATGGCCTCTTTCTGTACTGTAGGGATTCTATGTTTAAATCAGTAAACATTGATTTTAACAACTCGTAAACAACTTAACTTAAAATAAGATAAAGAAAAAGAAAAGTTTTTAATAATTGGCTTAAGTAAATCAGTTGTTAGGATTCAAAGCTGATCTTTCAACGTGTTTGATGAATGAAAAAAATATTATTCAGGAAATAGGGTTGTGTCCATTTGAATGGAATTTTCATCACTTTACAAACTGCAAAAGGAAGAGACAAAGAAAAATGTATAAATCTAACGACAGGGTTTGAATCGAAGATAAAATTAACTTTAGGACAACAGTGTGACAGACGCTGTTGATACAGGTAAAAGAATGGCGGCCGTCTTTGATGCAGACAAAGCAAAATCATTAACTCTTATTGGTGAAGCCATTTTGAGAAAGGTGCTACCCATTATCCTTTGGTAATCCTTCAGCCATTTTGGAATAGGCACATCTTCATTTATTTCTATGAAGAATCCATATTGGTAAAGGAAAGCTGTGTTTTTCCATTGATAAAAAAAGCACTTGAATTAACAGAAACCTGAATAGCTAGCAGGTTTATTGCAACCACAAGAATATTTGGAACAGGAACAATTCAATCAGACACTATGTAGTACAGTGGCTCAGTGGTTAGCACTGCTGCCTCACAGCACTAGGGACTCGGGTTCAATTCCAGTCTTAGGTGGCTATCTGTGCAGAGTTTACACATTCTCCCTGTTTCTCATGGGTGCTCCAGTTTCCTCCCACAGTCCAAAGATGTGCAGGCTAGGTGGATCGTCCATGTTAAATTACCTGTAGTCTCCAGGGATGTGTAGAGTAGATACATTGGCCAAGGGAAATACAGGGTTACAGGGATAGGTAAGGACATGGGTCTGGGTGGGATGCTCTTCAGAGGGTTGGAGTGGATCTGCTGGGCCAAATGGCCTGTTTCCACCCTGTAGGGATTCTAACAAAAAAAAAGTTTTTTCTCTCTCTTTCACACAAACTAGCCAATAACCTGGCAAAGTCAACATTTCACAGAATCCTTACAGTGTGGAAACAGGCCCTTTGACCCAACAAGTCAACACCAAACCTCAGAGCATCCCATCCAGACCCATCCCCCTCTAAGCTCCCCCCTCCACCCCCCGCCAATCTATACATCCCTGAACACTACGGGCAATTTAGCATGGCCAATCCACCTAGCCTGCACATCTTTGAACTGTGGGAGGAAACCGGAGCACCCAGAGGAAACCCATGCAGACGCGGGGAGAATGTGCAAACTCCACACAGACAGTCGCCCGAGGATGGAATTGAACCTGGTGCTGTGAGGCAGCAGTGCTAACCACTGTGCCTTTGAACTAAGTGTCAGAGGTTTGCAAAGAATCAACCACATTGCTGAGGGCCTGGAGTCACATGTAGGCCAAACTGGGTCAGGATGGCAGATTTTCTTCCCTAAAGGGTCTTAATGAACCAAATCGTTTTTACAACAATTGTTTCACATTTGAATACCTTTGAATTCCCAACTTATTATCTGAATTTCTCTATTTATTAGCAAGGCAAGGCTAGTTAGCAAGGCAACCGGTTTGAATATTAACCAATTAATTTTAAACCAAGCACTTAGAGACTAAAAACCAATTAAATTTAAATCTGAAGGTTTTGACAACTCAAGACCAATCCTATTGTAAGAAATTGATAGGTCATCAAGGGTGTGAAAGAAGAGGGCATTCGAAAATCGGTGTGAGAGCAACTGCCATCTGTTGGAGGTAACAGCCAACAGACCTAAAGAGAAAATCACTGGGTCTCACAGAATTCTCTAAGCTCTCAGAAAACCATCATCAGACTCTAGGTACAGTGGCACTCTTAGATAATATTCCTGTCACAAGACTTTGATGGAGAAACGTGTTCCTGACCGAAGAATAGCAGAGAAGTCACATCCGTATGATATATCCTAGCTGTAATTTCGTGAGACTAAGTTTTAAGTTTTTTTTATTAATTTGTTTTATGTTAGTGGAACTTGCAATTATTGGAACAATATACCATTTTATTTGGGAATGGTTATTAGTTAAGGGAGAATTGTCTGGTTTGTTAGTAGATCTGTTAATTTGTTCACTGTTAAAGTTAGATAAACAAATTGTCACTTGTTAATTATAACATGTGTATTGGGGATTTTTTTTCATTTAACAACTCCTTTATAACAGATTTGGGGGATGGGGTGGGAATGAGAGGCAGGTTATACCACATTTTACACTTTTCTTTAACAGATTACAAGGCGACGGGAGCTTCTCTGGGGATTTTGGTTTTAGTTATCAGAGGAATGTCAACCTCCACATGGTAACACCATAGACAATCAGGCAGGCCAATCTGGACTACTGCTCCAGTGACACCATCACTACACAAGTGTGCAAGCTCATCAACATTGCCTCATGTTTCTCCACCTTGTCAAAGAGCTTCCTGACACACCTATTGACAAAATGATCCCCTCATTTTGCTAATGTTGATCTTGGTTTGTGCACTTCCTGTGCAGCTGTAACCTTGTATGCCACGTCCTGTCTAAACACGCTACAATCTGTATGTCCTTGTTTGCTATGATCTGCTGGTACTACTCACAAAACAAAGCTTTTCACTGTACTTGGGTACATGTTACTACACTAACTCAAATCAAACCAAATGAAAGACTTGGGGAAGGATACATACAGAAAAATATGCTGCAAAAGGAATTGCATTAGCATGGACCGCAGCAGTTCAAGAAGGCAGCTTACCGCTACCTTCTCAGCGACAGGCAATAAATGCTAGCTAGCAGGCAATGTCCACATCCCATGAGTGAATTAAATAAAAATTCATTTGAGAATGTATAATGTTCAATAACGATTATTGGGGAGGGGGAAGCATTGTTAAGGGATTTAGGACCCTAGAGCAGCCTTGTGGTGATGCCACAGATCTGCACATCATTGAGTATAAATACCACAGAGTGGGCAGGGCTAGAACAATCTGAAAGACACATTGGAATATGAGACTCTTGGGAAGACACATTAAGAGCAGTTGAGGGTAAGTTAGTTATTGCTTAATAAATCAGAGCCTGGGATATGCTTACCATCAATAATCCTTTTTGCAATGAATGAATAACACAAATATTACTTTGAAGACATTCCTTGACTTACCATTCCATGAGCAGTCTGTTCTCGAAACCCAATCTCAGTGTGTGCGATCAGGCGCACGCAAAAGGTGATGTCTCAAGTGGTGTCCACAATCTATCTAAAAGACTGTGCTGTGGGTCCCTGTGTTCAGCTGGTTGTAGGGTACTGCCTTTGGGATACAGCAATTCTCCTGTGAACCACCCTGTCTGACCCAGTGAAGCTGAACTCTTGGTGTTGCAAACTCTGTCATACCGATTGGAATTGCGAAGGGACATCAGACAGTGAACATGGAGTGTGTTCCCATTGCTCCCTCTGAAGCTGGTTGTTTGTCCAAATCTCACAACCAAAAAAGAGTGATGTTAGACCCCCCGCCAACCAGCGTGATTCCTTAATGCCACTTCAAGTAGCCCAGCCCACATGTAGGGTCTGTGAGCCTACGTCCCAGGAATGGTTTGAAACTCCAGCAGGAGGAGCTAAAGCACCATGTCTGGAGCTGATTCTCATGTTCCTTTGGAGCCATTGGGTGGAGCTGGTCTCTATCTGAACCTTTGAATGGAATGTTCCACATGCTGGGTGGAAAGTGACCTTGATCCCTCTTCCAATGGGAAAAGGATAACTGTTCAGATGTTCAGGTGTCTGAGCCCTGGATCAGCATGGAGACAGGCTCCCTGTCCAATCACAGGGCAGATTTCAGAACCAATCAGTGTGAGAGAAATAACTGGAAGCTCCTTTAACACAAAATCAGACTCTTCTTAAAAAGAAATAAAGCCCTGGGAAACGCTGCAGTTGTTGGTCAGGGTGGGGAGGGGACCAGCAAATGGATGGAATGCCCCACACTCACCTCCACATTAGCCATTTCTCTATCCCCACCCAGGTTAGCAGGGAGGGCATGTTGGCCTCCACATCCCTGGTTTGTGACTACAGGCTCACCTCCAAGTATTTGGCTGCCTGTCACCTGAGCCTAACATCAAGAAACTGGAGACCATCTAGAAACCTTCAGCCTCTGGCCCCGACTTCAACAGGGGTCTTCTGCAGTCCTGATTGGCTGCTCCTCTCACAGGTCATGACCCTGGTCAGCTTGGCCATTTTTGGATCCCATTCGCCTTTGTTCCTAATACCCCACGGGGGTGTGGGGAGTGGAATCCTTAGCCTCTGCATCAAGTGGAAAGGCAGTCGAGGTGTTGTCCAGGGAATGAAATGAAATCCAGATTCCCAGGATTTGCAGTTCAGACTGAGTGGGGATTCCTTCAGTCTGACTGTTTCCCTCTTCAGCCTTGGTACTTTCTGCCTCATTGATTGAATGTGATTTATTTCATAATTCAGGATCCAAGGCTCTTGTTTTGGGGACATGGGTGTAAATCCCACTTTGGCAGATGGTGAAATTTGAATTCCATAAAAAAAGTCTGGAAGTACGAACATCTAACCTTAAGGATAACCGTGAATCTAATGTTAATTGTTGGAAAAACCCATCTGGGTTACTAATGTTCTTTAGGGAAGGAAAATTGGCCATCCTTACCTGGTCTGGCCTACATGTGACTCCAGACTTACAGCAATGTAGTTGACTCTAAACTGCCCTCTGTGCAATGAGGAATGGGTGAGAAATACTGGCAGCATGGTGGCTCAGTGGTTAGCACTGCTGCCTCACAGCGCCAGGGACCCAGGCTGGATTCCAGCCTCAAGTGACAGTCTGTGTGGAGTTTGCACATTCTCCCCGTGTCTGAGATAACACAGTGTGGAGCTGGATGAACACAGCAGGCCAAGCAGCACCATAGGAGCAGGAAAGCTTGACGTTTCGGGCCTATCCCGGCTCCTCCCCGTGTCTGCGTGGGTTTGCTCCCACAATCCAAACATGTGCATGTAGGGGGATTGGCCATGCTAAATTACCCATTGTGTCCAGAGATGTGAAGTGTAGGTAGGTTAGCAATGGGAAATGCAGGATTACAGATGTAGGCTGGGGGTAGGGGAGTGAGTCTGTTTGGCATGCTTTTTGGAGGGTCGTTGTGGACTCAATGGGCTGAATGGTGTGCTTCTACACTGTAGGGATTCTATGATTCTAAATAACTTGATGGAATGCAAGTACAGAATGGGTTACACTGGCTAAGGGAATGACTTGCATGTAAATCAGATAATAGGCTGCAACATTGGAAGCCAGTTAAGGCAATGACATCAAAAATATTTGGGAAAAAGAGGAGCTGCTTTTTTAAACAGCCGAGTGATTGATTCTGTGATTCTGTGATTACTGTTCACAGTGAGAGAAGCACATTATCAACACTCCAGCAGATGCCATCCGTAAATGTTCACTGGCAGGGTCAGGGCTGACGTAGTTCAGATTCCCCAAATTACTGATCCATGCCAGGAAAGCTGAGACATACAATGTCTCTCTCTCTCTCTCTCTCTCTCTCTCTGATGTTTATTAACATAATGTACTTCTGCAAGCTTTACGATGGGCTGCTATTGTTAAAATTCTAATGGTCTGTCAGTGGGCCTTGTCAGGAAGGAATTGCAGTTGCTAACTGCATCCAAAGTAACCCCAGTTTCTGATTCCACACACTGTCTTTTTAACGGGAAAAGACCATCTTCCACTCTCCTACTGGAATGCCTCTCTGCAAAGATGACCTGGAAAGGAATGTGGTGGCATTTGTTGGGGTTGACTCGGAGCAGCTCTGTGACACAGGACTATGTGCAGTTCCCAAGGGCACATGTACTGACAAACACTGACGACACTAGAGGACCAGCAACTTGGGAAAAAATGTTCTTCAGTTGTCCTGAAACTTGCTGGTTTTCCAAGTAAAGAACTTCATGGAAGTCCAGAACCAAGGGCCATAGTTTAAGGACATGGGGTAAATTTTTTAGGACTGGGATGAGGCACTCACCTAGAGAGTGGAGAACCTGTGGCATTCACTCCCACAAAAAGTGGTCGAGGACAAAACATTACATGTTTTCAAGAATGAGGTAGATATAGATTTTGTGGCTAAAGAGATGAAGGGATATTTATTGCCCATTTCCAGTTGCCCTTGAGAAAGTGGCGGTGAGCTGCCTTCTCGAACTGTTGCACTCCATGTGCTATAGGTGAATCCACAATGTCCTTAGGGAGGAAACTCCAGGATTTTCACCCAGTGACATTGAAGGAATGGCATATATTTCTAAATTGGGATGGTGAGTGGCTTGGAGGGGAACTTGCAGGGGGTGGTGTTCCCATGTATCTGCTGCCTTTGTCCTTCTAGATGGAAGTGGTCATGAGTTTGGAAAGTGCTGTCTGAGTATCTTTGTTTTGTCCTCAAGATCATAAGTTATAGGAGCAGTAGAAGGCCATTCAACCCATCGAGTCTGCTCCACCATTTAATGACATCTTGGCTGCTGTGATAACTCTGAACTCCACTTTCCTGCTTTCTCCCCACAACCCTTGACTCCCACACTGATTAACAATCTGCCTCTCTCAGCCTTGAATATACTTAATGACTCAATCTTGACAGCCCTCTGTGGTAAAGAATTTTGCAGATTCAGCCTCCTCTGAAAGAAATTCCTCCTCATTTTGTCTTCAATGGGTGACCCCTTAATCTGAGATAATGTTATCTGGTGCTAGACTCTACCAGAAGGGGAAACAACTTCTCCACATCTACCCTGCAAGCCCCTAAAAATCATTTTATATTTCAATAAGGTCACCTTTCATTTTTCTAAACTCACACAAATATAGGCCCAACCTCAGTCAACCTCACCGCAGGCGAAAACCCCTCCATACTCAGGGTCACCCTAATGGACAGTCTCTGATTGCCTTCTGGATGGTGTCAAGCTTCCTGAATGTTATTGGAGCTGCAACCATCCAGGCAAAGTGGGGGTTTTCCATCACATTCCTGACTTGTGCCTTGTAGATGGTGGGCAGGCTTTGAGAAGTCAGGAGGGGAGGTACTCACCGCAGTATTCTCAGCTTCTGGCCGGCTCTTGTAGCCACTGTGTTTATGGGGCGAGTCCAGTTCAGTTTCTGGTCCATGATAACCCCCAGGATGTTAAAAGTGGGGGATTCAGTGATGGTAACACCATTGAATGTCAAGGGAAGGTGGTTAGATTGTCTGTGGTTGGAGGTTGTAATTTTAATTGTGATTGTAAATCTGAGAGTGCCTCATAGCAAATTGGCAGAAGCTGCAATTTGTTGTAATTTTTTATGTGAACTATTATGCAATGGATTTTCACAGATTATGAAGGCATATTGTGGATTTTTTTAAAGTCAAGATTTATATCTTGTTCACAAAATTGGACAATTTCAAGCTTTTTCTGATCTGGTTTAACTGCAGGACCATAAAGCTGTTGAAATCAGAGATGGCTGTGTGTGATTAGCTGAATTGTTAACAGCAAGATCTCAGTGGCCAAGATCATTTCGATAAGCTGATTGCTGCTTCTGATTTACTGGAAACGCAGGGAGCAGGAGGGAGCAGGCTGCTGGCAATCAGCTTGACTCTCTGTCAGCTTGAAATTCAGTCAGAAAAACAGAAGGATTGGGAAAAGCTGACGCTGCTCTCCATCCAGCTCTAGCTGCCTTTTAAGGAAGTGCTTTACGATGTGTTGTAATCAGGTGTGAATCAAATGGTTTCCCACAAGGCTTTCACACAGATTGTTATACCATTGCAGCTAAATACGAGAGAGAGTTCTGAGTGAGTGAGGACTGCAGTGAATTCATTCAGGATTCAGTGCTCAGAGTGAAAACCTCCTGCATTAGACAGCAGACAGCATTATTGTTTTTCACACTGAGACAAGATCAGAAATCACATGACACCTCCACATCACTCACACTGGGAGCCTGACAAGAGCTGGGCTCAACAGCCAATCAGCACAGCCAGCTTTATAGCTGGGGTTGGATACGACCCACCCTGCTCCCAACTGCTTTGGAAGGAGGAACAAGTTCAGGGAGTACTCAGGGAATGACAGGACACAAGGAAGCTTAAAGGAACAAAGGGACCTTGGGGAGCTTGTCCACAGCTCCCTGAAGGTGGTAGGACAGGGCAATAGGGTAGTTACAAAGGTACACGGGGCATATGTCTTTAAAAGTAGTGGCATAGATTATAAATGGCTGACAGCAGCAGAAAAGACCACAGCCCCAGCCTTGTCCAGCCCATGAGCTGGGCACATGTTGCTGAGTCTTCGGGACTCTTCTCTTGAAAAACGTGTTTAAATGGCTGATCTCACAGCTGTGATCCTCAAACACATTCGACCACCACACAAGGATGTCAGACTACTATCACATATAGACCAGGGAGAAAACACACGTTTAACCCCTGTTCCTGTACATTTTTGAAGAGGTGTCAAACTAGACTTAAAACATTGACTTTCTCTCTCTTTCTCTTTCTCTCCATAGATGCTGCCAGACATATTGAGTTTCTCCAGCCTTCCCTGTGACAACCCGGAGCTGGGAACTAAGGGAAAAAGTTCAAATTGAGTTCTACTGAACTATGTTTCTGCACATTGCGCCAATAACATTGGAAACATTCATATTTCTATATTATGAGAATTTCAAAAATACAATATAGACAATTCTTGGGTTGCAAAAAATTTACCAAGTGACATCTTGGATTTCCAAAATCAAAAGATTGAAGAGAACAAGGGATTGTCTGCTGTTTATAAAAGTCAGTTGTGAAGAAATAAGCCAAAATTTTAAAAGAGAGATGAAATCATCTTTATGATGTTAATTGCTAGACAAACAGAGTTTAGGAGAGCTTGTGCTGAATGTTGCCTAGCAACATCCTCCGCATTTCTGATTTCTGTTTTGCCAGAGACTGAAGCAATGGAAAAGGATCTCCAAGCTAAAACTCAAAAATACTCTCTCTTCTGAAAAATGAGAGCCGGAAGAAAGCTGACAGTTGCTAAAGAGGTTCGCAAGGAAAACAGCTCTCTCCTCTCTCTCTCATTCTCAGTGAGTAAAAGAGAACCCTTATAGAAAACCAGCTGAGGAGATATCTGAGGAGTGATTTCAGGGAATCAGAGGAAGTTCCAGCCATCAGAATCTCTCTTTGTCTCATGGACTGTGAAAACTGACCTGTTAACTCAATCCAAGGTCATGGGTCAAACTGATTTTCTACCCAAACCAAGGGATTTTAATTGCTGTGTGACTGACAACAACTGGATATAATCATAGAATCCCTACAGTATGGAAACAGGTCCTTCAGCCCACCAAGTCCACACTGACCCTCAGACATCCCAACCAGACCCATCCCCCTATTACCCACCTAAGTCTACACATCCCTGAATGCTATGGGCAATTTAGCATGGCCAATCCACCTAACCTGCACATCTTTGGACTGTAGGAGGAAACTGGAGCACCCGGAGGAAACCCAAACGGACACAGGGAGAATGTGCAAACTCCACACAGACAGTCGCCCAAGGGTGGAATCAAAACCGGGTCCCTGGTGCTGTGAGGCAGCAGTGCTAACCACTGAGCCACCATGCTGCCCAAATATCAATAAGACATCTCATTCTGTATTCTGCACATTGACTGACTGAGGTATTTTCTTTCATTGTCTTTTTTGTTCTGGCCCTGTGTGTTCCTGAATGTGTGTGCTTGCTATGATGGGGATTGGGGAGTTGTTGTATAGTTCAATCATGCAAAACAATTTTGTGGCTAACTGGTTTGCCACTTATTGTTTTCCCTTTAATAAGTGTCCTATGTTTGAATTTATTACTGCAAAGTCTCATTTTTTTTCTAGTTAACAGGAGTAAAGAGAAACAAATTGGCCATTTTCAGTGATACATAAAACACCTCCACATTTATTATAACTTGTGGTGACAGTGAGATTTGAGCAAGGTCCTCCCATTGGAGTTGTGATATAGATTATAAAAGCTCCTCAGTGAGTACCAATCTGCATTTCAATTCTCATCTGTCAAAAGCACTCAGAACCCAGTTATGATGTTGGAAAGAATTTCATCGCTGGTCCTCATATTTCAGACCTTCAAATCATTAGTGCCTTTGTTCTAATAAAAACCGAAAGAACTGCGGATGCTGTAAATCAGGAACAAAAACAAAGTTGCTGGAAAAGCTCAGCAGGTCTGGCAGCATCTATGGAGGAGAAAACAGAGTTAACGTTTCAGGTCCGGTGACCCTTCCCCAGAACTGATGGTGGCTGGGAAAACATTAGCTTATATGCAGTAGAAAGGAGAGGGGGATGGGGTAGGGAGTAAATAATAGGACAGAGCCTAAAGAGAGAGAAGAGCAGTTGGACAGACAAAGGAGTAGATAACGATTCAGCTGGGAGTGTGAATAGTTGTTAATGGGGACTGTTAGTGACTAACAACAGGGGGTGTGTAGTGGCAGCCAATGAGATAACAAGGCCTGGTGTGTGGTAGAGGGTTGGGACATGGGAGAGTTTAGGCCCTAAAATTATTGAACTCGATATTGAGTCCAGAGGGCTGTAGGGTCCCCAAGCGGAAAATGAGTGTAGTTCCTCCAGCTTATGTTGGGCTTCACTGGAACATTGTAGCAAGCCGGAGACAGAGATGTTGGCCAGAGAGCAGGGTGGTACACTGAAGTCGCAGGCAACAGGTAGTTCAGTGTCTTTTTTGTGAGCAGAACGTAGATGTTCTGCGAAGCGGTCGCCAAGTCTATGCTACATTTCCGCAATGTAGCGGAGACCACATTGTGAGCAGCAAATGCGGTAGACTAGATTCTTGGAAGTGTAGGTGAAGTGTTGCTTCGCCTGGGAGGTATGTTTGGGCCCTTGCATACTGGGGAGGGAGGAGGTAAATGCGCAGGTTTGTACCTTCGCCGGTTACAGGGGAAGGTGCTGTAGGGCTGTGGGGAGGTGTTGGAGGTGAAGAAAGTGTGGACCAGGGTGTCCCAGAGGGAATGGTCCCTGCGGAAGGTGGAAAAAGGAGGGGAGGGGAATATGTGTCTGGTGGTGGCATCTTGCTGGAGGTGGTGGAAATGGCATCTGATGATCTTCTGGATGTGGATGCTGGTGGGATGGTAGGTAAGGACAAGGGGAACCCTATCGATGTTGCGGGAGGGAAGAGAAGGGATGTGGGCAGAAGTGCGGGAGATGGGTCAGACCCGGTTGAGGGCCCTGTCGACAATGGAGCTAGGAATCCTCGGTTAAGGAAGAAGGTGGACATTTCGGATGCTCTCTTGTCGAAGTTGGCCTCATCTGAACATATGGGGCTGAGACAGAGGAACTGAGAGAATAGGATGAAGTCTTTACAAGAAGCACGGTGTGAGGATGTATATTCCAGGCAGCTGTGGGAGTCAGTGGGTTTATAGTGGATATTAGTGGCCAATATATCCCCAGAAATGGAAACAAGAGATGTCGAGGAAGGGAATGGAGGAGTCAGGGATAAACCAGGTGAAAGTGAGGGCAGGGTGGAAATTGGAGACGAAATTGATGAAGTTTTCCAATTCCAGATGACAGAGGGAAGCAGCACCAGTGATATCATCGATGTTCCGGAGAAAGAGTTGTGGGTGGGGTCCAGAATAAGACTGGAGCAAGGAATGTTCCAAGTACCCCATGAAGAGACAGGCTTAACTGGGGACCATGCAGGTACCCATGGCCACCCATCTTACCTGAAGAAAATGAGAGGAGTCAAAAAGAGATGTTGTTGAAGGTGAGGACGAGCTCGGCCAAGCGGAGGAGAGTGGTGGTGGGTAGGGATGGTACAAGTCTTTACTCCAGGGAGAAGGGCCTTTGTTCTGTTGGTGATCCTCTTGGGTTCTGCAGAGACAGCTCTGGCTGGTTCCACAAACGCATGAATTCAATAGAGATGTTGTAATAAGTGAAAGAGACCATCACCTTCAAAAGACTGGAGCATCATACACAATTTAAACCTGTGGTGGTCACAGACTTTAATGAATCAGACGCAGTTTCCTCTCATTGTCAGGATTATTTGATCCTGAATTTCCTACATCACAGCAGTGACTACACGTTAAAACTATTGGCTGCTGAACAGGTTGGAGAGGATATCCTGAGATTATGAAAGGCAATCATAAAACAAAAAGAAATTTATTCTTTCGGGCTTCGCAAAGCTGTTGAAGTTTAAAGAGGCAAACTGATCAGTGGCAATCTTCTTTACAGGGAAATCAAACCAAACTTTGATTAATGGTAATGCGCAAAATGTTCAAAAGGAAACAAAGAAAACCATCCTCCCACCTCAAGCCCCACCCCTATCTCCTACCTACCAGTCTCATCCCGCTGCCTTGACCTGTTCTTCCTTCTACCTATCGACTCCTCCCACCTCAAGCCCCACTCCCATCTTCTACCTCCCAACCTCATCCCGCCGCCTTGACCTGTCCGTCCTCCCTGGACTGACCTATCCACTCCCTAACTCCCCACATACACTCACCTTTACCGGCTCCACCCCTGCCTCCTTGACCTGTCTGTCTCCTCTCCACCTATCTTCTCCTTTATCCATCTTCTATCCGCCTCCCCCTTTCTCCCTATTTATTTCAGAACCCCTTCCCCTCCCCCATTTCTGAAGAAGGGTCTAGGCCCGAAACGTCAGCTTTCCTGCTCTTCTGATGCTGCTTGGCCTGCTGTGTTCCTCCAGCTCTACACCTTGTTATCTCAGATTCTCCAGCATCTGCAGTTCCTGCTATCCCACCACAATACACTGATTGTCTCCCTGGGAAACATGGATCAGAGCTTGCGTAAAACTCCAGGTTCAAGCACACTTCTTCCCAAATATTTTCTCATTGACGGTGCAATTCAAGACCAGGAAAGTGTTGTGAAATCCCAGGGATTGTTGGAGGTCATACATCTCAGCTCCAGGACATCTCTGCAGGAGTTCCTCAGGGTAGTGTCCTCAGCCCAACCGTCTTCAGCTGCTTCATCAATGACCTTCCCTCCATCATAAGGACAGAAGTGGGGATGTTCGCCGATGATTGCTCAAAGTTCAGCACCATTTGTGACTCCTCAGATACTGAAGCAGTCAGTGTTCAAATGCAATAAGATCTGGACGGTATCCAGGCTTAGGCTGACAAGTGGCAAGTAACACACATTCATACCATACAAATGCCAGGCAATGACCATCTTTAACAAGAGAGAATATAAACATCACTGTTGACATTCCATCGCTGACACCATCCAGGACAAAGCAGCACACTTGACTGGCACAATGTACACAAGCATCCATTCCCTCCACCACCGACGCTCAGTCACAGCAGTGTGTACTATCTACAAGATACACTGCAGAAATTCACCAAGGATCCAAACCCACGCCCACTTCCATCTAGAAGGATAAGCGCAGCAGATACATGGGAACATAACCCCATGCAAGTTTCCCTCCAAGCCAATCACTTGGAAATATATCACCATTCCTTCAGTGTTGCTGGGTCAAAATCCTGGAAGTCCCTTTCTAAGGGCAGCGCGGTGGCTCAGTGGTTAGCACTGCCTCCTCACAGAAACAGGGACTCAGGTTCGATTTCACCCTTGGTTGACTGTCTGTGTGGAGTTTGCACATTCTCCCCATGTCTGCGTGGGTTTCCTCCGGATGCTCTGGTTTCCTTCCACAGTCCAAAGATGTGTAGGCTAGGTGGATTGGCCATGATAAATTGCACGTGGTGTCCAGGGATACGTAGATTAGGTGGGCTATAGGGGGATGGGTCTGGCTGGGAAGCTCTGAAGGTCCGTGTGGACTCGTTGGGCCAAAGGCCCTGTTTCGACACTGTAGGAATTCTATGATACGAAATGATCTGTGGTAAGTTCATTGTGGGTCAACCTACAGCACATGGACTGCAACTGTTCAAGAAGGCAGCTCACCACCACCTTCTCAGTGACAACGAGGAACGGGCAATAAATGCAGGACCCAGCCAGTGAGACCCATGTCTGGTGAGTGAATTCAGAAAAATATTCTGGAGCAGCAGCAATTAGGTTCTGGGGAGTTGGGTTGACTGCTGATTGCACTCAAAGACTCTAACAGAAGCAAATAGTCTTGGCTATCTGAGATAGTAGGAACTGCAGATGCTGGAGAATCTGAGATAACAAAGTGTAGAGCTGGATAAACACAGCAGGCCAAGCAGCATCAGAGGAGCAGGGAGGCTGACGTTTCGGGCCTAGACCCTTCTTCAGAGAAAGGGTCTGATGAAGGGTCTAGGTCCTAAACGTCAGCCTTCCTGCTCCTCTGATGCTGCTTGGCCTGCTGTGTTCATCCAGCTCTACACCTTGTTATCTCAGTCTTGGCTATCTGTCAGGCTTGTCACATTGACTCTAAATCCTGTGGTTACTCACCTCCTGCAAACAGAACCCACTGGACTCACTTTGCTGACTACAATGCTGAATCAAGCCTGGGTAAGCTGTCACTGCCTCTTTCTCAGATCATCACCATTACTTCACTCATGGGGTAGTGAATTCCATATATTCCATCATGAATCTATGGAATTCTCTACCCCAAAGTTCAGTGAATTCCACAATATTGAGTACATCTAAAGGGGAGATAGGGATTTTTAATGAATAACGTGTTGAAAGATTATGGAAAACAGACAGGAAAGTGGAATTGAAGCTGAGATGAGATTAACCTGATCGTATTAAATAATAGTGCAGGCCTGAAGGGGTGAATGGCCTGAACCTGTTCTTAATTCTTATTTTCTTATGAAGCCACTATCCTGCTCAATGTTTTTGCTCTTAAGTGATTGATATTAGTTCCTTTTAGTGAAACAACAGCCTGTCAATGTTGTCAGTGGAACAGTGCCCCTTTAACTAAAACCAGGAACAGAAACTGAAACTGTTACGTTGCAATGACTTTCTGCTGGCTGCACTATCAACAGGAAGCTAGTTGGTTTGAATAACATCTTTTTGAGAAATGGAAGCAGGAGGGAAGATATCCTGGCTGGAAGATGAGCTCTCGTGCCCGATTTGTCAGGATATCTTCAAGAACCCTGTCTCTCCCCCATGTCAACACAATTTCTGCTGGGCATGTCTGATGAGCTACTGGAAGAAGAAAAGGAACTGTGAGTGTCCTGTTTGCAGAGAAATATATTCCACCAAAGATTTAAAATGGAATCGCACACTGGCCAACATTGTGGAGTCTTTCCTCAAGGAGTTTACAAAGGAACAGGAGGTGGGTCATGCAGACCCAGTCTGCAGCCTACACAAGGAGGTCCTGAAGCTGTTCTGTCAAGAAGACCAGGAGGTGATGTGTGTTGTTTGCCTGCATTCGAGCAAGCACGAAAACCATAAGTGTCGCCCTTTGGAGGAAGCAACTAAAGAATCAAAGGTATGGTAAGTGTAAGGATCAGTAAGGGAGTGGGCAGCCTGCTGCCCAGGTTCCTAGCAGCAGTAATTACAGGCACACCCTGATATCTACACAGCACACTGCCTGAATGGGAGCTAGGAGAGGGTAGGCATTAACTACACAGAATGGAATGCTCAAGAAACTGTTGGCAATGTGCTGGCCTGGAAGGTCAGTTGAAAATCATTTTTTCCTTTTTTGTTGTCTTGAAATTGAAAATCTGCCAACTGAACCAGAATCCATTGTATCATTGTGTAACAATGCATAACTTTCCAGAGGAATGTTACACAGTAATTACAGACAGCAGAAAAACAGACAGGCCATGCAGCGCACTGCTCTGTTTTAGAACTCCTGTTGAGCTGCTCCATCCTTTTCCCCATTGCAAATGGCCCTGTCTGCACATAGAACGTAGAACATACAGCACAGGACAGGCCCTTCGGCCCACGATGTTGTGCCGACCTATTATCCTACTAAGATCAATCTACCCTGCATACCCTACATTTTACTATCCCCCATGTGCCTGTCCAAGAATCGCTTAAAAGTGTCTAAAATATCTGGGTCCAATACCACTACCTGCAGCGCATTCCATGCACCCACCACTCTCTGTGTGAAGAACCTACCTCTGGCATCTCCCCTATACCTTCCTCCAATCACTTTAAAATTACACCTCCTTGAAATAGCCATTTCCGCCCTGGGAGGAGGTCTCTGGGTATCCACTCTATCTATGCCTCATCATCTTGTACACCTCTATCAAGTCACCTCTCGTCCTTCTTCGCTCCAATGAAAAAAGCCGTAGCTCGCTCAACCTTTCCTCATAAGACCTGTCCTCCAGCCCAGACAGCATTCTGGTATATCTTCTCTACACCCTCTCTAAAGCTTTGACATCTTTCTTACAATGAGGTGACCAGAACTGGTCGCAATATTCCAAGTGTGATCTAACCAGAGTTTTATAGAGTTGCAGCATAACCTCATGGCTCTTAAACTTAATTCCCCTGTCAATAAAAGCCAACACACCGTACGCCTTCTTAACAACCCTATCAACTTGCATAGCAACTTTGAGGGATGATCTGATCTGAATATAGTGCTCCTGGAAGCCCATCAGAAAAAGGTAACCAGCATCTTTATGTTTTTAAAGTTTGGATCTACCCCGTTAACTTTTCAAGTGTTTATGAGATGGGCTTTTACCCAATGGGTTTTCATAGAAACATAGGTTCATACAATATAGGAGTGGAAATAGCCCCTTGAACCCACTGTGCCATTCTACACAAATGTGGCTGATCAGGCTTTGGTGTTGCTTCCATTTTCCTGTCTATTCTCTGTCTCCCTGTCTAGCTCAACACCCCAGTCTCCAAAGTTCTCTGGAGCAAGAGAATTCCCACATCACAAACCTGCGAACCTCTGAGAGAAAAAATTCCTCCTCATCTCCATCTTAAACGAGACACTCCGGATTTACAAACTGTGTCCCCTTAATGTAGCTCCAGTGAGTGGTCATTGGTTCCAGTCAGTTAGTGGCCAGCCTGTCATAATGTGAGGACTTGATGTTCAGGATCACCCTACACCATTTTCTAAGTGCAGTTGGCTACTGACCAGTGTTCATCTATGTGTGGGAATTCCTCAGTAATGCAGACATCACTGGCAGGACTAGCACTTGTTGCCCATCCCTAATTCCCAGAAGGCAGTTAAAAATCAATTAACTACATTGCCCTGGACTTGGAGTCACCTGTACGTCAGCAGGTTTCCCTTCACTGAAGGCATTACGACAAATCCTGATAATAATGACTGCCTTTAGGCGAGTTTTCAATTTATGACAGCTCCCCACCCCTTCATTGAATTTAAAGTTCAGCAATTTGAACTGGAATATTAGTCGATGATCTGGAATTACTTGTGACATTGCCAGTATGCCAACAGCTGGCCTCGTTATGGGTTGCCTGAACTCTTCTTTTTCCTTATAATGTCAGGGTGAGATAAAATATTAACCTTCAAGGACTCTTCAACTTCCCTTGATCTTCATTACCCACTCCCTCATTTGTCCTGCCATTCGCAGTAATTTCAGCACTTAAAACACCCAGATCCCTCTGCCCCTGCATCTCATTTCTCATTGTATTCTGTAATTTACATTGTCTCTCCATGTTCTAACTAAGTGAATTACTTCACACTTCTCTGCATTAAATGTGATTTGTCCCTTGCCTTCCCAGCCTGTCTCTGTTCTCTTGAACTTCTACACTATCCTCCTAATCACAAAAAAACTTCCAGATTTTGTATCGTCTGCAAACTTTGAAACTGTGCTAGAAGTTGTCAAGTTTTATCTTGTCTTTTACGTCTTTAGTCAACCCCTTTTTGTTGTGTTTATCACGTTAAATTCATTTTCAACCACCTCCCACTCTCACTCCACACTGACAGATTTGCCTAGTTTATTGTGAACAGAAGTTGCTGGAAAAGCTCAGCAGATCTGGCAGCTTCTGTCGAGAAAAATCAGAGTTAATGTTTCAGGTCCTCACACGTGACCCTTTCTCAGACCAGACCTGAAACATTGACTCTGATTTTTTCTTCACAGATGCTGCCAGACTAGCTGAGCTTTTCCAGCAAATTCTGTTTTTGATGCTGATTTACAGCATCTGCAGTTCCTTCGGTTTTTATTGTGAACGGTGTCTTAGCACATTGAGGTCAGTCTCACCCAAAACTAGACTCTTAGCAGCTGTTTCACATTTCTTTCTCTTTCAGACATTGTACTGAATTTGATCATCTTATGATCACTCTTTGATAAATGTTTATGCAGCATTAGGCTGTGATGAAATCTTTATTATTGTTCATTACACTAAATCTCATATCGTCTATTCATTTATTGTAGCAGAAAACTATTTCAGACACACTCAAGACATTCATTGTATTCCTGACATGCACCAATCTACCTGAAAGTTACAGTTCCCCATTAAAACCTCTTAATGCCCATTTAGCTTTAATTGCTTCATTCCACTCACAGAATGGGCCTAAGTGATGTCTTACTGGAAGTCTTGTGGATGGGTTATCTCTATCCAATCTCTGTTCCTTGCAGCCGCAACATTGTTGCTCTAGAAGTGAGCATTCTTGGCTAAGAAGAGTATTCTTTTTAAAAAGTTCAAGATTCCAACATATGTTCAGTCAATTGTATTACATTTCAAAAACTTCATAACAATATCTGCTCTTATCACAGTGATTTCATCCTGCATCACAAATTTTATTTGGCCCCCTCTACCATTTTCCCCGTATTTCCTGTAGACCTGATTCCTTTAGTTCCCAGCTGTGTTTACTTCCAGTTTGCAGGTTCCAGCCACCTCCTCTTTACCATGGATGTGCAACCCCTTTACATGTCCATTCCCCACCAGGAGGGTCTTAGGGCTCTCTGCATTTTCCTGGAGCAAAGACCTGAACTGTCACCATCCAACACCACTCTCCTCCACTGGGCCGACCTCATCCTCACCCTCAACAACTTCTCTTTTAACTCCTCTCATTTTCTTCAGGTCAGAGGGGTGGCCATGGGTACCCGCATAGGCCCCAGTTAGGCTTGTCTCTTCATGGGGTACATGGAACATTCCTTGCACCACCAACTCCCACGGCTACCTGGACTATACATTGTGGCATCCTGCTTCCTGTAAAGACTCCATCCCATTCTTTCAGTTCCTCCGTTTCCGTCGCATATGTTCAGATGAGGCCAACTTCGACAAGGGAGCCTCCGAAACGTCCATCTTCTTCCTCAACCGAGGATTCTCCAGCTCCGTGGTCAACAGGGCCCTCAACCGGGACTGACCCATCTCCCGCACTTCCGCCCTCACCCCCTTCTCTTCCCTCCTGCAACAGCGATAGGGTTCCCCTTATCCTCACCTACCATCCCACCAGCATCCACATCCAGAAGATCATCAGATGCCATTTCCACCACCTCCAGCAAGATGCCACCACCAGACACATATTCCCCTCCCCTCCCTTGTCCGCCTTCCGCAGGGACCGTTCCCTCCGGGACACCCTGGCCCACACTTCCATCACCCCCAACACCTCCCCACAGCCCTACGGCACCTTCCCCTGTAACTGGCGAAGATGCAACACCTGCCCATTTACCTCCTCCCTCCCCAGTATGCAAGGGCCCAAATATACCTTCCAGGTGAAGCAACACTTCACCTGCACTTCCAAGAACCTACTCTACTGCATTCGCTGCTCACAATGTGGTCTCCTCTACTATGGGATGTGGGTGTCACTGTCTGGGCCAGCATTTATTGTCCACCCTAGTTGCCCCTTGAGAACGTGGGGGTGAGCTGCCTTCTTCAACCAATGCAGTCCACCAGCTGTAGGTTGACCCACAATGCCCTTAGGGAGGGAATTCCAGAATTTTGACCCAGTGACAATGAAAGAATGGTGATATATTTCCAAGTCAGGAAAGTGAGTGGCTTGGAGGGGAACTTGCAGGGGATGCTGGATCTGCTACCCTTGTCCTTCCAGATAGAAGTGGTTATGGGTTTGGAAGGTGACATGTAAGGAATTATCCCTCATTTTTTTCTCATGTTCTGATAACGTTATCATTTGTATTTTACAAGATGAATTAGCACCTTGACAGGTTTGGGTTCAGCTGCCTGACCTAAAACATCTGTTGACTCCAGGAATGTAGATGTGGTCTTTCCACAGACTGTAACTAATCTCAGGTTAAATTGGCCATCTGTCCATTTCCATCCAACTTGTAGAATCAAAATCACTCCCTATGTACTTATCTGCCTCTTTAAATTGAATCAATGTTAAATAGCATCTTGTTAAATAGTATTTTCAATGTATCTTGCAAGTGATTGGGAACATAATTTTTCATGTCACACACTTAGAATTATGACCATTCTTGTATTACTAGCCCTTTGAATAGAAGCCCAAAGCTAGCCAGACTTTCTCAAACTACCGTCCTTGGTGTGTCCATCAGGTTTGGGAAGTCTGTAGTGAGCTAGTTGTTTTTGGCTGGCACAGACCCAATGAGCCAGGAGGTCTTTTTCCTGCTTTAGAACTTTATAACACTGACCGCGTGGCTCTCTTCACTCATTTACCCTAAATACACTTTTCCACTTGCAGAGAAATTGTCAGTGACGATGCATGGGCATTGTAACAAACACCAAAATGGTAATTTGTAACCATTTATTTATTTAAAGCATCAATGAGAGAAATTCACAAAGTGTCAAATATTTGTATAATTTGCAGCTGCATCCTGTAGTCATGCAAAAATAGAACCTTAATGTGTCAGCTTCAGTAATCTCTGTTGAACACATTGGTCCCTGATGCTTGTCTGTAGTCCTCAAGCCTGAGCTGTTGTTATCATACCCATACTCTCTTCCTCATGTTTTATGCAATGAAACATTATAAAACTGAATTTTTAAACAATTATTCTTCCAGGAAGAGTTGAAGATCCTGATAAAGTCTCTAAAATCCAAGGTGGTAAAGTTCAGTGCGATCAGAAATGAATATGAGCTCACCTTAAAGCATGTCAAGGTAAGTTCCCTGCAATTAGACTCAATTGCTCCTTGCAGAACTAACTTTGAAGATTAGGCTCAGTAAGCCTCATTCTTAAATAAAGCAAAACCTTCTGTGCCTATTCAGAATTAGAATTCCAAATCTGTGACCTACAAGTGAATAAGACTATGGTTGTAATGAACATGTGTGAATTTCCAGTTTTGTCATTGTGGATGGCCCAGTCTTCACTCTCTCTAATTCTAGGTCTAATTCTAGATCAAACTATACTGTAAACGGAAGAGCCTTGGGAAAAGTTGATGAGCAGAGAGATCTGGGAGTTCAGGTCCATTGTGCTCTGAAGGTGGCTGCACAGGTGGATAGAGTGGTCAAGAAGGCATATGGTATGCTTGCCTTCATCGGATGGGATATTGAGTATAAGAGCTGGCAGGTCATGTTAAAATTGTACAAGACTTTGGTTCGGCCGCAATTAGAATACTGTGTACAGTTCTGGTCGCCACATTACCAAAAGGATGTGGAAGCTTTGGAGATGGTACAGAGAAGGTTTACGAGGATGTTGCCTGGTATGGAAGGTGCTAGCTATGAAGAGAGGTTGAGTAGGTTAGGATTGTTTTCATTAGAAAAAAGGAGATTGAGGGGGGACCTGATTGAGGTCTTCACAATCATGAAGGGTATAGATAGGGTTGATAGAGATAAGCTTTTTCCCAGGGTGAGGGATTCAATAACGAGGGGTCACACGTTCAAGGTGAGAGGAGAAAAGTTTAAGGGGGATACACGGGGAAAGTACTTTACACAGAGGGTGGTAGGTGCCTGGAACACGTTGCCAGCAGAGGTAGTAGAGGCAGGCACGGTAGATTCATTTAAGGTGCGTCTGGACAGATGCACGAGTAGGTGGGGAGCAGAGGGATACAGATCCTTAGGAATTGGGCGATAGGTTTAGACAGTGGATTTGGATCGGCACAGGCTTGGAGGGCCGAAGGGCCTGTTCCTGGGCTGTAAGTTTTCTTTGTTCTTTGTTCTCTTTGTTCTTGCAAAGTGCTCCCTACATGGGCTGATAGTTCAAACGTTACATATAAACCACAAAATCTGCAAAGCAGAAATAGACATGTACAACACCAACTCTACTCAAATTTGGATGAGGTTAACATATGCAAATTCTCACGGATGCCAATAAATATTCAGTGACGGTAACAAAAAAAACTTGCACAACTTGACTAATATCTGCCAGAATGAATATGGAGTCTCGTACTGCCCTGCAGGAGCGACTTTGGAAATCAAGCCCCACTATTCCAGGAGTCTTCACAAACCTTAAAGAATCAATTAAAAAAATGCAAAAGTGCCCATTCACCTTTCTTTTACACTCAGGTTGACAGTAAACACCAACCAGGTTTCTGTACCTAATAATGATTACCATTTATTACAGATAAATAGACTCTAGTTGCATTGAACTGTTGACATATAACTCTGCTCATTAAAGCTCTGGCCCCCTTAAAAGTGCCCTTGCACACATTAATAGATTTTAAAACATTGATGCTATGGGTGGAGGGGCAACCTGTGAAGGCAGTTCAATGGTCTCTAGCCACAAGCTTCACTAATTCGATCCTTTCAGCTCTTCCTTGACTTCTGTTCACCAGGTACTTTCACTGTACTTTCCGGTAGGAGACTCACAACAGGACTAATGGTGAGGCCACTGCTTTTAATTCTGTTCTCCCTGATATGGGAAAGATGTTGTGAAACTTGAAAGGGTGCAGAAAACATTTACAAAGATGTTGCCGAGGGTTGGAGGGTTTGAGCTATAGGGAGAAGCTGAATAGGCTCAGGCTATTTTCCCTGGAGCATCAGAGGCTGAGCGGTGACTTTATAGCAGTTCATAAAATCGTGAGGGGCATGGATAGAGTGATTCACCAAGGTCTTTACCCCAGGGTACAGGAGTCCAAAACTAGAGGGCATATGTTTAAGGTGAGAGGCACTTTGGGATTAGCCCAGCTGCAGGCAGGAACGTCAGCATGTGGCATTACACGATAGCTGGTAGGTGACTGAAGTTAATTCTATCCGTAAGATTCAAAATAGTGTAGCAACTGGTGGTGACGTTAATAAAATATGTAAAAACATAAAATAAGTATTTGAATAAAGTGATTAAACATTTACTGAGACTGCATTAAGGATGGCAGAATGGGTGATGCGTCATAGCTGCAGCATGTCACGTCTCCTGGGTGCAAGTATGATCCAGAGCAAACAGCTCTGTGGGAAGTGGTTGAGGCTTGAGGAGCTTCACTTTTGAAGAGGCTGAACTACAGACACTACAATCCATCAGGAAGGGGGAGAATGCTTTGTACCAGAATGTGGTTGTAATTCTTAGGACAAGGTCTTCTGATTCAATCAGTGCTGAAGGATTGGAGAGCGTGATTGTGAGCAAGGGACCAAGAAGGCTGCAGTACAGGAGTCTGATTACCTGCCAGGTCTCAGATTCTTTCAGCTGGTCTGGGTGAGAGTGGGGATGGCAGGATGGATAATTGAACTGACTGTGGTACTGTAGCACAGGAAGCCATTCAAGTGGGGAGTGCAAGAGTGAACATAATGTTAGTAGGGGGTGATATAGTGAGGGAGATTGACATCATTCTGTGCAGCAAAGAGTGACAGTCCAGATGGTTGTGTTGTCTATCTCATGTCAGGGTTCAGGACATCCGCTCAGCATTGGACAGGAAGTTGCAATGTGGGGGAAGGACCCAGTCATTGTGGTTTTCGCAGGTTCTGTTGATATATACAAGAAAAAGGAGGTTCTGTATAGTCCGAATGAGATGATCAGCTCTAAATTAATCAGCAAATTCTCAAACCCCGGATTATTCTCTGAACCAGGTGCAAACTGCCCGAGAGCAAATCAGAATAAAGAGATGAGTGTGTGATCACAGACTGATGTGGGGTAACTGGGTCCTGGTTCATGGGGTAATAGCACCAGTCCTAGGGACAGTGTGATCTCAACCAATGGCATGGTCTCCACCCAAACTCTGCTGGGACTGTACAATGGGGACAGGAGAGAACAACCTTAAACTGACCAGTGGAAATTTCAGAAAATTATCGATTTGAGAGTGAAACCAATCAATAAGAGAGAGGCATTAATAGAGGAATGTATAAAACAGAATGCGACAAGAAGTGACAGAGAATATAAATTAAAGAGTAAATCAATAGACAGAATGAGAGAATGCAAAAAGACCAAAAGGATAAACCTGGAGAAAGACTGGATTGGTTTGGGTTATATTCATTGGTGTTCAGAAGAATGAGGGAGGATCTCTTGGAAACCAATAAAATTCTAGCAGGGACTAGCCAGGATAAACACAGGCAGGGTGTTCCCAATGTGTGGGGAGTCCAGATCTGGGAGTCACAGTCTAAGGATACAGGGTAGGCCATTTAGGACAGAGACGAAGAGAAACTTCTTCACCCAGGGAGTGGTGAGCCTGTGGAATTCTCCACTGCAGAAAGTAGCTCTGACCAAAACATTGAATGATTTCAGGAAGGAGTTAGAAATAGTTCTCATGGCTAGGAACAGGGGAATGATTAGGTGATCAGCTGTGATCAGGTTGAATGTTGGAGCAGACTCAAAGAGAGTCCTACTCCTATTTTTATAGACTCCTCACAGTCTGGAAGCAGGCTATTCAGCCCATTGAGTCTACTCTGACCCATCCAAAAAACATCCTACCCAGTCCCAAACACCACCCCCCACCCCTGTAATTCTGCAATTCCCATGGCTAACCCACCTGGCCTGCAGACTATGGGCAATTTAGCATGGCCAATCCACTTAACCTGGGAGGAAACCGGAGCACCTGAAGGAAACGTATGCAGACACAGGGAGAATGTGCAAACTCCGCACATACAGTTGCCTGAGGGTGGAGTTAAACCCAGGTTCCTGATGTAGTGAGGCAGCAGTGCTAACCACTGAGCCACCATGCTGCTCTCTTCTATGTTTCTATGTAAGGCTGTATCTCAATTCACACAGCATTTGAAATAAAACAAATGAACTGAGAATGCAAACAGAAATGAATAAGTACAAGCTGGAAGCTATTATAGAAACATTGCTGAAGGTGACATGGATGATAACTGAACCTTGAAGAGTACCGTACACTTAGGAAGAACAGAAAGCTAAGAAAAGGTGGAGGGGTGGCTCAATTAGTTAATAATGATATTAATGCAATAGAGAGGAATGACTATAGTTCAGAAATCCAAGATGTGGTAACAGTTTAAGTAGAAATGAGCAATGGTAAAGGTAAGAGGTCACTTGTGGTGATGGTGTACAGCCAGCCTTAACAGTAAGAACCCAGTATATGTAGATCCATTGGACAGATTCTTTGTCCAGCACACACTTGACCCAATCAGAGAGCGGATTATGCCAGATCTGGTATTGTGCAATGAATCAGGGTAAATTAATGATCTCGTAGTGAAGGTCCAGCTAATCAGCAGCAAGCACAATACGATTGAATTTTATATTCACTTTGAGGGAGAGGAGTGGGCTCCAGACTATTTTTAAAAATTAAATAAGGACCATTGTGAAAGCATGAAGGGGATGCAGTGACAGACATGTAAGGAAATATTTCAGAATGCATGGAATAGATACGTTCCAATGTGTAACAAACATTTCAAGGGACAGACCCAACATCTGTGCTTAACCAGAAATGTTAAAGTTAGTATCAGACTAAAAGAAAAGTCACATAATTGTCTAAAGACAAGTAGCAGATCAGAAGAGGGCACAATATAAAAAGCAGCAACTGCTTTCCAAATCCATGACCACTTCCATCTATAATGATAAGAGCAGAAGATACCACCCCCTATAAGTTCCCCTCCAAACCACTCACCATCCTGTCATGGAAATATATT
>JAHRHZ010000019.1:451002-463446 GCA_024137785.1 Ginglymostoma cirratum
ACATGCCACGGGTCTGAGGTCCTCTGCCATTGTAAGCCTTAGCTCTGATTCAACTAACTAATACCAAACAATGCACTTAAATATATTTTAAAAAAAAATTAAATCTTACTACAACTGTGCAAATGATTAGAGACAAAATAAAACTGCAGATGCCAGAATCCAAGGTAGACAAACAGGAGGCTGGAAGAACACAGCAGGCCAAGCAGCATCTAGAGGAAAGGATCAATCAATGTTTGGGTATTACCTTTCTTCAGGACTGGATGTGAGTACAGGGGGAGCTGCAGATAAAGAGTGGGGGAGGGGATGTAGCAGAATGGTGGTGATAGGTGGACACGGGTAATGGGTATTAGCAGCAGTTTTCTAGAGCAGTATGTCAATAGTCCAACTAGGGAAGGGGCCATATTGGACCTAGTGTTGGGAGGGATGAATCCAGTTGGTAGCTGGAAGGGAGGGCCAGGAGGTGGAATGGAAGGCAGGAAATGGGCAGGAAAGGGATCCAGGGGATGGGTGGGAAGGTCATTTGAAATTAGAGAACTCAGTGTTGAGTCCTCTGGGCCGTAGGGTTCCCAGGTGGAAGATAAGGTGTTGTCCCTCAAATTTGCATTCTGAATTGCTGTGACACTGGAGGACGCCTAGGACAGACATGTCAGACAGGGAGTGGGGGAGGAGCGGCAGGCAGGGGCAGGCTGGGGAATTGAAATGGACGGTGACCAGGAGGTTAGGCTGGTTGTTATGGGCCAGGCAAAGATGCTTGGCGAAACAGTCACCTAGTCTACGTTTGGCCTCACTGATGTAGAGAAGACCTCAATGGGAGCATCGGATGCAGTAGACAAGGTTGTGCTGGTGAGACCACATCTGGAGTAGTATGAGGAGTTTCGGTCGCTCATTTAAGGAAAGATACCATTTCATTGCAGGCAGTTCAGAGAACGTTCACTCGGATGATCCCCTGTACGGAGGGACTGTTTTATTAGCAAAGGCTAAACAGGTTGGGACTCTACTCACTGGAGTTTAGAAGAATGAGAGGTAATCTCAATGAAACATACAGGATTTTTAAGGGGCTTGACAGAGTAAATGCTGAGATGATGTTTTCCCTCATGGGAGAGTCTAGGACCAGAGGGCACACTCTCAGAATAAAGGGGCACCAATTTAGTACTGAGAGGAGGAGGAATTTCTTCTGTCAGAGGGTTATGAGTCTTTGGAGCACAAAGGTGATTGGAGGGGATGGCCCAAGGGGTATTATTGCTGTACTCTTAATCCAGAGACCTGGATAATGTTCTGGGAAAACAAGCATGGGGCTGGATGAGCACAGCAGGTCAAGCAGCATCACAGGAGCAGGAAAACTTGACGTTTCGGGCCTAAACCCTTCATCAGAAATGTTCTGGGAACTTGGGTTTGAATCACATCACAACAGATGGTGGAATTTGAATTCAATTAAAAAGATGTGGAATTAAGAGTCTAGTGATGACCATGAATCCATTGGAAACACCCATCTGGGTCACTCATGTCCTTTTGGGAAGGAAACTACCATCTTTCCCTGGTCTGACCTATATGTGACACATAACAATGTGGTTGACTCTTAACTGGGCAAGATGGACAATACATGCTGCCTAGCTAGTGACACCCTCATCCTGTAAATGAATAAAGAAAACAAAAAGAGAGCCATGGGAGTGGGGGGTGGGGTGCAGAGTCCTTGTGTATATTTAAGGCTGAGACAGAGAGATTCTTTATCAGTCGGAGAATTGAGGGTTGCAGGTAAAGGGCAGGAAAGTGGATGCGAAGAATGTATTAGCAGCTATGATCCGATTGAATGGTGGAGCAGGCTCAAGGGGCCGAATGGCCTAGTCCTATTTCTCTTTTCTTATGGTCTTAATAAACTAATCGAGAGAAGATATGTATGCATGTTTTACCATTAGACGCTAAATCCTGTTTCAGCATTTTCTCCAATAAATAATATATAAATTGAGCTGAAAATGGATTATTGGATATATGAAAACTCTGTGATAGTAACTCTCATTTTTAATCAAACCGGGAGAATCAAATCTCTTGCTAGCTAAGAGATTTGCCTGACATTTCCTGATGATAATATTGTGCTGATCCAGGCTGCTCACAATTACCCTTGAGGCTTTAGCTGGTGGTTCACTGACCTCAATGCTCTCAGTTACCATAACCACCAACTTCTGTCTCTGTAACATTGTCCCCTTCCTGCTGATACTTATCCATCTGCAGTACGTGCATTAATTCCAAACGTGACCATTCTAACTCCTTCGCTGTTTGGCTGTCTTTACCTTACCTTTCCAAAATCCCTCTGTCTGAAATTTTGCCCTCGCTTTCTGAGCTCCCACCAAATCCCGCTCACCATTCCCCCCTGCTATCCTGACTGACTCACCCTGACTCTTGGTCAAGTAATACTGCAATTGTCACAGTTCACACGGAATGATTCTCCATCCCACCAAAATATCCACTGACTCCTCGCAGACAGAGCCAGTGATACCAGCTGGCTGCCTCCGTGTTCCTGCCTCCTGTTGACCTGTTGCTTCACCAGATGCTGCCCACTGTCAAATCCCCCCATCCCACACCTCCCCACCTCCCATCCCCACCCATCACCCTATCTCTGTAATCTCATCCAGGCCCACATACCCCTCCGAGGTATCTGCACTCCATTGATTCCAATCTCTTGAGCCTTTCACCACCCGCAACGCCCCGATTCCCAGCACTCTGTCCTTGTTGGCTGTACTTTTAGCTGATGAGGACCTGAACTCAGGAATTCCCTCCCTGAACCTTCATTTCCTCCTTCAATCCTATCTCTTTGAATAAGCCTAGTGCCAAATATACTCAAAATTCAGCTCAATGTCACATTTATTCTGATTATGCTCTGTGATGGTACCAGCGTTAGATAAAATCAATTATTATTGGAATTAGTAGGAATAGAAATGAGAAAAGTTATATAAAGACAGGTGATTGGCTCCGCTAGATTGCTGTCCAGACAGGAAGAACATTTTCCTATTATTCTGAACATTGCTGGCATTTATTGCCCATCCCTAATGACTCAAAGGCTGGTTAAGTCAACCACATTGCTGTGGGTCTGGAGTCACATGTGGGTCAGACCAGGTAAGGATGGCAGATTTCCTTCCCTGAGGGATGTTAGTGAACCACATGGTTTTTGCCTCCACTGACAGTTGACAATGATTACTTGGTTACTGCATGGCTAGCCTTTAATTCCTGTTTACTTTTCAATTGAATGCAAATTCCACTATCTGCCATTACCTGGGATTCTGGATTCTAGCCCAGTGACAGTACCATTGTCAGCACCTCCACATCACCGCCCCCAGGGTATGACCTGCATTCAATGTCTCTGAAGCCTGCTTTAGACACATATACAGGTGTGTGCGTGTGTGTGTGTGTGTGTGTGTGTGTGTGTGTGTGAGAGAGAGAGAGAGAATATGTCTGTGTGTGAGAGAGAGAGGGAATATATGTGTGTGTTTGTGTGTGTGTGTGGCTAACAATGCTCTCATTTGACATGTATCACTTACTGAAGAAATCAGCTTTAACTTGTCATTCTCCGTCTCTTCAGCCTCTGTGACCCTGGATCCAAACACAGCAGCCCCTTGGCTCTCTCTGTCTCAGGATTTAACTATGATGGGATACAGCCCCATCAAACAACTGCTACCAGACAATCCAGAGCGGTTCGACTCCTGTGTTTCGGTGCTGGGACTGGAGGGGTTCAACTCAGGCCAGCATCACTGGGATGTGGACGTGAGGGGACAGAGCAGCTGGTGTTTAGGAGTGGCCCGAGAATCCATCCAGAGGAAAGGAATCATCAAAGTGGATCCGGAGAATGGTTTCTGGGCCATTGGGCGGATG
Source organism: Ginglymostoma cirratum (assembly GCA_024137785.1). NCBI lineage: Eukaryota > Metazoa > Chordata > Chondrichthyes > Orectolobiformes > Ginglymostomatidae > Ginglymostoma > Ginglymostoma cirratum. The sequence goes on from JAHRHZ010000019.1 coordinate 454,864, forward strand.
GATGGCAATGAATACTATGCATGCACCTCGCCCTGGCGCACGGAGCTCAGCATTAGTCCCAACATCATCCGCGTTTACCTGGATTATAAAGCTGGACAGGTGTCTTTTTATAACCTTGAAGACATGGCCCTACTCTACACTTTCACAGAAACCTTTACAGAGAAGCTGTATCCTTATTTCTGTCCCTACCTTCTCCTAGATACTAATAATGTTTCACTTATGAAAATCTATCCTCGAAAAGTGATTTTACAGGATTAATGCCATCAGACTGGACATAGTGAAACAGTTTTTCAAACACTCTTTCTAAGGTGAAACTCAATATTATCACACTTTGGGTAAAGACAGAGCCGCATCTAATTTCCCTGTCATTTTCCTTAAGCCTCTCATCCTCATTGAGATGCTAAAATTTGATTATTTTGGTGTTAAGTATCTGATATGAAGCTTACATCAGGTGCAATTTATAGCTGCCACACAGATGTTTATCAAAGTGATCTATATCCTCTTTAGCGTCGAACCAAGTTTAAATTTTGATCTACTTGCCATATCTATTGAAACAGGAACTGATTGCCCGATGGTTAGACACTTGTCCTTTGAATTTGATGCTTGAGGCTTGTTCCATCTTCAGTTCAGCTGTGAACTGCCCACCAGCACCACTTACTAAAGAGCCATAACTCTACAAATGTGTGCATGTCTGTGACAGGGCAATCCACTTTCTCAATGCGCAGTGGATGCTCCTTTGCTGCAAAGCTTTAAGATCATTCTCTAGACTAACCTTCACAGAGCAGTATGGAGGAAGTTTAGTGTTTATGAAAACACTATTGTTCAAGTAAAGTATTTGATTGAAGTCATGACAACTTCCTCAAGCGGGAGTAAAAGATTCTGCATCATTCTTTAGAGAGCAGGGGCATTCCCATTATGTCCTGGACTATCAGTTCTGAGGAAGGCTCACCAGACCCGAAACATTAACTCTGCTTTCTCCTCCACAGACGCTGCCAGACCTGCTGAGCTTTTCCAGCAAGTTTGTTTTTGTTTGCTGTTTATGTCCTGGACTATATTTGCCTCCCGATTATCATCAAGAAGCAGCAGATTGTCTCAGTAGTGTTTCTTGGATCTTCCTGTGGGCAAATTGACTGCTATTTGCAGTTTGACACTCTCACCCAATTATTGTATTTTTTATTCATTCATGGGATGAGGTTGTTGCTGACCAGGCAGCATTTATTGCCCATCCCTAATTGCCCAGAGGGCAGTTCAGAGTCAACCACATTGCTGCGGGCCTGGAGTTACATGATGGCCAGACCAAGTACAGATGGCAGATTGCTTCCCTAAAGAGTATTAGTGAACCAGATGGGTTTTTCCCACAATTGAAAACAGTTTCACAGTCTTCATTAGATACTTAATTACAAGACTTTTTGTTTCCACTGTCTGCCGTGGCAGGATTTGAACCTGGGTCTTCAGAACCTTATCGGGGACACTGGATTAATATTCGAACAATAATATCACTGGGTCATCGCCTTCCTGTATTTCCAAAATCCATTACATTCCAAAGCTACTTGTGTGTGTGTGTGTGTGTGTGTGTGTGTGTGTGTGCACGCACACTCTGTCCCTCAGAATCACACCAGAATGCAGTGACTAATGGATCCCATAAAGAAATCTTTAGAAATACCTTAATTGGACATGGAAAGACACCATTAGGCCCAATATGCTTACGCTGGCCCTGTAATTGATAGTAGCCCATTTTGCCGTCCTTTGCTGAAGAGCCTTTGAGATATTTTCCTTTGTAAACATTCACTGTCTTAATTTTGAAGGGATTCTAATTGCAATGCTGAGTATTCCCTGTCCTGACCTAATGCTGAATGCATTATATTTTCTTAACCCTTCCCTTTGGTCTGTTTCTAATGGTCCAAAATTTCTGATTTTTAATCCCAGATTTCCAAATCTTGGGTCAGTATAAATAGTTTCTGTAAATTTTTCTGGTCAGACCCTTTCAAAATGTAAACTGTTTCAGAGATAGTAGGGACTGCAGATGCTGGAGAATCTGAGATAACAAGGTGTAGAGCTGGATGAGCACAGCAGGCCAAGCAGCATCAGAGGAGCAGGAAAGCTTGACGTTTCGGGCCTAGACCCTTTGGAACTTCTGAAGGGTCTAGGCCCAAAACATCAGCTTTCCTGCTCCTCTGATCAGCTTGGCCTGCTGTGTTCATCCAGCTCTACATTTTGTCATCTCAAAATGTAAACTTCTCCATTTAGGTTTGTTAAAAAAAGTTCCTGTTTCCCTTCTTCCTTACCATTTGAACCGTTGTATCATCTTTCTCAATTAAGCCCTTTCCTGGAGTGAGGAAGCCAGACCCAGGCACAATATTTAACTTCTGGGTCCCGATTTATAAAATGAGTGTGAGAAAGGTCTGAAACTGGATGACTCATGAACAACCACTTCCAGAGATCATTTGGCACAAATCAATATTTGCCCACGTGAGACATCTGCTGGCAGAACGTAGTGTCAAACTATTAGAGGAATAGGAGGAGGCCATTCAGCCCCTCCTTCCTGTTCAGCAATTCAGTTGGATCATGGCTGATCTGCTCCTCAATTCCATTCACCAGTTCTCCTCTGAGTCTGGGAATTCAAAAAAAAATAAACTTCCATCTTAGTCTCAAAGCAACTTCCAATCTGGGCTCCTTTCCATTGGGCAATTCTTCGGTCCGCATTACCTGCCCCAGCAACCCCCAGGCGATGAGTTATTGGTAACCAGGGACTCGGATTCTAAATTCAACAGAGTAAAGACCCTATCTACTTCAACTGTCCTCATACGCCAGCCCCACCATACCCAGGATCATCCAAGTAGACCATGTCTAGTCTTCGTCCTGAAGGAATACTTGCTGTGATCTGCACCTTTCCACAGTAGGTCTCTTCCCTGACCACTGAATTTGCACCCTCCCTATGAGGAGAGGTTGAGTAGGTTGGGTCTGTACTCATTGGAGTTTAGAAGAATGAAAGATGACCTTATTGATACATACAAGACTGTCTGGGCATTTGTCAGGCTCCATATGGAGAGCTTGTCTCCCCTTTTAGGAGAGTTTATCCCAGAGGGTATAACTGTGAGTAAGGGGTCACACATTTAAGACAGAGATGAGGAGAAATCTCTCCTCTCAGAGGCAAGTGAATCTGTGGAATTCTTTACTGCAGAGGGCTGTTGAGAATGGGTTCTTAAGTATATTCAAGGTGGAGACTGACAGATTTTTAATCAGAAAGGGAATCAAGCATTATGTGGAAAGGGAGGAAAGTGGAATTGAGGATCTGCCATGGTCTTATTGAATGGTGGAGCAGATTCGATGGGCTGAATGGCCTGGAAAAGTGCAGATTGGAGCAAGTATCCCTTCAGGGGGCTGTCTAGACATAATCGGCTTGGTTGGTACTGGGAATAGAGAGGCTGTTTTATGAGGAGAGTTTGAGTACATTGGGCCTGTACTCATTTGAATTCCGAGCCTGAGTCCCTGATTATCAATCACTCATCATCTGCTCCGATGTTTTATGGCTCCCCAGGGTTGGTGCTGAAAAATCACAATCCTGAGACACCCACCAACATCAGGACCCATGCATTATGCAGATTTGTGCAAAGCCTGAGGTCAGAGCCACCTCCCGAAACACAGGCAGCTCACACCCAGTAACAGCACAGACTGGGGATACACTGTAATGAATGGTGTCCACATCAGACAGTACTGTCACTGACAGCGGCTTGTGAAACAATCAGGAGCTCTACTGACTTCAGGATAAAACAAATGCAGCAATGTGCAATATTAACGTAAGGTTTTGTGACCGAGTGAAATAAGAGCTCATTTTGTGGTAATCTGAGAGAAAGCTATTTGTCCTGTAATTTGCTTTATCCCTACCAATGTCACGATGTTAGGAGTGTCCCTGTGGGACTGGCTGGTCAAATTCTGATGACTGTCACTTTGATGAAATGGGAAAAGGAACTACTTGAGTCACGATGGATGCTGGCTTCACTTTGAAAGGGCTTGTTTTAAAATTCCCAGAGTGACTGGAACATTGCACATTAACCAAAGTGACTCCTAGGCTTGTGGAGCACATTCAATGTTACAAATGTGCAAAGGATCTTTACAGACACAAGGAGTGACAAAAAATAAGGAGCTTTTTATTTGTTCATTCACAGGATGTGGGTGTCACTGGCTGGTCCAGTATTTATTGTCTGTTCCCTAATTGCCCCTTGAGAAGGTGGTAGTGAGCTGCCTTCTTGAACTGATCCAGTCCATGTGCTGTAGGTTGACCCACAATGGCCTTAGGGAGGGAATTCCAGGATTTTGATCCGGCGACAGTGAAGGAACAGCGATATATTCCCAAGTCAGAATGGTGAGTTGCTTGGAGGGGAGCTTGCAGGGGGTGGTGTTCCCATGTATCTACTGCCCTTATCCTACTATATAGAAATGGTTGTGGGTTTGAAAGGTGCTGCCTGAGGATCTTTGGTGAATTTCTGCAGTGCATCTTGTAGATGGTGCTACTGAGCGTCGGTGGTGGAGGGAGTCGATGCTTGTGGATGTGGTGCCAATCAAGTGGGCTGCTTTGTCCTGGATGGTGTCAGCCTCCGTGAGTGTTGTTGGGGCTACACTCATCCAGACAAATGGGGAATATTCCATCACACTCCTGGCTTCTCTCAGGGGATTGGTGCATCTTTGCAATAACTGTCTCATGAGGACTGTTGAGTCTCAGTCACCGAGTGCATTCAACACAGAATTTGATACATTTTCAGTTTCTAATGTCACTAAGAGATATGGAGATGGTGCAGGAATATGACATTGAGGTGAATGATCAGCCTGATCTAGAATGACAGAGCAGGACTGAGGGGCTGAATGGCCTACTCCTGCTCCTATTTCCAATGTTACTATCGCACTGCTGATAGGGTGGTTGAATTAGGAAGCAGAGTGTGGATATGGGACTGGAGAATGTGTCAGACAGGCAACCAATCACTGGGTGCTGCATTTTAAGAAGCTTTTCAAACCAGAAGGGCTGAGAGAGGTGAACTGATTTGGAGAGTTGGCCCCTGATATCAGTGTAGGGAATGATTGTTATCCATCTCGGAAAATGAGGAAAGCTCCAAACAGCAGGGTCAGAAAGCATGTCAGTGGATAGTGGGTGTGTATGGTCAGATTGGGGAGGGGGGAGGTGGGATGGGGGTGGGTGCGGTACTGAACCATGGAGAGCTTTTAATACTGTTTGAATTCAATGACTCCATGTTGCAATCTCCCAACCTGTGAGAATTTTTATCCTAAATATCAAATTCCAGTAGATTCCCATATTCTTTCCAATTGTATGGCACTCTAATGATCTGAGTCTTTCCAGTTCTTCCCTATTGGGTGGAATTGCGGTACATTTTATCTTGATCCAATGTCCTGAGGGCTGAGGCAATGAGCACAGAGATAACCTGGCTACACTCTCCATGACCCACCCCAGTCTTGTTTCACCGATCTCGAAGCAGGAAATACTGGAGAAACTCAGCAGATCTGGCAGTGCCTGTGAAGAGAGAAACAGAGTTGACACTTCGAGTCCAGTGAGCCTCCATTGGCATTTGTCAGATGCAGCCAGAGCTGCTGAGCTTCTCCAGTGTTTTCTGTTTTAGTTTCAGAGCTCCAGCGTCTGCAGCACTTTATGTTTCTCTCACTCGTTTCTGTGAAGCCTGGTTCACACAGCCATGATCGTGACCGTGGTGTACTTCGTGTGTTTGAATCTTCACTTGCTCTGCTGGCTTAGGAATTTCTTTTCATGGTTTGGACTGAAAGTGCAGCCAAGTCTTTGGGAGTTGCAGTGTCTCAGTGAGTTGCTGTCATGTCTGGGAGGCAGAAGGTCCCAGCTTCAAATCCTGCTGTAGACCATCCCCAGCTATAAGTAAGGGCCTAATTACCGGGGCTGGCATGCATGTGTGTGGGTGTCTGGATCCACCAAGAGTCACAGTAGAAGTCTAGTGGCAGGAAAACTATCTGGCTGTAAAACTTTACCCATAAGCAAGGTAATTGATCCATGGTATAATCAGATGTGGTTGGAACATAAAACCACTGAAAGGGAATCACATTCTGTGATGTAATCATGCCATCTATGATGCCAGCTCATTTGGATGTTGGCAGGGTGTAACAGGATATGTTTAGGAGAAGAAAGCTAATGGATCCTGGTATAGTCGGCAGAATGCTTCTGAAAGTAAGGTCCCATTCGTCACTGTACTCTGAGGGCAACTGTTCAATCTAAGGCAATATCTCGGGAGTTCTGAAACATATTCTTTTTGAGCATGTCTGTGGTTTAATTAGAAAGGTTAATTTTCCTACAATTGTTCGAGGTCAGTAATATCTCAGGCACTTCTCCCTCACTGTGACATTTGTGAACAATCTTTTCTCCTTTGTTCAAGCTCCATGAGACCCTGGCAGGATTACGACAAGTGGGAAATGAACAGCTCCCGCAAAGATAACACAGTGTGGAGCTGGAGGAACACAGCAGGCCAGGCAGCATCAGAGCAGCAGGAAAGTTGACGTTTCATGTCGGGATCCAGAAGAGTCTCAACCCGAAACGTCAGCTTTCCTGCTGCTCTGATGCTGCCTGGCTTGCTGTGTTCCTCCAGCACGACACTGTGTTATCTCTGACTCCAGCATCAGCAGTTCTTACTATCTCTGAGATCCCACAAAGAGCCTCTGTAACAAACAAAATCACCAAAGTGTACAAAGTTTGTTAATTAAACAACTTAAAGTATATATTGATTTTGTTTCAATGTTGCCAGACTGTTTACAGAATCTATTCTACCTCTGACCTGACTCTATCCATACACAGAATCTACAGCACAGCCCATCCAGTTCAACCGGGCAATGTCAGAGGGTGTGCTCCACACAACCTTCCACCCAGTTTTCATCATTAACCATTATCAGCACACCAGTATATGTGTGTGTGTGCCTGTGTGTGTAAATCTGTCTGTGTCTGTCTGTCTATCTGTGAGTATGTGTCAATGTGTGTCTGTGTCTGTCTGTGTCTATCTGAGTGTCTGTGTGTATCTGTCTATGTGACTGCGAGTATATGCGCGTGTGTGTGTATCTGCGTGTCTGCCTGTGTAATTGTGTGTGTATGTGTTTGTCTCTGTCTTGGTATCTGTGTGTGTGTTTTTGCGATTGTCTGTTTGTGTGTGATTGTCTGTCTGTCTGTGTGATTGTGTGACTGTTTGTGTGTGTATGTGTCTGTATTCCTTTATCTCCATGTACAAAAATTTATATTAGCCCTTTCTCCAATCTCCCTCTTAGCTTTCTCCTTCGCTAACTCCTTTGCAGTCTCTTTTCCTCTTCTACTTTCTCTTTTCCCGCAGTCTTTCCCTCTCAGTTCGCTACTGAGTCTCTTTCTCTCTCCTTTCCACCTTTAAACTTCCTTCACTCTCACCCTCTCCTCTGGTATCCTCATTCCCCAGAGTCCCTCTGTTTCTCTTCCTTCTCGTTTTCTCTCTATCACTGTCTCAATCACTCCTCGTCCTGTTTTATCTTCACCCTCTCAGGGGATGTGGCTGCTGCTAATTGGGCCACTGTTTCTTGCTCTAGTTGTTGTCCCCACTTGCCCCAAATGGAGTGTCTCACTTGGCCATATCAGAGGGTCCTCAGGAGTCAACCCTGATTTTGTGGGTCTGGAGTCATGTGTAGGCCAGACTGGGCAAGGGTGGCAAATTTTCCTTCCTGATGGAACCAGAGGATTTTTACATTCTGTCTCTTTCCCCTCACCCATCGAGCATATTCCCCTCCTGTCCTTATGTGGAGCTGACATTGTGCTCTCATTTCATCAATTATACAACTTAACATAAATATTGATTTTATTTCAATGTTATCTGGATGTTTATAAAATGTAATCTACCTTTGTCCTCAGTCTGTTCACATACAGAATTTACACCACAGTCCATCCAATGTCTGAAGGGTATGCTCCATTAAAGACCCTAACCATGGAAACTCCCTCCGAAGCAATCCTTACTTTTCCTCCTTTCAGAACCTGTTTAAAGCCTACCTATTGGACCATGGTGTGAATCATCTGTCCTAACGCCACCACCTTAAATGCAATGTCAGATTCTGCCTGGTTTGTGTTTTCTTTAATAATGTTGGACCATTATACAATGTTAAAGCTGCTTTCTAAGCAAAAGTTATTATTGCTAATCAGAATGTAACCTGTTCAGATTGGACGGTCTTGGCTACAGACCGTATAGAGTTTATAATAAAACGTTTTTGGTTTTCTTACTTTCTCCATTTCCTCGGAGTGAGTCTGCAGCTGTCCAAGGCTTTGGCCAGTTGTCACTGCTACGTCTGATGCTGCAATTTGCTGCAAAGCCCTCATCTGTATTCAGCCACTCAGCTCAGACAGATAACTCCCAGTACCAGCCGCAGTCAGGGAGTGAGCAGCATCACAGTCACTCATTAACAGCAGCCAGGAGCAACAGTCAATTCAGGAAAACACACACATATAAGCAGCCAATTTGCAGACAACTACACGGGCAAACACATCATTTACACAAGCACAAGCACGCACACACACAGACACACACAAACACACACACTCTCACACACACACAC
>JAHRHZ010000019.1:463546-490656 GCA_024137785.1 Ginglymostoma cirratum
CCCTCACACACACTCTCACACACACACACACACTCTCTCACACACACACAGACACACACACACAGACACACACACACTCTCACACACACACACTCTCACACACACACACTCTCTCACACACACACACTATCTCACACACACACTCTCACACACACACACAGAAATGCACAGACACACATAACAACTCATTGACCCTCTTCAGTCAGAACCTTTCAAATCCATGACCACTTCCATCCAGAAGGATAAGAGCAGCAGATACGTGGGAACACCACACCCTGCAAGTTCCCCTCCAAGTCACTCACCATCTTGATTTGAAAATTGCTGGGTCAAAATCTGGAATTCCCTCCTTCAGGGCATTGTGGGTCAACCTATAACACGTGGACTATAGCTGTTCAAGAAGGAGGCTCACCAACACCTTCTCAAGGGCATCTAGGGACAGGGTGATAAATGCTGGGCTAGCCAGAAATGCTCAGATCTGTGAATGAATAAAAATATAAAATAGAACCTTAAACACAGAAGAATATACAAACAATTCCACAAAGGAATACACAGGCGATTTCACACACTGGAATATACAAACATATACAATGAAATATACAGTCAAACACTGGAATGTGCAGACAAGTCCCACTGCAATGATTTGAACACTAAATTTAAACCTGACCCTCCAGTCCAGTGTTGAGGGGACACTGCTTTGCTAAAGGTGCAATGTTAATGGTTTCTGATCTGAAAGCAGTTACACCTGATGTTATATGTCAATGACAAGTCACAGTTTCATGAAGAGACAGAAAGATTACAGCTCCTAGTTAGTCAATACATCAGACAGAAACTGCTGGAGGAATTCAGCAGGTCTGGCAGCATCGATGGAGAGAGAAACAGAGTTAATATTTTGAGTGCAATATGTCTCTTCAGAACTGAAAGAAGCTGGAAATGTATGTTTTGTGATGCCGTTGACAGAAAAGGGAGGAGGAGCAGTGGAACAGATAGTGAAAGTGCATAAAGCAAAAGACAAAGGTAATAACGATGCTGTTAAAGGAGGGACAGACATCCAAACTAGGCGTAAATGATCAGTGTAGAAATAGGTCCATGCTGCTAGGGCAAAGCGAACAAGATATAAATGAGACACAGCCAGGGATGCTGTAGGATGTAGGTAAAATGGAGAACTGAGGTGAGCTATTTGTGGGACTCAATATTGAGACCAAAATGCCATAAGGCTATGAGGGGAGGCTGTATAAATCAGGCTTGCTTTCTCTAGAACTGAAAAGGTTAAGGAGTGATCTGACTGAAGTCTTCAAGATAATAACAGGAAAAGACAGGGTAGATGAAAATAAGCTATTTCCCCACTGGTTCTGGATTCTAGGACTAGGGGTATAGTCTGAGAATTAGGGCCAGACTGTTCAGGAGTGATGTTAGGGAGCACTTCCACACACAGAGGGTGGGAGATGGTTGGAAATCTCTTCCACAAATGGCAGTGGATGCTGGATCTGTTGTTAGTTTTAAAGCTGAGAGACATACATTTTTGTTCAACAAAGGTATTAAGGGACATAGGCCAAAGGCAGGTCTATGGAGTCAAGCCACAGATCAGCCATGATCTCATTGAATGGTAGAAAAGACTTGAGGGGCTGAACGGCCTACTCCTGTTCCTATGCTCCTGTGTGTTCCTAAATTGCCCAAGTGTGAAGTGAGGCATTATGCCCGCCAACCTTCCATTGCAGAGTAAGGATCACCATTTTCCAGCTCCTTTTGAAGAAGGGTCACTGGCTGAAGACATTAACTCTGCTTCTCTCTCCACAAATGCTCCAGATCTGCTGAGTTTCACCAGCATTCTCTGTTTTTTATTTCAGATTTCCAACATCCACTGTAGTTTGCTTTCAGAATCCATAAAGTGTAACATTACTCATTAACAGAAACTGTTTGTTCATTCCAGTCTGTCCCACTTTCACCTGTCCCTGCATAAGTATCGCCTACACAATCTTTATGATCGGGTCTTTTACTGGTATGTGTGTAAGTTGTTGTTGGCTGTTTGCCTGGCTTCTACACATTCCTGAAGTGACAAACGTTCTCTCAGAAACACTATTCAGTTTGTGTCAAGGCTCTGAACGCAATCATTTTGTTGTCGTTGCTACAAGAAGGTAGGTCTATGTCCTACCTGTCTGGCACCTTAATGTCAGATGATTTCACCGTTGAAACTTCAGTGCACCCCAGAGGGTAGTGAGTTTGTAAAATTCTTTATAGCAGAGGACTGTTGAGATCAGGTCATTAAGTATAGTTAAGGCTGAGAGAGACTGATTTGAAATCAGCAGGGAAATCAGGAGTTATGGGGAAGATACAAAAAAATCCCCAAAATATTGGAAAACAAAGTATCTTATAAAAATGAGGAACCAAAAGAAATTAGGATTCATAAAATTGGTATCAATAAGTATGGAGATATTACTCAAAACATCAACTGGATTGAAGGTTGTTAAATTCCTTAGGATCGGGTGACTTGGATATCAGAGCATTGAAGGATGGTGGATACATTGGTGATGATCTTTCAAAATTCTCTAGATAATGGAGTAATCTCTGCAGATTGAAAGTAACCGCACTATCTAAGAAGTGAGGGAGAGGGATAATGGAGTACTGCAGACCTGTTAGTTTGATGTTTCGAGCAGGAAAATGATAAAGATTGTGATAAGGATGTGTTAACTGGGTATTTAAAACAGAATGGCAAAATTGGACAGTCAACATGGATTTATGAAAAGAAAATCATGTTTAACAAACTTGCTGCAGTGTTTTTGAGCATGTTACTTGTAGCATACAGAAAGGAGAGAGCCAATGGATGTGGTATATTTGGATTTTCAGAAGGCTTTGATAAAGTCTCATGCAGGACATTAGTAAATAAAATTAAAGCACATGGGACCGGGGTTAATGTACTAGTAAGGATTGAGAATTAGTTAACAAAGAGTAGGATATTCTCAGGATGTCAGGTAGTGAGCTAGCAGAAGGGTCACAGCTCTTCACAATCTGTATCAATAAATTGAATGTGGACCCCCATTGTAATGTTTCCAAATTTACTGAAAACAGCAAACTGCGAGAGGATTTAAATTGTGAGGAGATGAAGAGAAGCTTTAGGAGGACTTGGAATGACGGAGTCTCATGTTGATAAGTGTGAGGTTATTCACTTCAGTGGTAAAACACAGAAAGGCAGAATATTTCTTCAGTGGTGGGAGATTGGGGAGTGTGGTTCCTCAAAGGGATTTGAGCAACCTTGTCCCGAGTCACTGAAAGTGAGCATCCAGGTTCAGCAACCAATTCGGAAAGCAAATGAGATGTTGTCCTTCAGTATAAGGGATTTGCGCCCAGAAGTAACAATGTCTTGCTACAGATGTATTGAGTTGTTTTGGACCCATTATGTCAGCAAGGACATACCGGTCAGGACAGGATTGTACTGGAAGTTGACCGGACTGACTCATGGGAAGGTAGGAGAATGTTCAATGAGGAGAGAATGAGGAAACTGGGCCATTATTCTCTGAGGTTTTGAAAACTGAGAGGTGATCTCACTGAATCTTAAGAGAGTTCTCAGAGGGATTGACTGATGCGAGAAGGTAGCAGTCTCAGAACAGGAGGTGGGCTATTTTAGACTGAGCTGAGGAGGATTTTCTTCACTGTCACAGTGAGCAATCTGTGGAATTTCCTCTCTCCCTGAGCACTGGAGAGGCTCATGCATTCAGCTGGTTCAGGACTGAAATCTATGCATTTCAGGAGGCGAATGCCATAAGTTTATAAGGTGTAGGAGCAAAATTTTTTAGGCCATTTGTCTCATCAAGTCTGCTCCATCATTCGACAATAACATGTTTCTCAACCCCATTCTACTGCCTTCTCCCCATAATCCTTGGTCCCCTTATGAATGAGGAACCAATTGTTATGGGAATCTAGAGATAGTGTGGGCTAGTGGAACCAAGATAGATGATAAACCATGCTCCTGTTCAATGGCAGGACATTCTTGAAGAACTGAATGGCTTCCTTGTGCTTCTGTTCCTGGTGATTCTCTGAAATGATGATGTCACCATTGTCACTGATCCTTTTCCTGGAAGATTGAGATCAAGCAGCATTCAGTCACCGAAATGAACATCTCTGCTCAGTCCTGAAGGCAACAGGAAGCAGCCTGGACCATATCCAGTTTGCTGCATGTGTTAGAGATTAAATCAATTACTGTAGGAACAGCATGGAATATGATCGATACAAATGATATCAGCTCCTTGTACTCAGAATCAGAATTAATTTATGAGAATCATAGAACCCCTACAGTGCAGAAAGAGGTCATTCAGCCCATCGTGACTGCACTGACCATCTGAACAGCATCCCACACAGACCCCTGCCCTATCCCTGCAACCCTGCATTTTCCATGGCTAACCCACCTAGCCTGCACACTATGGGTAATTTAGCATGGCCAATCTACCTAGCCTGCACATTTTTGGACTGTGTATAGAAACCAAAACACCCGCAGGAAACCCACACAGATATGGGAAGAATGTACAATCTCCACACAGACTGTTGCCTAAGAGTGGAATTGAACCCGGGTCCTTCGCACTGCGGGCAGCTGTGCTAACCACTGAGACATCGTGCCATCTTAAAGAGTGAGAGACAAGCTCAGAGAAATTAGGTATGTTCCTCCGACAATGGGAGTGAGATGGGAGGCATCATATTTGCAACCAAATTGATTGAACTGGCACAGGAACTTGGGAACAGGAGTAGGCCATTCAGATCTCGAGCCTGTTCCACCATTCAATGAGATTGTGGCTGATCTGTGGTCTAACTCTATATATTTGTCTTGACCCAAATCCCTTGCTTAACAAAAAAATTATCGCAGGTTTAAAATTTACAACTGATCCAGCATCCACTGCCATTTGTGGAACAGAATTCCGAACCTCATTTAAAGATCTATGCACCTGAATCCCCAAGTATATTTGGACATTCACTGTATTTAACTTCCTACCATCTAGACAGCACCCTGATCTATCCTTTCTCCACCCAAAATGAATAACCTCACACTTGCTTACATTGAATTCCATCTGCAACAGTTTTGCTCATTTCCTAAGTCTAACAATATCCCTTTGTAATTTTATGCTTTCATTTACAATGCTGCCCAACACTGTGTCATCAGCAAATTTGAATAATTGACTTTCTTTGCCATTATCCAAGTCATTAGTGAATGATGTGAAGACATTGGTATGACCACATTTGGAGTACTGCTGTATTTCTGGTTGTTCTGTTACAGGAAAGACGTTATTAAACTGGAAAAAGTACAAAAATGATTGACAAGGATGTTGCCGGGAATGGAGGGTTTGAGCTATAGGGAGAGGTTAAATATGCTGGGACTATTTTCCCTGGGGTTGAGGAGTGACGTTATAGAGGTTTATAAAATCATGAGGGGCGTTGATAAGGTGAATAACCTAGAGTAGGGGAGTCCAAAATAGAGGGCATACGTTTAAGGTGAGAGGGGAAAGATTTAAAATGGACCTGAAGTGAGGGGCAACTTTTTCACACAGACGTGGTCTGTGTATGGAATGAGCTGCCAGAGAAAGTGGTAGAGATGGGTACAATTACAACATTTAACAGACATTTGGACAGGTCCATGAATAGGAAAGATTTAGAGGGATATGGGCCAAGTGCAGACCAATGTGACTAGTTCAGTTTAGAAAACCTGGTCAAAATGGACAAGTTGGGCCAAAAGGTCTGTTTCCATCCGGTATGACTCTAATAGGGAGAAAAAAATTAGTGTCAGAGGTTAATAGAACATAGAACATAGAACAATACAGCGCAGAACAGGCCCTTCGGCCCTCGATGTTGCGCTGACCTGTGAACTAATCTAAGCCCACCCCCCTACACTATCCCATCATCATCCATATGCTTATCCAAGGACTGTTTAAATGCCCCTAGTGTGGCTGAGTTAACTACATTGGCAGGCAGGGCATTCCACGCCCTTACCACTCTCTGAGTAAAGAACCTGCCTCTGACATCTGTCTTAAATCTATCACCCCTCAATTTGCAGCTATGCCCCCTCATACTAGCCGACGTCATCATCCTAGGAAAAAGACTCTCACTGTCCACCCTATCTAATCCTCTGATCATTTTGTAGGTCTCTATTAAATCCCCTCTTAGCCTTCTTCTCTCCAATGAGAACAGACTCAAGTCCCTCAGTCTTTCTGCATAAGACCTTCGCTCCAGACCAGGCAACATCCTGGTAAATCTCCTCTGCACCTTTTCCAATGCTTCCACATCCTTCCTGTAATGGGGCGACCAGAATTGTACACAATATTCCAAATGAGGCCGCACGAGCGTTTTGTACAGTTGCAGCATGACATCGCGGCTCCGGAACTCAATCCCTCTACCAATGAAACCTAACACACCGTATGCCTTCTTAACAGCACTATCAACCTGGGTGGCAACTTTCAGGGATCTATGTACCTGGACACCAAGATCCCTCTGCACATCCACACTACCAAGAATCTTTCCATTGACCCAGTATTCTGCCTTCCTGTTATTCTTCCCAAAGTGCATCACCTCACATTTATCTGCATTGAACTCCATTTGCCACCTTTCAGCCCAATTCTGCAGTTTATCAAAGTCTCCCCGCAACCTGCAACATTCTTCCACACTGTCCACCACTCCACCGACTTTAGTGTCATCTGCAAACTTACTAACCCATCCACCTATGCCTGCGTCCAAGTCATTTATAAAAATGACAAACAGCAGTGGTCCCAGAACATATCCTTGTGGCACACCACTAGCAACCGGACTCCAGGCTGAATATTTTCCATCAACCACCACTCGCTGCCTTCTTTCAGAAAGCCAGTTTCTAATCCAAACTGCTAAATCTCCCTCACTCCCATGCCTCTGCATTTTCTCCAATAGCCTACCATGTGGAACCTTATCAAAGGCTTTACTAAAGTCCATGTACACCACGTCAACTGCCCTACCCTCATCCACATGCTCGGTCACCTTCTCAAAAAACTCAATGAGGTTTGTGAGACACGACCTGCCCTTGACGAATCCATGTTGACTATCTCCAATCAAATTGTTGCTTGCTAGATGATTATAAATCCTATCTCTTATAATCCTTTCCAAAACTTTTCCTACAACAGATGTAAGGCTCACTGGTCTATAATTACCTGGGTCATCTCTACTGCCCTTCTTGAACAAGGGCACAACATTTGCAATCCTTCAGTCCTCTGGTACTAAACCTGTAGACAATGACGACTCAAAGATCAAGGCCAAAGGCTCCGCCATCTCCTCCCTAGCTTCCCAGAGAATCCGCGGAAAAATCCCATCCGGCCCAGGGGATTTATCTACCTTCACACCTTCTAGGATTGATAACACCTCCTCCTTACTAACCTCAATCCTTTCAAGTCTAATAGCCCGTATCTCAGTCTTCTCCTCTACAATATTCTCCTTTTCCTGAGTGAAAACAGATGAGAAATATTTGTTTAGCACCTCTCCGATCTCCACAGGGTCCACACACAACTTCCCACTTCTGTCTTTGTCTGGCCCTATTCTTACCCTAGTCATCCTTTTATTCCCCACATACCTATAGAAAGCTTTAGGGTTCTCCTTAATTCTACCTGCTAATGACTGCTCATGTCCCCTCCTTACTCTTCTTAACTCTCTCTTTAAATCCTTCCTAGCTAATCTGTAACTCTCCATCGCCTCATCTGAACCATCTCGTCTCAATGTCACATAAGCCTCCCTCTTCCACTTAACAAGAGATACAATTTCTTTTGCAAACCAAGGTTCCCTTACCTTATCACTTCCTCCCTCCCTGACAGGGACGTACCTATCAAGGACATGCAATATCTGTTCCTTAAACCAGCTCCACATTTCGATTGTCCCCATCCCCTGCATTTTGCTACCCCATTCTATCCCTCCTAAGTCTTGCCTAATCGCATTATAATTGCCTTTCCCCCATCTATAACTCTGGCCCAGTGGCATGTTCCTATCCCTTTCCATCGCTAAACTAAACGTAACTGAATTATGGTCACTCTCTCCACAGTGCTCACCTACCAACAAATCAAACACCTGGCCTGGTTCATTACCAAGTACCAGATCCAGTGTGGCCTCCCCTCTTGTTGGCCCTTCGACATATTGTGTCAGGAAACCCTCCTGCACACATTGGCCAAAAACCGATCCATCTGACGTACTAGAGTTATAGCATTTCCAGTCAATGTCAGGGAAGTTAAAGTCTCCCATAATGACCACCTTGTTCCTTTCACTCCTGCCCAGAATCGTTTTGCCAATCCTCTCCTCCACATCCCTGGAACTTTGCGGAGGCCTATAAAAAACTCCCAGCAGTGTGACCTCTCCTCTCCTGTTTCTGATCTTAGCCCATACCACCTCAGTAGACGAGTCCTCGTCAAAAGTTCTTTCAGCCACCGTTATACTGTCCTTGACTAACAAAGCTACACCTCCCCTTCTTTTACCACCTTCCCTGATCTTTATGAAAGATCTAAACCCTGGAACCTGCAACATCCATTCCTGAGCCTGCTCTATCCACGTCTCCGAAATGGCCACATGTTGGGGGAATGACTGGCCTAAGGTGCAGTGATTGTTCTGGTCTTATTGAATCTAAGCAAAGCATTATCTGTATTCACGCACAGCATGTGGGTGTTGCTGTCAGGGCCAACATTTATTGCCTGTTCCCTAGTTGCCCCCTTGAGAAGGTGGGGGTGAGCTGCCTTCTTGAACTGCTGCAGTCTGTTTGCTGTAGGTTGACCCACAATGCCCTTAGGGAAGGACAATATCAGAAGTCACAGAACACCAGGTTATAGCCCAACAGGTGCTGTCTGAGGATCTTTGGTGAATTTCTGCAGTGCATCTTGTAGATAGTACACACTGCTGCTACTGAGTGTCGGTGGTGGAGGGAGCGGATGCTTGTGGATGTGGTGCCAATCAAGCAGCTGCTTTGTCCTGGATGGCGTCGAGCTTCTTGAGTGTTGTTGGAGCTGCACCCATCCAGGCAAGTGGGGAGTATTCCATCACACTCCTGACTTGTGCCTTGTAGATGGTGGACAGGCTTTGAGGAGTCAGGAGGTGAGTTACTTGCCGCAGGATTCCCAGCTTCTGGCCTGCTCTTTACTGTGTTTATGTGGTGAGCCCAGCCTGTTTCTGGTAAATGTTAACCCGCAGGATGTTGACATTGGGGGAATTCAGTGATGGTAAACTGACCATATGAAATAGGAGCAGGTGTCGGCTGTTCAGTCCTCAAGTCTGCTCCGACATTCAACAGGATGATGAATACAAAGAAAAGAAAAGAGCAAAGAAAACTTACAGCCCAGGAACAGGCCCTTCGGCCCTCCAAGCCTGTGCCGATCCAAATCCACTGTCTAAACCTATCGCCCAATTCCTAAGGATCTGTATCCCTCTGCTCCCCACCTACTCATGCATCTGTCCAGACGCACCTTAAATGAATCTACCGTGCCTGCCTCTACTACCTCTGCTGGCAACGCGTTCCAGGCACCTACCACCCTCTCTGTAAAGTACTTTCCCCGTGTATCCCCCTTAAACTTTTCTCCTCTCACCTTGAACGCGTGACCCCTCGTTATTGAATCCCTCACCCTGGGAAAAAGCTTATCTCTATCAACCCTGTCTATACCCTTCATGATTTTGAAGACCTCAATCAGGTCCCCCCTCAATCTCCTTTTTGCTAATGAAAACAATCCTAACCTACTCAACCTCTCTTCATAGCTAGCACCTTCCATACCAGGCAACATCCTCGTAAACCTTCTCTGTACCCTCTCCAAAGCTTCCACATCCTTTTGGTAATGTGGCGACCAGAACTGTACACAGTATTCTAAATGCGGCCGAACAAAAGTCTTGTACAATTTTAACATGACCTGCCAGCTCTTATACTCAATACCCCGTCCGATGAAGGCAAGCATACCATATGCCTTCTTGACCACTCTATCCACCTGTGCAGCCACCTTCAGGGTACAATGGACCTGAACTCCCAGATCTCTCTGCTCATCAACTTTTCCCAAGGCTCTTCCGTTTACAGTATAGTTCGCTGTAGAATTAGACCTCCCAAAATGCATCACCTCACACTTGCCCGGATTGAACTCCATCTGCCACTTCTCCGCCCAACTCTCCAGTCTATCTATATTCTCCTGTATTCTTTGACAATCCCCTATGCTTTCTGCTACTCCCCCAATCTTCGTGTCATCTGCAAACTTACTGATCAGACCACTTATGCCCTCACTAATGTCCTTCAGTGAAAGAAACTGTCATCTTTCTTAGAGGATGAACATATGAGCGTCCTTGTTAGAGAAACTGCCATCTATGTAACTCCAGACCCATAGCAATGTGGTTGACTCTTAAGGGTCAGATGAATGAATAGGACTGTGCAATAAATGCTGGCTTAACTAGCAATATCCTCATTCAGTGAATGAATTAAGAAAGTCCAATGTTCTGACATTCTTCATGTCCACTTTCCTGCCTTTTCTCAGTACCTCATGATTCCACGACTAATCAAGAGTTCTATTGATCTCTGCCTTAAGTATACACAAGGACTCTGCCCACACAGTTTTCCACGGCAAGGAGCTCCAAAGATTCAGAACCGTCTGAAACAAGAATATGGCACCCCATTGTTCTGAGGCTATAGGGGAAGTGATGACCTCGTGGTATTACCTGTTAATTCAGAGACCTAGGTAATGTTTTAGATACCGAGGTTTGAGTCCTGTTATGGCAGATGATGGATTTGAATTCAATTTTAAAAACAATCTGGAATTAACAATCTACTGATGACCATGATACCACTACCAATTGTCGGAAAAACCTACCTGGTTCACTAATGTCCTTTAGGGAAGGAAACTGCCATCCTCACCTGGTCTGGCCTACATGTGACTCCAGACCCACAACAATATGGGTGACACTTGGTGCATCTGGACAATTAGGGATGGGAGTAAATGCTGGGCCAGCCAGCAATGCCTCATCCTGTGAGTGAATTTAAAAATAATTCTGTTTGATCCTTGACTATCCCACGAGGGGAGACATCTGTCTAGCCCCTTAAGAATCCTATATGCTCCAATGAGATCACGTCTCATTCTTCTAAACTCCTGTGAGTAGAGTTCCAACTTGTTTAGCCTTTGTTCATAAGACAGCCCCTTCATACCACGTATCAACGCAGCGAACTTATTCTGAACTTCTCTTTTCTTAAATAAGGGACCAAAATTGCGCATGATCTCACCAGTACCTTGCTGTATGCCACTGAATATCAAGGAGCAATGGTTAGGTTCTCAGTTGTGGCCATTGTTTGGACCTCATGTGGTAATCATGCTTATCTTCCATTTTCGTCACAGACCTAGACAATGTCCAGATCTTACTGCATTTGGATTTGGACTTTCTTAATTCATTCACTGAATGAGGATATTGCTAGTTAAGCCAGCATTTATTGCACAGTCCTATTCATTCATCTGACCCTTAAGAGTCAACCACATTGCTATGGGTCTGGAGTTACATAGATGGCAGTTTCTCTAACAAGGACGCTCATATGTTCATCCTCTAAGAAGGATGACAGTTTCTTTCACTGAAGGACATTAGTGAGCCCAATGGGTTTCTTTCCCCAGCAATTGACAATGGCTTCATGTTCATCATTAGACTCTAAATTCCAAATTGGTATTGAATTCATATGCCACCATCTGCCATGGCAGGATTTGAACCTGGGTCCCTAGAACATTACCTGGGTCTCTGGAGGTTATACAGTCTAGCGATAATACCACTGGGCCATCTCCTCCCGAGTTCAGTATCTGACGAATTCTGGATAGCGCTGAACATTGAGAAAGACAGGCAAAAGGATTGTGAGTAGGCCATTCAGTTCCTCAAGCCTGGCCTACCTAAATGTAAAGTGTACATAGTCTCAGATGGCTGTGGGCTGCTTTATCATTCGAGAGATATGACTGGTAGTAGTCTAACATGAAGGTCACCATGCTTCCAGCCAACTGTACTGACCAACCCCCAACAGCCAGTCTACTATTTAGCTGGATCACAGCTAATCTGATAAAACCTCAATGTCATCTTTCCAAATTATCCCCTTCATCACTGAATTCCCCAGGACCCAAAAATCTGAATGGGACTGGGGTGATAGGTTAACATTTGGTGGTCTATTTTTTTTTCTGGGGACAGGGGGTGCGATGTGGAAGAAATGCTGGACATGCCAGTCCCACATCCTTCCCTCATCCACTGGCCAGGTTCTGGTTCTGACAGAGGTGGCCCAGGGGCTAGTGAGTAGAGAGCAGGAAGGGGAAGGGGCAAGGCCTGGGCCTGCTGAGGGTTAATGCTCCAAGACCCAACCTTCTATCCAGTGGCCAATCAGTGTTCAGCTTACTTGTGGTCCAATGGGGTGGTGGAGAAGTGATGTAATGAGAGAGGCTGGAGTTGAGCATTTGATTCTGACATGACAGAATTCTCTCTTGCTCTTTGACCGGGTTCAGGGTTGTGGTAGGTACAGACAGAACAAAGCAAGCAGCAAGGGCTTGGAACACATCACTTTATCTGCAATCAAATGTGACCAGCCTCTGCTGCTGCAGTAATGACGACTCTCTGAAATCTAGATATGTCTTTATATTTGATAATTACTGGATGCTTTTCTTTTGTTTAAAATTAATTTAATATGGATTTCTCTGCTTTCGGCTGTGAAAATTAATTTTTGCATTGATAGATATTTATGGTTGAGATTTCTTTAGTTGGTGAGAGGGGCAGATGCATCGTTCAAGGAAAATGCTTTTTAAAGAAAATCAGTACGTGGAGATGTGATCCATTGAGATTTTGTGTGCAATGTGTAGGACTGGAATGAATTCTGAAAGGTTAATTATATTGTGTGTTGGGAATACGCTGGGGTGGAAGACAAGATTGTGGCATTTTTCAATAATTAATGTCTTCTCTCAGAGGAGATTTCCAACATAACAATTCTTTTTAAAAATGGAGATTTTGTTTAATTTTGGTGAAACGATAATGAATCAGTGAGTTAGGCAAATGAGACTGACAGGAAGAACAGTGCAGGGTGCAACCTCTCTTATCTATGTGTCTATAACTAGGTGTGTCTGCATCTCTGTGTGTGTGTGTGTGTGTGTGTGTGTGCGCGCGCGCGCGCGCGCATGCCTGTGTAAATTGTGTATAGGTATCTGCCTTTGTGTGTGTTTGTCTAATCTGTCTGTGTACATGTGTCTGCGTGTGTGTGTGTGTGTGTGTGTGTGTGTCTCGTCCATGCCTGGCTGTGTACATGTGCCTGTTTGTGTCCTGCAATGAGGATAATTTCTAAAATGTCGTTTTAATCTCCGGCACTGACTCCTGTAAACCCTCATGCTGCCTGAGCCACCCATCTTCTGACGTCTCGTTTAACTGTGCACTGGTGCCTCAGCTCGGAGACACTCAGACTACAGTGTCTGAGTATCCCGATGGGACAATGCCACACTCAGTGATTCCTAACTGTGCTGAATCAGGCTGGTGAGCTTCACTGGGACTGAATTACAAGATTCGATTCCGATATTACACTTGCTTGGTTATAGTCACAAAAATTGTATCTGAAAGGTGACCTGTGGACAGTACTGCAGACAGTGTAACATCAGAGACAGGGTGTTGTCAGTCGACAGGAATTGATCAACTGAAAGCTTCTTCCAAGCTCTTGTCTCTCCTTTGTGAACCAAGCCAATTATCATTTTTAATTCCCTAAATTCATCATTTTCTTTTCTTCACTCAGATTAGATCCCCTTTCAGTGTAATTTTTAACCTTCTGCTCAGGGACATCACTGTCATAGACTGCAAGATTATTAGTGTGTCCCCATCAAACACTCTGAGGGCAGGGACAGCACAGGGTTAGATACAGAGTAAAGCTCTCTCTGCACTGTCCCCATCAAACACTCCGAGGGCAAGGACAGCATGGGGTTAGATAGAGAGTAAATCTCTGTCTACAGTGTCCCCATCAAACACCCTGAGGGCAGGGACAGCACGGGGTTAGATACAGAGTAAAGCTCTCTTGACACCGTCCCCATCAATCACTCTCAGGACAGGGACGGCATGGGGTTAGATACAGAGTAAAGCTCCCTCTATGCTGTCCCCCATCAAACATTACCATATCTTGCTGGATTAAATACAGAGCTGATTGCAATGCCTTTGGTCCATTTCTGAACTTCCATTGCTACATCAGTCTGACAGTAACTTTAATACAATTTCACCATCTGAAAGAACTGATGTGGGCTTGGTGGCCCAGAAATTTTCTCTTATTCATTGGTCAAGATATTTTGTTCAGGTTAAAACCAGGGCTGGGCTTAAGATGTTTATTCTTAAGTTCTTTGAAGACTCTCCAGTGGCAAGCAGTTCAGATATTTCAATCAGAAATGTCTGCAGTGGAAGTGATGGTTCAACATGCCATGAACTAACCTCACCCCCTCCCACCACGAGGTCCTCTGTCATATTCCAGCTGGCTGCTTTAACCTGACTGTGGTCTTTGTGGTCAGTGATTTACTGTGCACTTGTTCACAAACAGAGTCAGATAGCCTGGAAATGATCCTGATCAGTTTGAATACATTTGAGGAGATAGGGTTTTGATTAATTGTATTCTGTGGAAACTGTCAGTGCAGAGGATACTGATGACCTGACCAACATGTAACTAAATGAAGGCTTCTCAAATGTTTGATTGTGGTGAATTTGCCTTTATGTCTGTGAAAGATTTTCAATATTTTTCGACTTAGTATCAAGGGATTTTGTTCCAAGGTTACATCATTGCTGGGTTTTTTAAATCACATTATTTCCCATTTATATCGCATTATTGGGAATATTAGGGGCGGCACGGTGGCTCAGTGGTTAGCACTGCTGCCTCACAGCACCAGGGACCTGGGTTCAATTCCAACCTCGGGTGACTGTCTGTGTGGAGTTTACACATTCTCCCCGTGTCTGCATGGGTTTCCTCCGGGTGCTCTGGTTTCCTCCCATAGTCCAAAGATGTGCAGGTTATGTGGATTGGCCATGCTAAATTGCCCGTAGTGTTCAGGGAGGTGTGGATTGGGTGGGTTGTGGAGGGATGGGTCTGGGTGGGATGCTCGGAGGTTCGGTGTGGACTTGTTGGGCCGAAGGGCCTGTTTCCACACTGTAGGGATTCTATGATTAATGAGAGGACAGAACGTAGTGAGATTAGAAAGCTTGATAGATGGTGGAAAGGGGCAATCTATTGACTTGCTACAGCCAGTGTGGGCTACAGGAGAACTTCCTGACTGTCTTTCAGTCTCAGGATGTAGGTGTTGCTAGCTGGCCATATCTTGCTTGCTCCAATCACCCTTGAATAGTTGACGATGAACTGCTCTCTTGAGCCTCTGTCATACATTGAAACAGTTCATTGCAAATCGATGGCTTTCTGCACCATTTGAGACAGTCACATGGCTGTGGGTCTGAAGTCACATGTGGGCCAGACAAGTTAAGGACCCTCTCCTCATCCACCTCAGAGATGGTGGTGAACCAGATCGGTTATTAACAATAATCTGGTGTTGTTGTGATGACCATATTCTTCTGCATTTTGAATATGAAGTCCCCAGCTGCCCTGGTGGGATTTGAACTGTCATCTTGCACGGTGGCACAGTGGTTAGCACTGCTGCATCACAGCGCCAGGGACCCGGGTTTGATGCCACCTTTGGGCGACTGTCTGTGTGGAGTTTCAACATTCTCCCCGTGTCTGCGTGGGTTTCCTCTGGGTGCTCCGGTTTCCTCCCACAGTCCAAAGAGGTGCAGGCTAGGTGGATTAGCCATGCTAAATTGCCCATAATGCCCAGGGATGTTTAGTTTAGGTGGGCGAGACATGGGGAAATCAGGGGTAGGGGAATGGGTCTGAGTGGGATGCTCTTCGGAGGGGCAGTGTGGACTTGTTGGGCAAATGGCCTGTTTCCATTCTGTAGGGATTCTATGATTCTACGATCTCCATGTCATGTCTGACCAGCTCAGTAACATCACTGTGGTGTTACCATTCACACATTGTGTTATGTCACAGCTGCAGGGCATGGTACTCTAATCTGAGAATTCTGAGGTTCCTAAGCTAAAGGAATGTGATAGATTCCCTCTCCATTTAGGTGACTCCCTTCCATCCTCAGTAATTTGTAAATCCCAGCAGCTGGTCACTGAGTAACAAGGTCTAGAAAGGTGTGGTCCACGTCACCTGTGATCTGTCCTGGGGAGGGAGGTACCTGGAGGCAGTATAGGTGCAGGAGAGGTTGGAGATTGGTGGGGGGGGGGGGTGGGGGTCGCATTATTAATGGGGAAGAAGTCACACGTTGGGTTTCCTAAATCTATTTCGAGGCTCATTTCCCAAAATGACTCCATCCCAGTTCTTCAGGACCATATCTCTGTGAAATTCCTCACGGAGCTCTGAGGGTTCAGAGAGATGTTTCTGCACAAAGGGACGTTTGTGGTGACATGCAGGAGCTCACACCCAGATACAGAGAGAGCTCAGGGACAGCTGTGCCTCAGGGATAGCAGACACAAGGACAGGGGGATGGGCTGTCACACCACCATGTCTAACATCCTGTCAATGGTTTACATCACTGGGGCCTGCTCCATCAACCAAACAGATCATGGCCATCTACCTCATTGGTCCACGTTCGCTCCACAATCCGATACCCCGATAACCAACTATCGGGAAAATCTTTCAATCAGCTCCAAGTGCCACACCTGATGAGGGGAGAGGCTGTGTATCAGGGAACACTCCCAGATAAGACCCTTGACTGTGCCAGCCAGCTCCAGCGGGAATGTTCTGCTCCCCATTGTTCCCTCACCTGCCATCATCAGAAAATAGTTTCACTCTGTTGGCCTCTCAAATCCCTTTATCAGTTTAGGTACCACAATTACATCATTTGTTTTTATTCACTTGTGGGCCGTGGGTGTCCCTGCCTGGTCTGATATTTATTGCCCGTCCCTAGTTGCCCCTTAAGAATGTGATGGTGAGCTGCCTTCTTGAACCGCTGCAGTCCACGTGCTGTGGGTTGACCCACAATGCCCTTAGGGAAGGAATTGCAGGATTTTGACCCAGCGACACAGAAGGAATGACGATATATTTCCAAGTCAGGATGGTGAGTGACTTGGAGGGGAACTTGCAGGGGGTGGTGCTCCCACGTTTCTGCTGCCCTTGTCCTTCTCGATGGAAATGGTCATCGGTTTTGAAGGTGCTGCGTACAATTAGAGTCGGTTAAATGATCTTTTAGTTAGTTGGTAAAGCAGGTCGAAACTTGTTATGACATTTCTCTATGTATTTCTCCCTTTGCTGTTGTTAGATATATTTGGCATCTGAATAAGGCTGTTTCCCTGTGCGCTTAAGCTTTCTGTAGCTGTTCAACTTGGTAAGACTGCACACCAAAAGCAGAGTGCACCTTTGTCCTCGTCAGTGGGGTGGTGTCTGCTGTTGACAGACAGCTGACCTCACCCTCCGAAGCTCACTAACAGCAGTATGTAAATCAGTTCCCCTGGAAGTGAGTGAGGGACACTGACACTCAGTATCAGGAAGACCGACGTTAAAGGCTAGGGCATCGAGGCTCGAGACCTTCCAACGATAGGGTGGCTCAGTGGTTAGCACTGCTGCCTCACAACGCCAGGGACCTGGGTTCGATTCCACCCTCAGGTGACTGTCTGTGTGGAGTTTGCACATTCTCCCCGTGACTGCGTGGGTTTCCTCTGGATGCTCCGGTTTCCTCCCACAGTCCAAAGGTGTGTAGGTTGGGTGGATTGGCCATGCTAAATTGCCCGTAGTGTTCAGGGATGTGTTGATTAGGTGGATTACAGGGGGATGGGTCTGGGTGACATGCTCTGAGGGTCGGTGTGGACTTGTTGGGCCGAAGGGCCTGTTTCCACACTGTAGGGATTCTATGACTTGAAATCAACTACCTCTATTCAGCGGTCCTCAACAACTACACGTCCTTGGCCCAACAATCACCAGCAGCCCATTCCCTGAAGCCAAAATCAGGATTTCCAAGGTCACAGTTGCCCTGGACTAACAGCAAAACAAACCAGAAGTACCAAGCTATGCTTGGCCAAGGCCTGGTTCTCACCATCTCGTTTACAGCAGTGAAGTGGCTGTAACAGATTGCCCCTACACTGCCTCAGATAAAGATCACGCTCAGAGTGCAGTATGGAAGGACACCAGTGAACAGGGAATACCCCAGCCCCTTCCTCCACCTCATGGGTCAGTAGTGACAATGTTATAATGGGGCCATGTGGGCAAAATGGTTCATGACTGTATTCCCCAATGTCAGGCCCCTTGCTGAGCTCACACCAAAGATCGGTCAGGTCTGTGATTCTACGCAGTCTCAGACGAAGACCTTAAGCCCACCAGCATTGGAGTCAATGTGTCCTGGCTGCTGCCTGAGAGATGGAGGAAGAGCAGTCAGCAAGGAAACGGAAAAGAGAGCCCTGACAAAATCAATACATCGATCAGCCTCAGGCCTGCTGAAGAAGGGCCTGTCACTCATCAATTGGTAGTTTGCGCAGCTGCCTCACAGCTCCAGGGTCCCACATTAGATTCTAGCCTCGGGTGACTGTCTGTGTGGAGTTTGCATATTCTCCTCCGTGTCTGCGTGGGTTTCCTCCGGGTGCTCCACTTTCCTCCCACAGTCCAAAGATGTGCAGGCTAGGTGGATTGGCCACGCTAAACGTGGGGTTATAGGGATTAGGTGGATCTAGGTGGGATGCTCTTCAGAGAGTTAGTGCAGGCTTGATGGGCCGAATGGTCTCCTTCTGCACTGTAGGGATTTTATAATGGATTATATTGTCAACAGGTTTGTTGATGGTACAAAGATAATGGGAAAGTAAGTTGTGAGCAGGATGCAAGAGTCTGAAAGAGAGACACAGCTGGGTCAGGTATGTGGGCAAAAAATTGGTAGGCACAATATAATGTGCAAAAATGTGAGGGTGCCTACTTTGGCAGGAAGAGTAGAAAATTGGAACATTATTTAAAAAGAAAGAGACTTTAGAACTCTGAAGTATAGAGAGATATGGGTGTCCTGGTACGAGTCCCAAGTTTACGGAAGTACACCTAGTGACTAGGTAAACAAGGGGAATATTGGCCTGTGGTACAAGAGAGGTGGAATATAGCAGGAGGGAACTTCTGCTACAACTACGCAGGGCCTCAATGAGAACACACCCAGAGTACTGTGAGTTCGTTTGATCTCCTCCCATCAAGAGGCATAAACTGACACTGGAGACAGTTCAGGGAAGATTCACTCAGCTGACTTCTAAGCTGAAGTTCAGGTTTGTTCTACAAGGCAAGGTTGAGCAGGTTGGGGCTGTACTCATCACAGTTGAGAAGAATACAAGGTAACCTTCCCGAAACCTCCAGGCTTTGGCCCAAATGCTTCCTGCTCAATTTGGGAACAGTGATTGAGCATATTGATCCCAGAGGGAGTGACACATTAATTACTGCCTAACTCTGCTGAGCTCAGTCTGAGCACTCTGTAGCAGCGACATCTCTCTACACTGCTAATAGCAATTCCGACACACTCAACCTTGACCCAATGAAACCAATTCCAACTCAACAATTCCATCAATTGCACATGAGATCCAAAGGATTCAGGCTGATTCGGGGAAAACCAAGGCTGTCCAAACCACTCGGGAACCTATCCCCTTCAGACTAAAAATACTTTGAAAATATCACAATCACTGTTCCCCATGCCCTCCCACCCCACCTTCAATCCCAAAGCATAACCCTGCGTAAACAGTGTGGCTCCACATACCACCCAAAACACCCAATCTTCTTCTCTCCAATTTATCTGTTGCAAATGGGGATGTCCACAATGATATCGGTCAGACAATTCCAGTCCTGTGGAGATACAAACCATATCTTCACTTTGAGATACCCCGTGTTGTGTGACATTATTACCAGACACACTTCAAACAGACCTAGCAACTATGACATCCATGACACAGTGTGGGCCTTCAGGAACAGCAGCAGAGTTGTACTCCAGTATAATCTGCAAGCTCTTTATTTTCCAATTCACTTGTGGGATGTGGGTGTTGCTGGCTTGATCAGTATTTATTACCTTTTGAGAAAATGGTAGTGAACTCCCTTCTTGCATCAGTGTAGTCTCTATTTTACTGAGGCAGTCCATGTTCCAACACGACGAGACCTGGGTAGTATTCAGCCTTAGGTTTGAAAAGTTATATCTAACATTCACGCCACACAAACTCCAGGCAGTGACCATCTTACAGTGTGGAAGCAGGCCATTCAGCCCATCAAGTTCACACCAACTCTTCCAAGAGCATTCAATGGTGTTACCATCATTGAATCCCCCACTACCAACATACTGCGGTTACCATTGACCAGAAACTCAACTGGATTAGCCATTTCAACACAGCGGCTACAAGAGCAGGTCAGAAGCTGGGAATACTGTGGCGAATAACTCACCTCCTGACTCCCCAAAGCCTGTCCATCATCTACAAGGCACAACTCAGCAGTGTGATGGAATACTCCCCACTTGCCTGAATGGATACAGCTCAGTAGCAGCAGTGTGTACTATCTACAAGATGCACTGCAGAAATTCACCAAAGATCCTCAGACAGCACCTTCCAAACCCACGATCACTTCCATCTAGAAGGACAAGGGCAGCAGATACATGGGAACACCACCTTCTGCAAGTTCCCCTCCAAGTCACTCATCATCCTGACTTGGAAATATATCGCTGTTCCCTCATAGTTGCTGGGTCAAAATCCTGGAATTCCCTTCCTCAGGGCATTGTGGGCCAACCCACAGCACGTGGTCTGCAGCTGTTCAAGAAGGGAGATCACCGTCAAGTTTTTAAGGGGCAACCAGGGCTGGGCAATAAATACTGGTCCACACATATCCTATGAATGAATAAAACACTCCACAATAAGCACCAAGACCCACAGCACTGTCCCCGTCCTGCTCCAGGTTGTTATATTGAATACTGGTTTCCCTGCCCACAAACACAGCAATATTTATGAAGCTCATGACTCTTTACATCCCATTGTCCTGCAGCCACTCCCCTGACAAATATTGGGCAATGAGCACCCTCACCCTCTCCACACTTTGTTAACACCATCCTGGTGTCTCTTCTGCAGCCACAGAATCTGCTGTCTGTCCCCTTCACAATTGAGCCTCCTATCAGTATCGCTCTGTCTGACTGCACTCTTTCCCCCTGAGCCTCAGAGCCGATCACAGTGCCACTGACCTGACTGCCGCTGCTAGCCCCTGAAAGGTCACACCCCACTACCCCAAACAGTATCCCAAGTGGTATACTTGTTATTGAGGGGATTGGCCACAGGGGAACCCTGCACTATCTGCCTTTCCCCCTGACCTCTTCTGGTGGCTTACAGGTATAGCTTAGGGGAGTGGGATGGTCTTCAGAGGATTGGTGTGGACTCAATCGGCTGAATGGCCTGCTTCCACATGGTAGGGATTCTATGAAAAAGGTGCTTTTTTGGGGATACAGAGGAAGGAAGGGGAAGCCAGCTGGAAAACGGTCAAACTTAAAATCAAAAGAAAATTGCCTAGGAGCAGTCCTTATGGCGTACTTGAGATAATGAAACATTAACAGCAATATTTGTGTGAGGAGGGAGTCACAAACCACAGGTCGTCTTTAAAAAAAAAGGAATCCATTAAATGTTCGGGCTGGTTCTGTCTCGGGTTTAGCTCTTTCCTGAGAGATGAGAATGGCCACCTGGTGGCAGCACAGTACCTAGGAACCCAGCATCATCCAATACTGAAACCATACAGTGTGATAGCAGACCAAGGATCAATGAATGGAATATCCCACTGGCCCAAACACTGATATTAGTACTCATTCACGGGATGTGGGTGTCACTGGCTGGCCAGCATTTATTGCCCATCCCTAGTTGAGAAGGTGGGGGTGAGCTGCCGCCTTGAACTGCTGCAGTCCACCTGCTATAGAATGACCCACTACGGTATTAGAGAGGGAATTCAGGGATTTTGACCCAGCGACGGTGGAGGAAGGGCGATATACTTCCAAGTCAGAATGGTGAGTGGCTTGGAGGGGAACTTTGCAGGTGATGGTGTTCCCGTATATTTGCTGCCTTTGTCCTTCTAGGTGGATGTGGGTGTCAGTTTGGAAGGTGCTGTCTGCGGATCTTTGGTGAATTTCTGCAGTGCATCTTGTAGATGGTACACTCTGCTGCTACTGAGTTTTGGTGGTGGGGGGAGCGGATGCTTGTGGATGTAGTGCCAATCAAGCGGCTGCTTTGTCCTGGACGGTGTCAAGCTTCTTGAGTGTCGTTGGAGCTGCACACATCCAGGCAAGTGGGGAGTATTCCATCACACTCCTGACTTGTGGACAGGCTTTGGGGAGTCAGGAGGTGAGTTACTCACCACAGTATTCCCAGCTTCTGATCTGCTCTTGTAACAATTGTATTTATACAGGCAAGTCCAGTTGAGTTTTTGGTCTATGGTCACTCCCACGAAGTTGATAGCAGGAGATTTAGTGATAGTAACACCATTGAATGTCAAAGGGAGTTGATTAAATTATCTCTTATTGGTGATGGTCAAAGCCTTGCATTTCTGTAATGCAAAAGATTACTTGCTATTTTTCAGCCCAGATTTGGTTGAATTTAGATATGAACTACTTCAGTGTCTGAGAACTCATGAATGGTGCTGAACATTGTGCTGTCATTGGCGAACACCCTACTTCTGACCCTTTGATGGAGGGAAGGTCATTGATGAAGCAGCTGAAGATGGTTGGTCCTAGGACACTACCCTGAGGAACTCCTGCAGTGATGTCCTGGAGTTGAAATGACTGACCTCCAACAACCTCCAGATATGACTCCAACTAGCTGGGAGTTTGCCCCCTGATTCCCATTGATTCCAGTTTTGCTAGGACTCCTTGTTTCCACATGCAGTTGAATGCAGCCTTGATATCAAGGCCAGTCCCTCTGGGATCAAACTCTTTTGTCCATAGAATCCTTACAGTGTGGAAGCAGGCCATTTGGCCCATCAAGTTCACACTAACTCTTCCAAGAGCATCCCAACCCCCTACCCTATCCCTGCAACCCTGCATTTTCCCATGGCTAATTCACCTAGTCTGCACATCCCTGGACATTAGGGGACAATTTAGTATGGTCAATCCACCTACCCTGCACATCATTGGACTGTGGGAGGGAACTGGAGCACCCGGAGGAAACCCACGCAGACACAGGGAGAATGTGCAAACTCCACACAGACAGTCACCCGAGGGTGGAATTGAACTCAGGTTCCTGGTGCTGTGAGGGCAACAGGGCTAACCGCTGAGCCACTGTGCCGCTTATTTTGAACCAAGGCTGTAATGAGATCAGGAGCTGAGTGGCCCTGGCGGAACCCAAACTGGGCGTCACTGAGCAGGTTATTGCTGAGCAGGTGCTGCTTGATAGCGCTGTTACTGACACCTTCCATCACTTTACTGATGATCGAGAGGAGACTGATGTGACAGTAATTGGCCGGGTTGGATTTGTCCTGCTTTTTATGTACAGGACATACCTGGGCAGTTTTCCACATTGCTGGGTGCGTACCAATGCTGTAATTGTATTGGAACAGCTTGGCCAGGGGAGCTGCACATTCTGGAACACAAGTCTTCAGCTTTATTGCTGGAATGTTGTCAGGGCCCGTAATCTTTGCAGTATCCACTGTCTCCAACCATTTCTTGATATCCTGTGGAGTGTATTGAATCAGCTGAAGACTGATCTATCATGCTAGGAACCATTGGAGGAGGCTTTTATTAACAGTGATTGTTGATCTCATAACCATGAGCTCTGACTGTAATAAACCGGGTCTGTAGCATTGACTTGTCCCAAACGCTGACTGTTTTGACAAAAACTGTAATATCCCGTAACTGGAAATATGGTAAGGGCAGGGTGTGTAATATCTATGGTTCCACACTGTGGGTACAGTAACAAGCTCTGTACTATCCCATTGGGCCAAACGCTGACAGCAGTGCCCCTGTATTATATACAGCTATACTCTCTGTACACTACCACATCATCAGTCAGAGGTTAAAATACAGAGAACGCTGGAAAAACTCAGCAGGTCTGGCAGCCTCTGTGGAGAGAGAAACAAAGTTAAAGTTCCCAGTCCACTATGATTCTCCTTTGGTTCAACCTTCTCAGGATGGCTGGGGATGGACAAGGAACACGTTGTCCTTCTCCCTCTGCACAGATGCTGTCAGACCTGCTGAGTTCCTTCAACACTTTCTGTTTCATTTCAGATCTCTAGCATCAGCTGTACTTTGCTTTAGAATGTGTCAACCAGATGATGTGTCTACTTCAATTCTGCACAAAATTGCCAGGATTTCTCTGATTTAGTGGCTCAGTTTCCCAGCTTAGGGGCCCCCAGGTGAAATGTTGAGGTTTACGTGCCTGCTGCTGGTTCAATACACTGAGGCTCTGCTCATTTTTTTGCTTTACTCTTCCCACAGGTGTTTATTCTGAACCTTCGTCTTCCATTCTGTCTTTCTGGGTCAACACGAAAGCGATTCATCCAGTTACCATGTCACTGTCTGGTATGTTTCACCCTGTTCCCCGCAATGCCATTTTAACGCAGGGACTGTACCGCTCTTAACCTTCATCAGACTGCGACTGATTACCCTAGATAGCGAGACCAATGTCGAGACAGTGAAGGCGAGCTAATAGACATGAGAAAGCAGATGCAGACACAGCCATTTCACTCTAACAATGTTGCAAGTCTGTCCCAAAGAGAAAAGAATCTCCCTTAATCCTCAAAAACATCATCATGAAACATAATATGTGTAGAGTCCAGTGTAACCTCTCCGTGTGTATGAAAAAGGTTTCTAATCCCAGCAGCTATTTTCCAAACAGCCTGTTCAGAGATGCTATTACACGCTGCAGGAGCAGGTCAGACAGATCCCAGGGCCTCCTGTTTCAGAGATTGGAATACTGCCACTACAACACAACAGCCCCCTTCTAATCACAGTGTTTGCACCCCATTATTGATCACAATTGTAGTAATTATTTCAGTAACTGCCAGGCTCTGGTACATTGCTCTAACTCCAGATTTAAAATTAATTCCTTTTCATGAGGCTTGGGTGTCCCTAATTGCCCTAATCTGAGTGACTCACTCAGCCACTTCAGAGGCAGATCAGAATCACTCCATCGCAGTGGGTCTGGAGTCACGTATAGGCCTGACCAGGTAAGGATGGCCGATTTCCTTCCCCTAAAGGAGCCCAGATTTGTGAATTGGGTTTACCATGTCACCAGCTGCCGTGCTGTGATAGGAACAGCAGCCTGGGCCTCTGGATTACAGGTGCAGTTCAAAAAAGCTGCTCACTACCACCTCCTCCAGTGTAATTAGGGATGGACAATAAACGCTGGTCTAGCCAGCAACGTCTACATCCCATGAGTGAATTTTAAAGATATTATCCCATACCACTGTCTCCCCGTAAATGTCAACGTGTAATCTTTAGAACGGCCCCAAAAGGTTACACTGAGTTTGACGTGTTTCTGTGAGTGAGGGCTGAGGACTTTCATTGTTCTATCACTATTCACTTTCAGCCTACAAACAGAAGATGAGAGAACTTCCTCTCTTTAACCTTCTCTGTTCCTGCTTCAACCCGGAGCCTCGTAACAAGACTCTCTATAAGTTTGAAGGTGAGTGATATTGGAGCATTCTCTGTGTTGTGAGATTAGTGCTAAAGCCTGGGCTCAGATAGTGATATCTGCAGTGACAGCTGACCCTCAGTGTTTAAACAATACCACCACAGGTGGGAAGGCACCATGACAGTGTGACTTGCTTACACTGGAAAAGAACTGATTGTGCTTTTTATCTATACTCTCATGTGATGTGATCATCACTGGCCAGGTAATCCACTTATTGCTCAACCCTAATTCCTCTTGAACTGTGTGGATTGCTAGAGCCATTTCAGAGGACAGTTAGGACTCAACAACATTGCTGTAAGTATGGAGTCACATGTAGGCCAGACCAGGGAAGCATGGCAGATTTCCTTCCCGAAGATAGGGCCAGATGTATTTTTTTTTACGACAATTGGTGATAATTTCCAGGGTCATTATCATTGATTGAGGTAGAAATTCTGATTGTGGTGGGATTTGAATTGTGATCAGGAGCCTGGCCACCAGGTGTACTGTGGCCCAGACACCTTAATATCATGCATGTGAGGTTAGTCATCAGGGACAGAGCCTTGGGTCAGCATCTTCTAGATCATTCATCAAGGAAAGCTGGAGGGATAATGACCTACTAACACAGTCGTGACACTGAGCAACAGAGCACAGTAGATACTGTGGGTGACACCATGGGGCGAGGGTACTGAAAGAGAAATGGTTCCTTTGCAGAGAGGATCCAGAACTGAATCTAATTCTAAAGTTACAGACAGGTCATTCTGGAGCAATGTCACTTTGAAGTGCCCATTAGAGCTTTCAAGGCTGAGGTCCTGAGGATTTTTTTTGGGTGAGGAGATCAAGAGATATGGAAGAGATCAACCATGATATAATTGAATGGTGTAACAGTCTCGAGGGGCTGAATAGCCTCCTGCTGTTCCTGAGTAACTGGCTTGAGGAGGGGGCTGAATGGCCTCCTGCTGTTCCTGTGTAACAGACTGATTCACTTTTCTTTCAGACCCAGTTGACCTGAACTGGTGCTTCATATCTGACATGGAGGTGAAGGAGCTGAACAAGAGAGCGTCCGGCCTGTCGTTCGAAGTCATCCTGAAACCACCATCATTTGAGGGAGTCCCAGAATTCCACACAGCCTTGCCAAAAAAACGGGATCCTTCCCTCGAGGAGATCCAGAAAAAACTTGAGGCTGCTGAAGAGAGACGGAAGGTACAGTGCACAGGGATCCCAGATCAACGACGGAATCTCTCAGGGAGATATCCGGACACTGAGGGGAATCTGTTAGGGAATGTCCGGACACTGAGGGAAATGTCTCCCTGGAGGATATGCGGACGCTGAGGGGAATGTCTCTCTGTGGGATATGCGGGCACCGAGGAGAATTTCTCTCTGGGATGTGCAGACACTGAGGGGAATATTTCTTGGGGGGATATGCGGGCACTGAAGGGAATGTCTCTCTGGGGGATGTGCGGGCACTGAGGGGAATGTCTCTCTGGGGGATGTGCGGGCACTGAGGGGAATGTCTCTCTGGG
>JAHRHZ010000019.1:596502-623854 GCA_024137785.1 Ginglymostoma cirratum
CACAATTAGGGGGCACTGTTCACAATGAAGGGGCACAGTTCACAATGGGGGGGACTGTTACCAATGGAGGGACACTGTTCTCAATGGGGGCCACTGTTCTCAATGCGGGGAAACTGTTCTCAATGAGTGGGAGCATTGTTCTCAAGGGGGGCACTGTTCTCAGTGGGGTCACTGTTCACAATAGGTCGCACTGTTCTCAATGGGAGGTTCTGTTGACTATGAGGGGGGGCAACGTTCACAATGAGCAGCATTGTTCACAGCAGGGAGGCACTGTTCCAAATTGGGAGCACTGTTCTCAATATGGGAGGGCACTGTTATCAATTGGGGGGGGGCACTGTTCTCAATATGGGGGCACTATTCACAATGAGGGGGCACTGTTCACAAGGAGGGAGCACTGCTCACTGTGAGAGGAGCAATGTTCACAATCAGGGTGCTCCGTGGGGGGCATGCTCCTTACTGAGGGGGGCATTTTTCTCAATGGGGGCCGCTGTTCCCAATGGAGGGGCACTGTTCGCAATAGGGGCATTGTCCACAATGTGGAGGGGGAAACTGTTCTCAATGGGGACACTGTTCTCTACGGGAGGGTACTTTTCTCAACGGGCGGCACTGCTCTCAATGGGGACACTGATCTTAATGGCGGGGCACTGTTCTCAGTGGGGGGGTACATTTCTCAGAAGGGGTGCTGTCCTCACTGAGGGGGGCACTGTTCACCATAAGGGGACACTGTTCGCAATGGGGGGGCACTGTTCAAAATGAGGGTCCTCTGTTCTCAATAAGGGGGACGCTGTTCA
This sequence comes from Ginglymostoma cirratum, assembly GCA_024137785.1. Lineage (NCBI taxonomy): Eukaryota > Metazoa > Chordata > Chondrichthyes > Orectolobiformes > Ginglymostomatidae > Ginglymostoma > Ginglymostoma cirratum. The sequence goes on from JAHRHZ010000019.1 coordinate 597,294, forward strand.
CAAATTAAAAGTTGCCCATTTCGGACAGAAATGAGGTGATCTTTTTTCTCTAGATTCCCTCAGGGGACTATATGTGTGGAATCTGCACTTTCTCCATGTCTGTGTGGGTTTCCTCTGGGTGGACTGGTTTCCTCCTACATTCCAAAGATGTGCAGGTTAGGTAGATTGGCAATGCTGAACTGCCCATCGTGTTCAGGTGTTTGCAGGTTAGGTGGTTTAGCCATGGGAAATGCACGGTTACAGGAGTAGGGTGTGGAGGTGGGTCTGGGCAGAATGATCTTCACAGGGTCAGTGTGAACTCAACGGGCTGATTGGCCTGCTCCCATACAGTAGGGACTTTATGATTCTAACTGAAATCTACAGAGGGAACATGCTTGTGGTGCACCCCATATACCCTGGGAATAGATAAGTTTGAAAACTCTCAAAAAGCCTCAGACAACTGCCTCCTATATTTTAAACCCCTGAACATCTCAGTGCTAAACCATTTTGTACTGAATCCCTGATAATACTTTTTGATGTTCATTTGTGGGATGTGGACATCAGCGGCCGGCCAGCACTTATTGCCTGCACCAAGCTGCCTTTGAGACTGTAGCCCCACAGAGTGCTAGGTGAGCTAAGTGTCTGTATTTAAGTGGTGTGCTTTGCAGGAAGCAAGAGACACGCAACGTATTTACTGCTCTTTGATCTAATGTCATTGTGCATCCTGGCAGATCACTTTAAAGTTAACCTTTCTTTCTAAGAATGCTACTGTCAGCCCATCCAGAGAAGTAAATCTGCAGATTCATCCTAGGCCAAGGCTGGAGCAAATATCCAGTTGTGAGGCTGATATACCTGACAATAAGTAAGTGACAACTCTCCTCCAGGTCAGACAGTAAACCCAACGCAAAGCTAAAGATCAAAGCCACTCAACAGTCATTCAAGCAACCTTTAACCATTTAGCTCTGCAAAACTTCTCAGAGTGTAAATATGATTATTCTACTCAAAAAAGGAGGGAGACTGAAAGCTAGAAACCACAGCAAGTTAGGTTAACATCTGTCACAGGGAACAGTTCTTCTGAATGAGGGCCTTTCTGAAGAAGGGCCCCGACCCAAAACATCAGCTTTCCTGCTCCTCTATTGCTGCCCGTGTTCCTCGAGGTCCACACTGTGTAATCTCTGACTCCAGCAACTGCAGTTCTTGTTATCTCTGAATGAGAATGTGGCCGGACATTTAGAGAAGCTCAATGCAGTCCAGCACAGTTCACATGCTCTTGTAAAACAGAAATAGTGTTTGGTTGATTTTGTTACCAATTCTTTGAGAAAGCAACAAGCAACATAGATCAGGGCTTCCCAACAGTGGGTCATAGTTACCATGGGGTTTTGTCCCTGTGCTAATACCTTCGGGGCCATCTCAGTTATTTGTAAAAGTGGGTGTGCCCTAACTGGCCACTCCAAAAGACCTTAAATCGATCCTGAAAGTACAACAGGAAGGCAAATGGCTCCTTACATAAAAACTCTGTGGATTACCAGCTCCCCCATCTCCTGTCCTCCCAGGTCACTTTAATCTCACCCCTACTCCTACACCCTCCCTCTACAGTCCATCAGAGATCCCCTACCCCTTTGGCCATAGCTAGAGCATTGTGTGAAGTTCTGGAATCCACATCATAGGAGGGATGCAATAGCACTGGAGAAGGTACAAAGGAGATTTACCAGGATGTTGGCTGGCCGGGGTTTTGATTTATTATTGTCATATGTACCCAGATACAGTGAAAAGTATTGTTTTGCGTGCTACTCAGGCAAATCATACCTTACTTAAGTACATCAGGGTAATAGAACAGAATGCAGAATATAGTGATACGGTTACAGAGCAGGTGCAGAGAAAGATAAACTCTAATACATGAGAGATCCATTCATAAGTCTGATGTTCTTGAATCTGTTGATATGCGTTTTCAAACTATTATATCTTCTGCCCGATGGAAGAGGGTGGAAGAAAGCAAATCGGGGTGGGAGGAATCTGATTATGTCGGTTGCTTTCCCAAGGCAGCAGGAAGTATAGACGGAGTCAATGGCTGGAAGGCTGGTTTGTGAGGTGGACTGAGCTGTGTTCATGACCCTCCGTAATTACTTGCTGTCTTGGGCACAATACCAAGCTGTGATACATTTGGTTAGGATGCTTTCTATGGTGCAGCCATAAAATTTGTAACAGTGCTTATGGACGTGCCAAATTTCCTTAGCCTCCTTAGGAAGTAAAGGCATTGGTGTGTTTTCTGGACCAAAACTTGGATGAAGGAACAGAAGGTATGGTTGTCAAATTTGCTGATGACAGAAAAATAGTCTTACTTCAGTCGTGGGCAAATTATTGGAAAGGGCTCTGAGAGATAGGATTTATGATCACTTGGAAAGGCACAGTTTGATTTGTGATAGTTAGCATGGATTTGTGAGGGGTAGATCATGCCTCACAAACCTTATTGAATTCTTTGAAGAGATGACCAAACATGTGGATGAAGGTAGAGCAGTGGATGTGGTATACATGGAAATAAGTAAGGCGTTCGATAAGGTTCCCCATGGTAGGCTCATGCAGAAAGTAAGGAGGCATGGGATAGGGAGAAATGTGGCAGATTGGATTCAGAATTGGCTGGCCCTTTAGAAGACAAAGGGTGGTAGTGGACAGAAAATATTCAACATGATGCTCAGTTGCGAGTGGTGTACCACAAGGATCTGTTTTGGGTCCTCTTCTATTTGTGATTTTTGTAAATGATTTGGATGTAGGAGTGGACGGGTGGATTAGTAAGTTCGCAGACGATACAAAGGTAGGTTGAGTTGTGGATAGTGCGGAGGGCTGTTCTAGGTTACAAAAGGCATTGATAGGATGCAGAGCTGGGCTGAGAAGTGGCAGTTGGAGTTTAACCCTGAAAATTATGAGATGATTCATTTTGGAAGGACAAATTTAATGCAGAATACAGGGTTAATGGAAAGATTCTTGATAATGTGGAGGAGCAGAGGGATCTTGAGGTTCATGTCCACTGTTCCCTGAAAGCTGCCAACCAGGTGGATAGAGTTGTTAAGAAGCTGTATGGTGCATTAGCTTTCATTAATAGAGGGATTGAGTTCAAGAGCCGTGAAGTTATGCTCCAGCTATACAAAAGCCTGGTTCGGCCACATCTGGAGTATTGTGTCCAGTTCTGGTCGCCTCATTACAGGAAAGATGTGGAAGCGTTGGAAAAGGTGCAGAGGAGATTTACCAGGATGTTGCCTGGATTGGAGGGAAGGTCTTATGAGGAGAGATTGAGAAAGCTAGGGTTTTTCTCTTTAGAATGACGAAGGATGAGAGGTGACTTGATAGAGGTGTACAAAATGATCAGAGGTATAAATAGAGTGGACAACCAGCGACTTTTTCCTAGGGTGTAGATGGCTATTATGAGGGGAGATAGTTTTAAAGTGAGTGGAGGTAGATATAGGGGAGATGTCAGAGGTAGGTTCTTTACTCTGAGACTGGTAGGGGCGTGGAATGCATTGCCGGAGAAGGTAGTGGAGTCAGCCTCATTAGGATCATTTAAGCGGCTATTAGACAGGCATAGGGATGATAGATGGAATTATCCATTTTGGAAGGAAGAATTTAGAAAGCAAAACATTATTTAAACATACAGATATTGTAGAAAGCTGCAGCACAGGGGGATCTGGGTGTCCTGTGACATGAATCACAACATTAGTCTGCAGGAGTACCAAGTTACATTGCAGATGGTGCTATGGAGATCTCAAAAGATGATACCACAGTGAGAAGTTTCATTCCTGAAGAGAAATTGAAGGATATTCTAAGGGGCAGGATCTACATGCATTTGGAAAGGTAGGGACTGATTAAGGATAGTCATCATTGCTCTGTGCATGGGAAATCGTATCTCGCTAAGTTGAGTTTTTTGAAGAGATGACAAAGAAGATTGATGAAAGTAAAGCCATAGATGTTGTCTATAAGGACTTCAGCAAAGCTTTCAACAAGGTTCCACATGTAGGCTGGTTAGATCACATGGGATCCGGGGGAGCTAGCCAATCAGATACAAAATTGGCTTGAAGGTAGGAGACGGATGGTGATGATAGAGGGTTGCTTTTCAGACTAGAGGCCTATGATCTGCGGTGTGCCACAAGGATTGGTGCTGGGTCCACTGCTTTTCATCATTTATGTAAATGATTTGGTTGTTAATATAGGAAGCATGGATAGTAAGTTTGCACATGACACCAAAATTGGTGGTGCAGTGGACAGTCAAGTAGGTTATCTCAGGTACAATGGAGTCTTGTTCAAATGGGCCAATGAGTGGCAGATAGAGTTTACTGTGAGGTGTTGTATTTTGGTAAGGCAAGCCAGGGCAGGACTTGTACAGCAAATTGTGGGGCTTTGGGGAATGTTGCCGAACAAAGAGAATTAGGGGTGCGGGTGCTTTGTTCCTTTAAAATGGAGTTGCAGGTAGACAGGGTGGTGGAGAAGGTGTTTGGCACACTTGCCTTCATTAGTTAGAACATTAAGTATAGGAGTTAAGAGGTCATGTTGCGGCTGTACAGAACATTGGCGAGGTCGCTTTTCAAATATTGCATATCATTCCGGTCTCCTTGCTATAGGAGAGATGTTGTTAAACTTGAAATGGTGCAGAAAAGATTTACAAGGATGTTGTTAGGGATTGGAGGGTTTGAACTATAGGGAGAGGCTAAATAGGCTGGGGCCATTTTCCCTGGAGCATCAGAGGCTGAGGAATGACCTGATAGATGTTGAGAAAATCATGAAGGGCATGGATAGGGTAAATAGCAAAGGTCTTTTCCCAGGGTAGGGGAGTCCAAAACTAGAGGATGCAGGTTTAAGGTGAGAGGGGAAAGATTTAGAAGGAACCGGAAGGGCAATTTTATTCACTCAGAGGGTGGTGCGTGTATGGAACAAGCTGCCAGAGGAAGTGGTGGAGGCTGGTATAATTGCAACATTTAAAAAGCATCTGGATGGGTGTATGAATAGGAAGGGTTTGGAGGGAAATGGGCCTATTGCTGGCTGGGATGTTGGGATGTTGAGTCGGCTTGGATAAGTTGGACTGAAGGGTCTGTTTCCATGTTGTATGATTGTATCACTCAACAGACACAAAAGTTCAGAGAGACCTAATTGAGATGGTTGAACATTATGCTAAAATAAATGAGAAATTAATAATTCAACTTGTCTGTAAGAAGGGACATAAATCTAAGATTATTATAACCACAATGAAAGGACAGTCATTGGGTTTTAAGACAGACGAGGGCTCAGTTCATACCATTTTATCTAAAAGACTGCAATTCCCACAGACAGCATTCCCTGGAACTGCACCATAGTGTCACCCCAGCTCTGTACTTCAAGTCTAGGGAGTGGGTAAAAACAAAATTCAGTGGATGCTGGAAATCTGAAACAAACATAAAGAATGTTGGAGAAACTCAGCAGGTTTGGCAGAATCTGCAGAGAGAGACAGAGATAATGCTTCGACTCTGCTACAACTCTCCTTAAGAATTGAGAGCTGTTGAAAAATGGGTTTTGTATACTTTTGACTTTGGAGTGGAGCTTAAGGACACAAACTTCGGACTCAGAGGGAGGGCTGACACCTAACATAATGGATCCTTAGAGCCAGGGTCACTAGAAAACAAAACCAAAAGAACTGCAGATGCTGTAAACCAGAAACAAAAACAGAAGTTGCTAGAAAAGCTCAGCAGGTCTGGCGGTATCTATGAAGAGAAGTCAGAGCTAATATCTCGGGTCCAGTGACCCTTGTTACAGATGCTGTCAGCCCTGCTGAGCTTTTCCAATAATTTCTGGTTTGGTCACTAGAAAGCAACTGGATTTAAGAGTTTTGATAAGTTTACGCCTACGGCCTAGGGAGCTTAACTAGATCAACAGAAGCCAAGGTCAAAACTAGGACACCACTAGTCTGTGTGGTCACAGGATGTCTTTACACAAATGATTCTTTTTACTCGATGTGAGCTGTGCACACTCAAATAGCACACTTTCCATGAAGTGCGAGAACTAGCCTACCTGCAGATGTGAGTTATAAACTGCTCAACAATCCGTTGCTGGTAGGACTAGCTCATATAGTCCTGCCCTTGCAAGTAGGTTAGATGTGGTTTCCAGATTAATTACACTCTAAATCATTAGAAGGAGGAAAGTCCATGGGTTTGGAGAGACAGCAGGGTCTTAAACCCCTGACTCAATCTTTCAGTGATATCATTTTCCGTGTGAAGGAGTAGGAAACCCCGGAGCTGATGCCAGTAACCTGTGGCAAACCACATGTGACGGTGGCCTCTATAAAAGAGGGTGCTGCAGAACACACACAATCGGATTCAAGAGAGATCACAGAACAGACACAGTCAGTTCAAGTTAGATCAATTGTGCAAAGTAATCCAGAAGACAGCAAGCAAGAGACGACAAGATGCTTTACAAATTCAGACTGCGATCCTTAATGGTGAGTAAATGGACTATTCGAACAAGAAATGCAGATAGCTACTAAGAATGTATGGCAGATAGGCAGAGTAATGGTTTGGGTGTGAGCCTTCATTCTGAAAATTCCAATGGATAGCTGCATCAAACATCAAACACTTGAATGTCAGAATAACTGATCTGAGGGCTGAGGGGTTACCTATGGTTGTGCAGTCTGACATTAATGTTTAAGTGCAGATACAGGAGATAGGATGGCACGGTGGCTCAGTGGTTAGCACTGTTGTCTCACAGCGCCAGGGACCTGGGTTTGATCCCACTCTTGGGCGACTATCTGTGTAGAGTTTGCACATTCTCCTAGTGTCTGTGTGGGTTTCCTCCGGGTGCTCCAGTTTCCTCCCACAATGCAAAGATGTGCAGGTTAAGTGGATTGGCCATGCTAAATTTTCTATAGTGTTCAGGAATGTGTAGCCTAGGTGGGTTATAGGGGGATGGGTCTGGGTGGGATGTTCCAAGGGTCAGTGTGGACTTGTTGGGCTGAAGGGCCTGTTTCCACACTGCAGCGATTCTAAAAAAAAAGACAGTCTTAACAAAGACTGCATTCCCATTTAAACCTGTAGCATTTCTCTTGAATGCTTAATGACTGAAGAATACATTCAACAGTGGGCCAGTGAAAAGAATGAGCAGAATGATTTTGATTGTATGTCAGCCATGAAGAAGAGACAAGATGGGTAAGGCAGAATTAATGATGGACTGTGGGAGAAGATCCAATAGCAGTACAGTAATGAAACAAATGGCTAAATGGTTTCTGAAGAAGGGTCCAGACCCAAAACATCAGCTTTCCTGCTCCTCTGATGCTGCTCGGCCTGCTGTGTTCATCCAGCTCTACACCTTGTTATCTCAGATTCTCCAGCATCTGCAGTTCCTACTATCTCTGGCTAAATGGTTTAGCCACTTATGGAATACTGCACTCAGTCTGGTCTCCCTGCTATAGGAAAGATGTTGTTAAACTTGAAAAGGTTCAGAAAAGATTTACAAGGATGTTGCCAGGTTTGGAGAGTTTGAGGTACGGATAGAGGCTGAATAGGCTGGGGCTATTTTCCCTGGAGTGTCAGAGGCTGAGGGACCTTAAAGGGCTTGTAAAATCATGAGGGGCATGGATAGGGTGAACAGTCAAGATCTTTTTTCCCAGGGTAGAGAAGTCCAAAACTAGAGGGCATAGGTTTCAGGTGAGAGGGGAAAGATTTAAAGAGGTACCTAAGGGGCAAATTTTTCATGCAGAGGGTGGTGCACGTATGGAACGAGCTGCCAGAGGAAGTGGTGGAGGCTGGTACAAATACAACATTTAAAAGGCATCTGGATGGGTACATGAATAGGAAGGGTTTAGAGGGATACGGGCCAAAGACTGGGAAATGGGACTAGATTAATTTAAGATATCTGGTTGACATAGAAAAGTTGGTCCGAAAGGTCTGTTTCCATGCTGTACAGCTCTATGACTCTATGGCTTGGTACCGCTGATTGATAGTTAAAGATAGGGCAAGGGTCAGTGTAACATCCCTTCTCCTCACCATGGGACATCTCACATCCACATTGTGGGGCAGACAGGGCCTCATTTGAAACATGGAATCTCTGAAATGGCTGCACGTCAAGAGTGGAGCCAGCTTATAGGATGCGCACAAGTCCGTGGCAGGCTCCCAAATTGAGTCACAGTGTGAGCCCTGAGTATACACCAGAGAAAATGGATAGCAGGAGGTGTGTGACAGGGAAAATTATCAGAAAGAGAAAGAACATCATGGTAAATTCACCTCTGCTTCATGGTTATTGAGGCCAGTGGTACCCAAACATCAAACAAGTTTTCTCAGTGAAGTTCTGTGCCTCTTACTATATAAAGGAAATGGTTTTATTGATGAGTAGATCTCTCACCCACTCAACATGTTTCATCTGTAAGCTTAAACATCAGGGCCTTGAAATGAACTGAGATTAGCCAAAGTGACATGGCAGCCTTCCTCCATGAGTTACCTACCACTGCCTGGTGCTTGACTGTTGTTCTGTACAGAGTTAGTGCCCTATGCAAACTGCATGCCAATAATGTAGTTCAGTAACTGTATATCCATCAGGGAAAGTGGCGAAGGAACTGACTGGGGTGAGTATAGCCGCACAGTATGACGGGTTATAGGTCCTGTCTGACAGGGTGGAGATAGGTATAGCTGCTAATTGCAAAGATACTTTCAATATAACAATAGTGAGGTTGTAAACAGAATTATAGACACACCTGAAGTGAAATTCTAGTGTGATGGAGGAGTAGAGGACTAACTTGAGAACTCTTTGAAAGAGCAGATGGGCTTAATGCTGTCTGATTGGAAGGCTGATGATGAGGGAAGTGAGGGAGTAGGAGAGACCTGTTAAAGATGAAACTAACTCAAGATGGAGAGTGAGCATGAAGTAATGAACATTCCAAGGGACTGCTTCCTGTAAGTGTTCCTCCATATGTACCCTGTCACCTCCCTGCTACACCACCACAGTCCAGGGAGGTACCAAATTGGAGATCAAAGCCTAGGGCAGGCAGCATGTGAATTCCCAATGACTGATGCTTCTGATTCCAGTGGCTTTCTTTAAAGATGAGTTTCTTTTTCTCCATCTCTGCAGGCCTCTATGGTACTCCTCCTTGTGGTGCTCACCACCTTGACTGAAGCTGCCTCCACAGAGAAAGGAAGTAATAGCAAAAGGAAAGAGGGACATTCACGCACAAGGAGGAACACAAAGTACATGCTGGAATTGGAAGACTTAATGTGGTTCTCACACAATCTGAGGAACAACTGGGAACTCATCAATGCTAGCTTCAATAACCGCTCGCTGTCTCCCTGGATTTACATGTAAGCTCAAACTCTAACCAACTCTATTCGGTTAGCAGAGCTGCTGGCCCTCTGTCCAACATCATGTTCTCTCTCTCTCTCTCTCTCTCTCTCTGTCACACCATTGGTTTTCCCCATTGCCCAGTGTCACTGAATGCTAACCACAGTGTATGGTCTGCGACAGTTGAGGCATTCTTTGTCCTCAATCTCTATCAGGATAAAGGGATGATCGGCAGCCTCTTTCCATCCAGCTTCACAATTAAACAATGGGTGATCAATGATTTAGTTGCAATACTTGAAGTTCCCTTTGAAGGACTCTCACCAACAAATGAAGTTGAGATTGTCAATTAATCTCTGTACAAAAAAAAAATTCTTCCCTGGAGTGTGAGCATTGCTGGCAAATCCCTAGTTGCCCTCAAACTGAAGTGGCACACTGGATGATTTCTGAGGAGGGTCTGGGGTCACGTATAGGCCAGACTGAGTAAAGATGGCAGCTTTCCTTCCTTAAAGGGCACTAGTCAAGCATTTACTGATGGGTTTTTGCAACAATTGCTGGTGGTTTAATGGTTACCAGCAGTGAGAACAACTTGAAGATTAATTGATTGAAGTGAAATTCTGCCAGCTGTTGTGGTAGGATTCGAGCTTGGGTTCCCAGAGTATTAGCCTGACCTCCCACTCACCAGTACACTATCGTCTCCTCACGCCTGATGTTTGATTTTCCCTTTCTCTTCCCTCATTTCAGGGAGGACACTGACGCCAACCGTTACCCTTCCACCATCTTTAAAGCAAAATGTGTGTACTCCCAATGCCTGAGCAGCCGGGGGGTGCAGGATCCGTCTCTCAACACTCACCTGGTCCGGCAGGAGATGATCGTGCTGAAGAAGAGTAAGGGTCCTGAGCATCGAATCACCTACCGTGCAGAGAAGATGATGGTCCCTGTGGCCTGTGTCTGTGTGCGCCCGGTGGTCACCACCAGCTAAAGGTGCCTGATTAACACTGGGTAAAGCCAGATGAAGCCCAGCTGAACCCAGTCAGTCTTTATTAATCTAAAGTATCAGTTCAGAGTGAGGAAGGAAACTATTGAAATCGCAAACCGTCAGAAAGCCAGCTATATTGTTTTGAAGCACTAGCTCATTTACACTGCAACCGTTCTACCCCAACACGTCACACCCTCCCCCACCCTTGCGACTACCCCCTCCCCTCACCGCCACCCCGCCCAACCACCATGGTCAACCAGGGAGCACCTCCACTTTGCAAGACATCTCAGTCGTTCTGGAGAATGCCCCCTCACTCAGAGCGGGAGTTGCCATAATTCTGGGTCTTTCAAAGAGTCAGAACATCCCAATTTTCTTTCCATGTGATCCGGAAACCCAATATCCTTTCAAGACAGAAGAAACGCAAGGCTTTTTTTTTTGGAGGAAACATGTTAACATTAAGAGCTTCCCTCCCTCCCAACTAATTAACTGTTACATTTTAATCCGGGGAACCATTTCCTTTAGCAGAACTTGGCCTGCCTTAGAATCAGTGTTCCTGCCTCTTCCCTACCCAAATGGGAAAGGATCCATGTTAGACCAGAGTTAGGCCCAATATTCATCCTTAATTTTTTTTACCAGGAGCACTGCCCTACCCCTGGTCCCTCTCCAATGCTCCATTTATAGAATGCCCAATATCTTTCAATACTGCCTTTCCCTTTAAGGCATATGCCAATTTCAGGTGGACAAAACAACGTTGTGCGTTTGTAACATCTGGGGTCTTGCTATCTGTGGGCCACAGTAAGTGCCTGACTCCTGGAAGATCAGCCCCATGGTCTCCCCTACCAGGGAAGGGGCCTACACATACCAGTTCCAGACATGGCACGGCATTCCCTGGTTGTGCCGATCTTAGAGCATGAGGCATGTGTTAAAAGCACACTGCGTCTTTCCCATACCTTGCTAGTCATTACCACTCCCTCCCACCTAGGGGACATAGTCACTCAGTTTCATTCTATGAATGAAGTGAAAGAATGGTCTGTGACTTTCAGCATGTGACAATGTGCAGGCCATTCGCTGCAAACCCAGTCCATAGCTGTTTCACAAACAAGCAGCAACCCAGGGAATAACACAGCAGAAGTCAGCAGCAAGTAGATTGGGATTGGTTGGACCCAGTGTGGTGAAGTACAAATAACCAGTTCTGAGTGCAGCACATGATTGAAGTACTGACCATGTAAGAAGTAAAATGGACTTGCTGGTACTTGGCTGGTAAGCTGTCTCTGGCTTCACCTCTTTGTTGAAGTTTGGGTGTGTTTGGTCCGGGTCTGTTGGATCACTTTGGCATGGAATGGTGCAATTTGGGAATTGCTTGTTCTTTCTGTCATTTCTACCATCATTTTTCCGCATTACAGCAGGACGAGCAAGTCCCAGATTTGGTGGGGGTGGGGGTGTGGAGGTGGGTGGGCAGGGGTGGTGGGGGGTCGCGGGGGGGCGTGGTTGGGGGTGGGAGGGGAGTATTGTTGGAGGTTTGAGGTGTAGCCCAGTGTTGACCCTGGAGTTTAGGTGGAGTGGGGTGGGGGTGGGGGTGTGGGTGAGGGTGGGGGTGGGGGTGAGGGGACAGGTCAGGCGCAGCCTGTGCCCGGAGCAGTCACAGAGACTGCAATTCCCTCATTGATAGCTTGCCAGCAAATCTGTAAAAACTGCAACATCAGCTCAGCGACACTCTAATGATTCTCTGCATAGTTTTAATGCACGTTCAGTGTGAATGGTGACTCTGCACCAAGCCCAGTCACTTCCCAATACGAGCACAACATTCCTTGGTCGATGGTGTAGGAATTTGGGAAGGAGCATGAAAGGGATTCTGGAAGGGACCCGTTTAGGTCTCTACACCAGTGCTAATGCTTGCTCACAACAATGAGTCAGAATGAAAACGATGCCTCACCGCTGTCTGTATTGTTGCTGCCCAGTTGGCACCAGACTACAAACAACATAATTAGGTTGTGGGCTCCGTGCTGGCTGCCAGCGACTGCCAGTCATTAGTAAGTACTCCCGTCTGCAATGTTGGTGCCTGGCACTTGCCATTCAATCAAAGCACCAGCCAAATGATAGTCTTTTACCTGGTTTCCCATGGTTCGGATCAGTTGCAGTCATTAGTCTGGAGTTAGCCGAGTCTCACCAGTGGGGAAATCCTGGAAGCAAGGGCAACAGAATTTAGCAACCAAATACAGCTAATTATGTGATGACAATGGAATGTAAGAATATTTTAAATGTGTTAATTTATTAAGTTATTTCTATATATTTATACAAAGATTAAATATTTCTGCCTAAAAAGCCTCAACTGTACACTTTGGTTTTAAAATAAAGATTAATGCATTAAACAATCAGATTCTAGCTTGGAGCATTTGTTTCACAACCAAAACAGAGAACCTTGGAATCACACAAGCTTTAACAGTGTGGAAGAGGTCATCATGGTGGTGCTGGCCCTCTGGATGAGCATCTCCCTGAGGACCATTCTGTCACCTTCATCCTGTAATCTTGCACATTCTTCCTTTTCAGACACCAGTTTAACTCTGCTCTGAATGTCTCAATGGAATCTGCTTCTACTCCATTCTTAGGCAGTGCTTTCCAGACCCTAACCATTCACTTTTTTGTTCACTCCTTACTCTTGCTTCTTTTAGGAAGTAATTTAAAACTACAATCTTGTCACTAACAGGCACAGTTTCACCGTCTCTCCTCTGTTTAGACCTCTCATGACATTGAACAGCTCGGACAAATCTCTTTCTCTCATCTTTCCCTCCTCCAGGGAGGACAGGTCCAACTTCTAAAAATAATCTACGGTGAAATTAGTCCAAACCTTTGCACAATATCTCCAACTAAACTCAGGAATTACAACGTTCAACCATTGGCCTCCGCATTTAATGGTTACAGCAGACAGCCAGTCATTCTGATATGAGAGTGAGGTTCCTTGTTGAGTCACTACAGTCTGTGTGGTCAATGTACACCTACATCCCCTAGAAGGAGAGGATAGGATTATGGGTCATAAAAGATTTTATAAAACTACAAGATCAGAAAACACAAAAGGGACATGAGGATTGGAGGGTAGCTATATTGTGTCTTTATTGAAGAAAGGCTGTAAGGAGAAGCCTGGGAACTACAGGTCTGTGAGCATAAACATTTAGAGAGGCAGAAATTAATTAGGGAGACTCAGCATAATTTTGTGCGAGGGAATTCGTGTCTCACAAACTTAATCAAGTTTTTTGAAAAAGTAACCAAAAAGATTGATGAGGGCAGAATGCTCGACATTGTTCACAATAAGTTTAGTAAAGCCTTTGACAAGGTTCCACATGGTAGACTAATTAGTAAAGTTAGATCACACAGGATTCAGGGTGAGCTTGCAAATTGGATACAAAATTGGGTAAGCAGCAGGAGACAGAGGGTGGTGGAGGAGGGTTATTACTAACGTTTTGGAGTAGATCTGTAGCTCGGGTTGTGGGTGTTGAGGTTGGTTGGCTCGCCGAGCTGGTTTGTTGCTTTGCAGACGTTTCGTTACCGTGCTGGGTAACATCCTCAGTGCAGCCTCTGATGAAGCATCGGTGTGTTTTCCCGCCTGGTTTTTAAACTCTGGGGTCCATTGAGATGGAATGTATATGAGGTCAAGTTCAATGTGTTTATTAATAGCATGCTTCATGGAGTGCCAGGCTTCCAGGAATTCTCGTGCTTGTCTCTGCCTAGCCTGTCCCAGGATCTTGGTGTTGTACCAGTTGAAATGGTGGTTCTCCTTGTCCACGTGGATTGAGATGAGTGAGTATTGGTCGTGTCTTTTTGTAGCCAGTTGGTGTTCATGTTCTCTTGTTGTTCCTGTTTGTCCGATGTAATGTTTCTCACAGTCTCTGCAGGGGATCTTATAGATTGGTCCTGTCCATGGCGGGGAGTGGGTCTTTAGTTCGGGTGAGCAGTTGTCGTAGGGTTGATGTGGGCTTGTGTGCTACTCTGATGCCCAGCGGTCGTAGGAGTCTTGTAGTGTTTTTTTTTGTTCTGACGTGTTCCTGATGTAGGGTAGTGTGATGAGTGTGTCGGGGCGTGTAGAATCTTTCTGATGCTGTTTGTGTATGAAAACCGGAAGTGAGGCAATCCATCTCAATGGACCCCAGAGTTTAAAAACCAGGTGGGAAAACACACCAACGTTTCATCAGAGACTGCACTGAGGATGTTACCAAGCACGGTAACGAAATGTCTGCAAAACAACAAACCAGCTCGGCGAGCCAACCAACCTCAACAGGAGGGTTGTTTTTTGGACTAGAGGCCGGTGACCAGTGGTGTTCCACAGGGATCAGTATTGGGTCCATATTTGTTTGAGGCTACAGGAAGTATGGTTAACAAGTTTGCGGATAAAACCAAAATTGGTGGTATAGTGGACAGTGAAGAACGTTATCTAAGCTTACAAAGAGATTTTGATCAATTGGGGGTTAATGGGTTGAGGAATGGCAGATGGAGTTTAATTTGGATAAATGCGAGGTATTGCATTTTGGTAAAACAAACAAGGGCAGGATTTATACAATTAATGGCAGGGCCCTGATAGTGTTGTTGACCTAGGGGTTTAGGTATAAAATTCCTTGAAATGTGCATCACAGGTAGACAGGGTTGCTAAGAAGGTGTTTAGCATGCTTGGAGATAGCAAGAACAGCTGATGCTGGAGTCAGAGACAACACAATATGGAGATGGAGGAACACAGAAGGCCAGGCAGCATCAGAGGAGTAAGAAAGTTGACGTTTAGGGCCAGGACCCTTCTTCAGGAATGGGGAGGGGGAAGGGAGCTGGGAAATAAATAGAGAGACGACTGGTGGGGAAGATAACAAGGTGTAGAGCTGGATGAACACAGCAGGCCAAGCAGCATCATAGGAGCAGGAAAATTTTCCTGCTCCTATGATGCTAGATAGGCTGAGACTTTTTTCACTGGAGCCTAGGAGATTGAGGGGTCACCTGACTGACATTTACAAAATGATGTGGGGTATAGATAAGGTGAATAGCAATGGGTCTTTCCCCTAGGGTGGGGGAGTTCAAAACTAGAGGGCATACTTTTAAGGTGAGAGGAGAAAGTTTTGAAAAGGACATGAGGAGCCATTTTTTTACACAGAGAATGGTTCATGTGTAGAATGAACAGTCAGAGGAAGTGGTGGATGCTGATACACTACAGCATTTAAAAGTCTTTTAGAGTAGGTACATGAATAGGAAAGGTTTAGAGGGACATGGGACAAAGGCAGGTGGGCAAGTGGGACTAGTTTAATTTGGGAACGTGGTCAGTGTGGACTAGTTGGACTAAAGGATCTGTTTCCACGCTATATGACTCTATGACAGAGATGATGAAAAATTGTTTTCCTTAAAGGGTCACTACCTTGGTGTATGGAATTTTCTTTTCAACAAGGTAGCAGAGACTGCGTTGTTGAATCTATTCAGGGCTGAATTTGATAGATCTTTGTTTGATAAGGGAGTTGGGAAAGTTAGGGGATCAGACAGGAAAGTGGGGATAAGATAACACCCAGATCAGCTGCTATTTAATGTAATGTTGCAGCAGGCTGGAAAGGCTGGATAATCCCCTCCTGCTCCCATGCTGTTAGGGTGAGAATTCCAGGATTCTCTCCACAATTGAAGGGACGGCGATATATTTCCAAATCAGGATGGTGAGTGGCTTGGAGGGGAACTTGCAGATGGTGGTATTCCCATGTATCTGCTGCCGTCATCAATCTAGATGACTGACCTCAAACAATCACAACCATCTTCCTATGTGTCAGGTATGCCTCCAACCAGCAGAGTTATTTTTTATTCATTTACAGGATGTCAGCATCACTGACTAGGACAGCATTTAATGCCCATCCCTAATTGCCCAGCAAGCACTTGAGAGTCAACCACATTGCTGTGCATCTGGAGTCTAATGTGGGTCTTCCATAAAGGGCATTAGCGAACTTTCGACCACAGTTTCATGATTCCACCAGCTGCCATGACGGGATTCAAACCCGGGTCCCCAGAACATAACCTGGATCTTTAGATTAATAGGCTAGCTATAATACTAGGCCATTGCTTCCCCTTGAATTTGATGCCACATTCAGTCAGATACAGTCTTGGTGTCAATGGCTGTCGCTCTCACCTCAAAGTTGCAAATCATTCTTGTCTTTGATGCTGATTTAACAAACAGCATAATCATCATCTTCACAATGATTACAGTTAATTCTCAATTCCCTGAAAGTACATTTGCCCGTAATAGGGTAATAACGTGCGTCTTGCTTAAACTAAGGTCAGAAATCAGACAACATCAGGTTATAGTCCAACAGATTTATTTGAAATCACAAGCTTTCGGAGCATAGCCCCTTTGTGACTTCACCTGATGAAGAAGCAGTGCTCAGAAAGCTTGTGATTTCAAATAAACCTACTGGACTATAGCCTGGTGTCATCTGATTTCTGACCTTGTGCACCCCAGTCCAACAGTGACATCTCCACATCATTGCTTAAGCTAAACACTGACAAATTTTGATAACCTCTTAAACAGATAATGAAGGCTGTTAGCAGCTTGGGCAGTGTCTATTCCGGTCATGGATTGTATGTGAAGTAAGGAGGCATGAAATTGTAAAGTTAGGAGAAGATGCTGCAGGTTTAGAAAGTTGAGATTGTAATGCGAGTTTTTTTCAGCAAAGTGTCACCAAGTGTTTGTGTGTAAGAGCATTATCTGTGGACATGAACAGTCAAATAACTACTGTAAACTTGCAAGTCAAGAATATGCATTTCTGGTGCAGAGCCAAGAGTCCTGTCTATTCTCAGTTTGGTCTTAAAAGTCAAAGCATTGAAAGATAACCACTGCCCGCAGCTTCACTGCAATATCTTTTTAAAAGCAAATGTAACCCACCCAACAGTGTGCAAGATCTAGCTCTGATAACATCACATCTACCGGCTGTAC
The DNA here is from genome assembly GCA_024137785.1 of Ginglymostoma cirratum. Taxonomy (NCBI): domain Eukaryota; kingdom Metazoa; phylum Chordata; class Chondrichthyes; order Orectolobiformes; family Ginglymostomatidae; genus Ginglymostoma; species Ginglymostoma cirratum. Next base: position 614,465 of record JAHRHZ010000019.1, read on the forward strand.
AGGAGAGACTTCTGTACACTGCCATGCAGCAGTAACGGCCAGCACTGTCTTGTATGGTCAAACCAAGCTGCTCTATTTGCAGGTATGCCTCCTGCAGAAGATACAAAGGCCAAATATTAGCGTGAAAATGCACCGGTTTTGTTTGATTATGGAATGAGTGCGGCTGAGTTTGCATAATATTCATCACCATCCATCATACACTCTTCAAACGGTGTTATGCTTTAAACTTCTCGTTCTCTCACATACAGCTGCCTTAAATATCCAAGAGGACTTTGACTGGGGAGAATGAAAAGAGGCACAACTTAAATTTCTCTTCGATTTGCCTGTTCATTAAATAAAATGTGTGTGTGGTACTGTCCTTACCTCATAGCTCTAAGGTTTGGTTTCAGGTACCATGTGCCCTGATGGAGTGTGTTTGAACAGGGTTGATTTTGTATAAAAAAGGGGAAGGTCAATGAAACTTTCTTTCTGGTTAGACATTTAGAATCACACAGATTATCTGGGTCTCAATGTCATTCTAGCCTCATCCACTGCAAGTTGCAAGAACAAAATCACAGTGAATTCCCAGCAGAAGGCTATTCTGTCTAAGAGAACAACACCAATGTTACTATTGCAGCAAGAGCCTCCCATCCCAATCAGCATGCTCAATATTCATCTTTAACTTACAGATATTCCACACTTGTGGCTTCAAATTACTTATATTTTTATTGCAAAAAATACTAATTTGACAAAAAATCTTTAATGTACAGACACAGTCACTGATGCAGTTTTCTATAGTCTTTCTATGTGAAGAAGAAACAGACAGTGGAATTTGACACTCCCCGCGGTTAAACACTCTAAAGGTATTTCTTACTTTTGCATACATTTGAGGCACCAAGAGGATCTGATAACTAATCAGGGCCCCCCATTGTACTTCGGCAGAAAGACCTTAAATGGTTTGAAATTACTTGTACTGTCAACAATTGACTGTGAATGATGGATGATGATGGGATAGTGTAGGGGGATGGGCTTAGATTAGTTCGCCGGTCGGCGCAACATCGAGGGCTGAAGGGCCTGTTCTGCACTGTATTGTTCTGTGTTCTACGTTCTATGAAACAGAAACAAAGTTCCTGGAAAAGCTCAGCAGGTCTGGCAGCACCTGTGGAGAAGAAAACAGAGTTAACGTTTCGGGTCCGGTGGCCCTTCCTCAGAACATTGACTGTGAAATACAGCCATTTTTGTAACAAAACAGAAATGCCACCTACGACACAAACAACAAGTCGCCACCAGTTCTAAGGAAGGGTCACTGGACCTGAAATGTTAACTCTATTTTTTTCTTCACCACACCTGCTGAGCTTTTCCAGCAACTTTGTTTTTTTAAGAATAGAATCCCCAAAGTGTGGAAACAGGCCCTTCGGCCCAACAAGTCCACACTGACTCTGACAGCATCCTACCCAAACCCATCCCCCTAATCTACACACCCCTGAACACTATGGGCGATTTACCATGGCCAATCCACCTAGTCAGCACACCTTTGGACTGCGGGAGGAAACCCACGCAGACACAGGGAGAACGTGCAAACTCCACACAGACAGTCACCTGAGGGTGGAATTGAACCCAGGTCCCTGGCGTTGTGAGGCAGCAGCGCTAGCCACTGAGCCACCCTGATTTGCTCCTGATTCACAGCATCCACGATTCTTTTGGATTTTATTTAACAAGATAATCTGTTTTATTGATGTTGTCTGATAAATAAAAACTGAAAGGAAGTGTGGATGCTGTAAATCAGAAACAAAAACAGAAATTGCTGGACGAGCTCGGCTGGTCTGGCAGCATCTGCGCTGGAAATTCAGAGTTAATGTTTCGGGTCAAACGACCCTGATAATTAAATATCAGCCAGGATCCAGGAGCGAGATCCTACTCTGCATCAAAGAAGCACTATCGGATGTTTCTATACATGCGAAGACGGCATTCAAGCCATAACACCTCCACTTAAGAGACCATCACCTCTGTAACAGTGAAGTGTTAAACTGTTAAATACACAAGACAACGAGAATTCAAATCTTAATGGGAACTTTGAAAATTTTAACTTGCTTGAAATATTATCTGGGAATAAAACCTGGCCTTAGTAAAAGTCACTGTGAAGTAATCAGATTGTTGCATAAATCTGTCGGATTCTCTTAGGGAAAGAAAGTGCCTTGGTTACCTACTCTAAACGGAGACCCTGAGCATGATCTCACGAATGCTCTAATCACCAAATCCATGTCTCCTTCCACCTTAACTACCTCACTTGTTATTTGCCCCCAGTCCAGTTTGCACTGGCTCTCCAAATGAGCAGCTCACTCCATGCCATCCCTTCCCTCTCCCTGGAATGCTGAACATTGTTCCTTTTCAAATAACTGCCCAATTTCATTCTGAGGGCCTTATCTGACTCCATCATCCTCTTGGCTATTACATACTGGACCTTAATCATTCGCTGTGTGAAAAATTTCCTCATTTCACTTTTGCATCTTTTACTAATTACTTTAAACTGGTGGCCTCTCATTTCCAATTCTTTCACAAGTGAGAACAGTTTCTCACTATTTACTTTGACCACACCTTACATGCGTTTGAGGATCTCGATCAGATCTTCTGCTTCCATTCCTCCAATCTTCAGACTTCTCTGATCTATCTTCCTAATTGATTTTGTGCAAGCTTCTTCCTAACTTGTAGCTATGCTCACTATATCCAAGAGGCTCACTTATTTTCAGCTTAGCCACCTGAGCTAGGTCATTACTCATAATCATATCAAGCAGCACTTTTACACTTGGGAGCTGAGTAAGATAGTTGAGACAGAAATCCTGTAGGGAAAGTAGGAATTCCATTCCGTTGCTCACTTTGTCCAAATTGATAATTGTATCATTAAAATATTACACGTCATTCTTAATCAGCTCCTCTATCTTCAAAGTTATCCAACAATTTGTGGTTCGTAACAGCTCTGATGTGACAGGGGAGGGCTCAATGAATGGTAGGACACTTGGATGCTCAGAGGAACAGAGGGATCTTAGGGAGCTTGTCCACAGATCCCTGAAGAGGGCAGGACAGTTTAATAGGGTCATTACGAAGGCCGACATAGATTATAAGAGCAGGGAGGTTATGCCAGAGATGTATGGAACTTTGGTTAGGCCACAATTATAGAGTCATAGAGTAGTACAGCATGGAAACAGGCCCTTCGGCCCAAACAGGTCCATGCTGACCATGGTGCTCACTCAGCTAGTTCCAACTGCCCGCATTTGGTCCAGATCCCTCTAAACCCTTCCCATCCATGTACCTATCTAAATGGTTTTTAAATGTTGCTATTGTACCTGTCTCGACCACACTCTGGCAGCCCATTCCATATACGCACCACTCCCTGCGTGAAGAAGTTGCCCCTCAGGTCTTTCTTAAATCTATCCCCTCTCACCTTAAACTTATACCCTCTAGTTTTCAATTCCCCACACCTGGGAAAAAGACTATATGCATTCATCCTATCTATGCCCCTCATGATTTTATACAACTCAATAAGGTCACCCCTCATTCTCCTAATTTCCAAGGAATAAAGTCTGATCTTAGCCAACCTTTCCAAATAACTCAGGCCTACTAGTCCTGGCAACATCCTTGTAAATCTTCTTTGCACAATTTCCAGTTTAACTATGTCTTTCCTATAACAGGGTGACCAAAACCTTTCGAGCTGGAGCTGGATGAACTCCAGACCATTCAGGAGGCTGACGGAGTGACAGGAGTTATAGGGAGGTAGTCACACCCAAGTTACAGGATAAAGGTAGCTGGGTGACCGTCAGGAGAGGGAAAGGGAATAGGCAGACAGTGCAGGGATCCCCTGTGGCCATTCCCCTCAATAGTAAGTATACCACTTTGGCTACTGTTGGGGGAGGGGAACGACCTACCAGGAGAAAGCCATAGCGGCCAGGTCTCTGGCACTGAGCTTGGCTCTGTGGCTCAGAAGGGAATGGAGGACAAAAGGAGAGTGATAGTGACAGGAGATTCAAAGGTTAGGGGAACAAACACGAGATTCTGTGGTCCTGAGCGAGACTCCCGGATAGTATGTTGCTTCTCGGGTGCCAGGGTCAGGGATGTCTCAGATGGGGTCTACAGGATTCTCAGGGTGAGAAGCCAGAAGTCATGGTACACATCGGTACCAATGACATAGCTAGGAAATGGGAATGAGGACCTGAAAAGTGACTTTGGGGAGTTAGGTTGGAAGCTAAAAGGCAGGGCGAGCAGAGAAGCAATCTCAGGGTTACTACCGGTGCCATGGCCTAGTGAGGCTAGAAACAGAAAGAGAGCACAGCTGAACACTTGGCTACAGAGCTGGCGCTGGAGGGAGAGCTTCAGATATGTGGATCATTGGGATACCTAGTCAGCCTATCTACATATTGAGTCCGAAATCCTTCCTGGGCACACCTGACAAAATCTGCTCCAACCAAACTATTTGCACTTAGGAGGTTCCAGTCTATATTGGGGCAGTTGAAGTCACCCACGACAACAACCCTATTACGTCTGCACCTTTCCAAAATCTGCCTCCCAATCTGTTCCTCAGTGTCTCTGGAAGATGACAGGGTGGAAGGTGGGACCTGTACAAGAAGGATGGGTTGCATCTGAACTGGAGGGGCACCAATATCCTGGGCGGGAGGTTTGGTAGAGCTCTTTGGAAGGGTTTAAACTAGTTTGGTAGGCGGATGAAAACTGGAGCTATGGATCAGAGGATGGGGTTGTTGGTGTGCAGGCAGATACAGCATGAAGAAACTCTGTGAGGAAGGATAAACAATTGATTGGGAAAAGTTGCAGTCAGTGTGACGGGTTGAAGTGTGTCTATTTTAACGCAAGAAGTGTCAGGGATATGGGTGATGAACTTAGAGCAGGGATCAATACTTGGAACTATGATGTTGTGGCCATTATGGAGACTTGGGTAACACAGGGGCAAGAATGGTTGTTGGATGTTCCGGTGTTTAGATGTTTCAAAAGAAATAGTGAGAGTGGTAAAAGAGGGAGGGTAGTGGCATTGCTGATCAGGGACGGTATCACAGCTGCAGAAAGGGAGGTCGTGGAGAAGGGTTTGTCCACTGAGTCAGTATGGGTAGAAGTCAGAAACAGGAAAGGAGCAGTCACTTTATTGGGAGTTTTCTATAGACCCCCCCAATAGCAACAGAGACACTGAGGAACAGATTGGGAGGCAGATTTTGGAAAAGTGCAGAAGTAATAGGGTTGTTGTCATGGGTGACTTCAACTGCCCCAATATGGGCTGGAACCTCCTAAGTGAAAATGGTTTGAATGGAGCAGATTTTGTCAGGTGTGTCCAGGAAGGATTTCTGTCTCAATATGTAGATAGACTGACTAGAGGGGAGGCCATATTGGATTTGGTGCTTGGCAATGAACCAGGCCAGCTGTCAGATGTCTCAGAGGGAGAGCATTTCGGTGATAGTGATCACAACTCCCTAACCTTTACTATAGTCTTGGAGAATATAGGAGCAGACGGTATGGGAAAGTATTTAATTGGGGAGGGGGAATTACAATGCTATTAGGCAGGAACTGTGGGGTATAAATTGGGAAGAGATGTTCTTAGGGAAACACACAACAGAAATGTGAAGGTTGTTTAGGGAGCATTTGCTGCGAGTGCTGGATAGGTTTGACCCACTGAGGCAAGAAAGGAATGGTAAGGTTATGGAACCTTGGATGACAAGACATGTGAAACATCTAGTCAAGAGGAAGAAGGAAGCTTACTTAAGGTTGACGAAGCAAGGATCAGGCAGGGCTCTAGAGAGTTACAAGGTAGCCAGGAAGGAACTGAAGAATGGACTTAGGAGAGCTAGAGGGAGCATGAAAAAGCCTTGGTGGGCAGGATTAAGGAAAACCCAAAGGCGTTCTATACTCATGTGAGGAACAAGAGGATGGCTAGAGTGAGGGTAGGGCCAATCAGGGATAGTGGATGGAACTTGTGCCTGGAGTCAGAGGAAGTAGGGGAGGTCCTTAATGAAGACTTTACTTCAGTATTCACCAGTGATAGGGACTTTGACGTTTGTGAGGACAGCATGAAACAGGCTGATATGCTCGAACTGGTTGATGTTAGGAAGGATGATGTGCTAGAAATTTTGAAAAACATGAGGATAGATAAGTCCCCTGGGCCAGACAGGGTATATGCAAGGTTTTTACGGGAAATGAGGGAAGGGATTGCTGCCCCTTTGGCGATGATCTTTCAATTCTCACTGTCCACTGGAACAGTACCAGATGATTGGAAAGTGGCAAATATTATTCCCTTTTGCAAGAAAGGGAATAGGAATAATCCTGGGAATTATCAACCAGTCAGTCTTACTTCTGTGGTGGGCAAATTATTGGAGACGATTCTGAGAGATAGTATTTATGATTATTTGGAAAAGCACAGTTTGATTATAAACAGTCAGCATGGCTTTGTGAGGGGCAGGTCATGCCTCACAAGCCTTATTGAATTCTTTGAGGATATGACAAAACACACAGATGAAAGCCGAGCAGTGGATATAGTGTATATGGATTTTAGCAAGGCGTTCAATAAGGTTCCACACGGTAGACTCATTCAGAAAGGAGGAATGGGATTCAGGGAAATTTGGCTCTCTGGATACAAAACTGGCTGTCCAATAGAAGGCAGAGGGTGGTACTAGATGGAAAGTATTCAGCCTGGAACTCGGTGACCAGTGGTGGAACACAGGGATCTGCTCTTGGACCCCTACTCTTTATGATCTTTATAAATGACTTGGATGAGGAAGTGGAAGGATGGGTTAGTAAGTTTGCCGATGACATGAAGGTTGGTGGACTTGTGGATATTGTGGAGGGCTGTGGTAGGTTCAAATGGGATATTGACAGGATGCAGAGCTGGGCAAAGAAGTGGCACATGGAATTCAGCCTGGAAAAGTGTGAAGTGATTCATTTTGGAAAGTCAAATTTGAATGCAGAATACAGGGTTAATGGCAGGATTCTTGGCAGTGTGGAGGAACAGAGGGATCTTGGGGTCTACGTCCAAAGATCCCTCAAAGTTGCCACCCAAGTTGATAGGGTTGTTAAGAAGGTGTAAGGTGTGTCAGCTTTCATTAGCGGGAGGATTGAGTTTAAGAGCCATTAGGTTATGCTGCAGCTCTATAAAACCCTGGTTAAACCACACTTGGAGTATTGTGTTCAGTTCTAGTCACTTCATTATAATAGGAAGGATGTCAAAGCTGTAGAGAGGGTGCAGAGGAGATTTACCAGGATGCTGCCTGGAATGGAGGGCAGTTCTTATGAGGAAAGGTTGAGGGAGCTAGGGCTTTTCCCATTGGAGCGAAAAGGATGAGACGTGACTTGATAGAGGTGTACAAGATGATGAGGCATAGATAGAGTGGATAGCCACAGACATTTTCCCAGGGTGGAAATGACTATTACAAGTGGGCATAATTTTAAGGTGATTGGAGGAAGGTATAGGGGAGATGTCAGAGGTAGGTTCTTTACACAGAGAAGTGGTGGGTGCATGGAATGAGCTGCCAGCAGCGGTAGTAGAGTCAGATACATTAGGGATATTTAAGCAACTCTTGGATAGGCACATGGATGATAGTAAAATGAAGGGTATGCAGGGTAGTTTAATCTTAGAGTAGGATAAGAGGTCAACCCAACATTGTGGGCCGAAGGGCCTGTACTGTGCTGTCCTATGTTCTAAAAATGTACACAATACTCCAAGTGTGGTCTTACCAACGACTTACACAACTGTAACATAACGTCCCAACTCCTGTACTCAATACCTTGACCAATGAAGGTCAGCATGCTAAATGCCTTCTTCACCACCCTGTTTACCTGTGATGCCGCTTTCAACGAACTATGTATTTGTATTCCTAGGTCCCTCTGTTCCACAACACTCGTCAAGACATTACCGCTCACTGTATAAGTCCTACCTTGGTTTGACTTTCCAATATGCAACACCTTGCACTTATCTGCATTGAATTGCATTTGCCAAGCCTCAGACCACTTCCTCATCTGATCAAGATCCACTTTGATAACCTCCCTTGCTATCAATGCTACTCCTAATTTTGTATCTTCTGCAAAGTTACTAATCATGCCTCGTACATTCACATCTGGATCACTTATATAAACAACAAATAACAAAGGTCCCAGCACCAACCCCTATTTGTACACCACTAGTCACAGTTTTGTCTGTTGTGCAGGAACTTGTCAAAGGCCTTACCAAAGTCCATATAGACAACATCCACTGCCTTACCCTCTTCCATCTTAGAACATAGAACATAGAACAATACAGCGCAGAACAGGCCCTTCGGCCCTCAATGTTGCGCCGACCTGTGAACTAATCTAAGCCCATCCGCCTACACTATCCCATCATCATCCATATGCTTATCCAAGGACTGTTTAAATGCCCCTAATGTGGCTGAGTTAACTACATTGGCAGGCAGGGCATTCCACGCCCTTACCACTCTCTGAGTAAAGAACCTGCCTCTGACATCTGTCTTAAATCTATCACCCCTCAATGTGCAGCTATGCCCCCTCGTACTACCCGACGTCATCATCCTAGGAAAAAGACTCTCACTGTCCACCCTATCTAATCCTCTGATCATTTTGTAGGTCTCTATTAAATCCCCTCTTAGCCTTTTTCTCTCCAATGAGAACAGACCCAAGTCCCTCAGTCTTTCCTCATAAGACCTTCGCTCCAGACCAGGCAACATCCTGGTAGATCTCCTCTGCACCTTTTCCAATGCTTCCACATCCTTCCTGTAATGGGGCGACCAGAACTGTACGCAATATTCCAAGTGAGGCCGCACTAGCGTTTTGTACAGTTGCAGCATGACATCGCGGCTCCGGAACTCAATCCCTCTACCAATGAAACCTAACGCACCGTATGCCTTCTTAACAGCACTATCAACCTGGGTGGCAACTTTCAGGGATCTATGTACCTGGACACCAAGATCCCTCTGCACATCCACACGACCAAGAATCTTTCCATTGACCCAGTATTCTGCCTTCCTATTATTCTTCCCAAAGTGCATCACCTCACATTTATCTGCATTGAACTCCATTTGCCACCTTTCAGCCCAATTCTGCAGTTTATCAAAGTCTCCCCGCAACCTGCAACATTCTTCCACACTGTCCACCACTCCACCGACTTTAGTGTCATCCGCAAACTTACTAACCCATCCAGCTATGTCTGCGTCCAAGTCATTTATAAAAATGACAAACAGCAGTGGTCCCAAAACAGATCCTTGGGGCACACCACTAGTAACCGGACTCCAGGCTGAATATTTTCCATCAACCACCACTCGTTGCCTTCTTTCAGAGAGCCAGTTTCTAATCCAAACTGCTAAATCTCCTTCAATCCCATGCCTCCGCATTTTCTCCAATAGCCTACCATGTGGAACCTTATCAAAGGCTTTA
>JAHRHZ010000019.1:635234-673473 GCA_024137785.1 Ginglymostoma cirratum
TAAGGGCATGGAATGCCCTGCCTGCCAATGTAGTTAACTCAGCCACACTAGGGGCATTTAAACAGTCCTTGGATAAGCATATGGATGATGATGGGATAGTGTAGGCGGATGGGCTTAGATTAGTTCACAGGTTGGCGCAACATCGAGGGCCGAAGGGCCTGTTCTGCGCTGTATTGTTCTATGTTCTATGTAATAAAGGGGCACCAATTTAAAATGCAGATGAGGAGAAATTTCTTCTCTCAGAGGGTTGAGAGTCCTTGGAATTATTTGCACAGAAAGGGGTGAGGGCAGAGTCCTTGTGTACATTTAAGGCTGAGATAGAATCCTGATCAGTCCGGGAATCAAGGGTTATGGGAGAGGTCAGGAAAGTGAATGTAAGAAATGTCAGATCAGCCATGATCCAATAGAATCACAAAGAAGGCTTGAGAGGCAAATGGCCTCCTGTTGTTCCTATTTTAAGATCGAACAACCTGAGTAAAACTGTGAAAACTCACTGGTTGGCATTGCCTCAATGGAAGATGGTTGCGATGGGTGGGTAGGCAATCATCCCAGCCCAAAAGCTTGATTGGAAGGGTACACCATTGCATGGTCTGAAACCCAATCAGCTTCTGTCAACCCATCAATGCACCAATGCATCGTTCATCATAAAGTGGGCTGAAATACTGATGATTACAGGATTTGATTCCTTTCACAAATCTTCACAAGTATACCCACTTGCAGTAAGATTCAAGCCAATACTTAATTGTTATCAAACACCTCTGGAGCGAGTGGGACTTGTATCTGGGTCTCCTGGTCCAGAGATAGGGACACTACCACTGCACTACAAGTGCTCAAGATCCAGTCAGCGCACTGCCTTTGGTAAGCACCAAGTTCGATACAGCATCTGGATGACCCTGACAAAACAATGTTATTGCTGTGAAAGCCCAATTTGCCTTTAGGCAGGTGGTGGTACCAGCATGTACTGTCAGTTTCTGGCACTGTTGATGAGTCCTTTTGTCACCTTGCTGATAAGGCAGTCATTGACCAGGTTTCAATTGTCTGTCTTTATTTAGACAGGACCGATCTAGGCAAATGTGCAGATTCAGTATAGATACTATTAAAGTAGCTGGGCTCAAAATACTTTGGGGCTAGATGCCTGACTAACTCTGGTGAATGAGACATCAGGGTAGAGCTCTCAGCCCAACCATCTTCAGCTGCTTTATCAATGACCTTCCCTCCATCAATAAGGTCACAAGTGCCGACGATTACACAGTGTTCAGCACCATTCGCGACTCGGGTGCTGAAGCAGCCCATGTTCAAATGCAACATGACCTGGACGATATTTTTGATGACAAGTACACAAAATTCCCCAACTGACCTGACTCTTTGACCTAGGTTGAGGAAGGGTCACCGGCCCTGAAGGGTTAATTCTGACTTCTCTTCACATACGCTGCCAGGCCTGGTGGTGAGCTTTTGCAGCAATTTGTTTTGTTGCTGATAGAAACCCGGGCTGTGCTTCTATACATAAGAATGTTTATTTCTAATAAATAGTCAAACTTGAGCAATAGGCAAACAATTATGAACTGTGAAAATAAAACTACTAGTTAAAACTTTCCTCAGATGGTGACGGCTAGCACGAGGGGACATAGCTTTAAATTGAGGGGTGATAGATAGAGGACAGATGTCAGAGGTAGGTTCTTTACTCAGAGAGTAGTAAGGGCGTGGAATGCCTTGCCTGCAGCAGTAGTAGACCCGTCAACTTTAAGGGCATTTAAATGGTCGTTGGATAAACATATGGATGATAATGGAATAGTGTAGGTTAGATGGGCTTCAGATTGGTTTCACAGGTTGGCGCAACATTGAGGGCCAAAGGGCCTGTGCTGTGCTGCAATGTTCTATTTTCTATGTTCTAAAACTCTCAAACTTCCATTTATACACAGACAGGAAATAACACCCTAGATTTTATAGGCAAAATGAAAAACTGGAAGGCAATTCAGTGGCACCTGTCAACAGGGTTTACTGAGACAATTCTGCACTGATCATTTTTATTTATTCATTATTGGGATGTGGGTAGCCCTGGCTGGGCCAACATTGATTGCCCGTCCGTAGTTGCCCTTCTTGAACTGCTGCAGTTCACATGCTGTGGGTTGATCCACGTCAATAGAGAGGGAATTCGAGGAATCTGACCCAATGACAATGAAGGAACGGTGATGTATTTCCAAGTCAGGTTGGTGAGTGGCTTGGAGGGGAACTTGAAGCTGTTGCTGTCCCCAGATATCTGCTGCCCTTGTCCCTCTAGATGGGAGTGGTCATGGGTTTGGAAGGTGCTGGCTGAGGATCTTTGGTGAATTTCTGCAGAGCATCTTGTAGATAGTACACACTGCTGCTACTGAGCTTTGTCCTGGATGGTGTCAAGCTTCTTCAGTGTTGTTGGAGCTGCACTCATCCAGGCAAGTGGGGAGTGTTCCATCACACTCCTGCCTTGGGCCTCATAGATGGTGAGCAGGCTTGGGGAGGGGAGGTGAGTTACTTGCCATGGTGTTCCTAGCCTCTGATCTGCTCTGGTAGCCATTGTGTTTAGGTGGTGAGTCCAGCTGAGTTTCAGGTCAATCTGAACCCCTGAGTTGTTGACAGGGGGGAATTCAGTGATTGTAACACCATCAAACTTCAAAGGGCAGTGTAAGATTGTCTTTTGTTGGTGATAGTCATAACCTAACATTTGTCTGGCACAAATGTGACTTTGCCACTTGTCAACCCAAGCCTGGATATTGTCCAGATCTTGTTGCACTTGAACGTGGACTGCTTCAGCATCTCAGGAATCTCAAATGGTGCTAAAAATTGTGCAATCATTGGCAAACATCCTTACTTCTGACCTGATGATAAAGTCATTGATGAAAAAGCTGAAGGTGGTTGGGCCTGGGACACTACTCTGAGGAACTCCTGCAGAGATGTCCTGGAGCTGAGATGGCTGACCTCCAACAACCACAACCATTTTCCTATGTGTTAGGTATGACTCCAACCAGCAAGGAGATTGCCCCCTGATACCCACTGATTCGAGTTTTGCTAGGGTTCCTTGATGCAGCCTTGATGTCAAGGGCTGTCACTCTTATCACACTTCTGGAATTTAGCTCATGTCTATGTTTGAACCAAGGCTGTAATGAGGTCAGGAGCTGAACGGCCCTGTTGGAGCACAAACTGGGCATCACTGAGCAGGTTATTGCTGCGCAGGTGCTGCTCGATAGCACTGTTGACGACATCTTCCATCACTTTACTGATGACCGAGAGTAGACTGATGGAGCAGTAATTGTTTGGATTTGATCATGCTTTTTATGCACAGGAAATACTCGGGCAACTTTCCACATTGTAGGTAGATGCCAGTGTTGTAACTGTACCAAAACAGCTTAGCTAAGAGAGCAGCAAGCTCTGGAACACAAGGCTTCAAGGCTATTGCCAGATTGTTGTCAGGGCCCACAGACCTTGCAGCATACAGTGTCTTCAATCATTTTGTGATATCAAGTAGAGTGATTCAAATTGGCTGAAAACTGGTATCTGTAATGCTGAGGACCACTGGAGGCGGTCAGGATGGATCATCTACTTGACACTTCTGGCATGAGGCTGTTTCTTGGCCTTCATCCTCCGATGCTTTCACCGCCTAGCTGGATACACAGGGTGGCTGCTTCATATCTACATAAGGTGTCTGACTTAACAGCCTTTGCTGAAGTAAAAATAAACTGGCTTACTTTAGGCATAAAGTAACTTCTACTAAGGAGAACAGAGAAAGCTACTGAGTTGGTGGAAGTTTCATGATTTCCCCCCTGAACCTAATGCAGTCCAGGCTGGTAAGCTACACGAGAATCAATCACAATCACATATTTGTTGTCAAGCAAATAAAAAAAAACCGGTGTCATCAACAACTGGTTACTGGTCCAGAGACCAATGAGCTACCTGTTGCTGGCTGAATCTTCAATTGTCGCCAGCTCATCTGCAAACTACACTGTTTGAACAAGCAGCTGCATAAATAGTGCTTACAAGTATCAACCTGCTTGGCTTTCAAAACATGCGGTGATGCTTGATTTAAGATTTTTTTCCCCCGATTTCCATCCACAACCAAAAATACTGAAATCCAGACACAATCTTTACAGCATTCATTCCTTCCGTTACCAACACTCAACAGAAGTAGTCTGTATGACCTAAAAGCTGCACTACAGGAATTCATCAAGAAGTAGTAGGAACTGCCGATGCTGGAGAATCTGAGATAACAATTTTCTGAAGAAGGGTCCAGACCCAAAACATCAGCTTTCCTACTCTCTGATGCTGCTTGGCCTGCTGTGTTCATCCAGCTCTACACTTTGTTATCTCAGGAATTCATCAAGGCTGGTTTATACTTTCTAAACCCACAATTACTTCCATCTGGTACAAGGGCAGCAGATATATAGAAACAGCAGTACTTACAAGTTCCCCTCCAAGCCACTCACCCTCCTGAATTAGAAATATTTTGCTATTCCTTCACTATTACTGAGTCAAAATCCTGGAATTTTGCTGCACCACCGCCCCCCCCACAAGTGCATTGTGGGTCAATCTACGACAGGTGGACTACAGCGGTTCAAATAGGCTACACACATGACCTTCTCAGAAAGCAACAAGGGATGGGTAATAAATGCTGGCCACACCAGTGACACCCACGTCCTATCAATTCATAAATAAAATTACAGCTAGAATGTTGTCAGGGACCTTGGCCTTTGCCACTTCTAGTGCAGCCTCCTATTTCTTTAATTATGTTAAACGAGGGAGACCTTCAGAAAAAGATTGACATACATTTCACAATTTGCACTTTTGACTTCAGTCTTATCATTTACATTGAGGTGTCAAGTTTCACACAGTCAATAATTAGGGCATTTACCAACCCGACTACTGCCTTCTCCCATTATCAGTGCAACCATCTTCAAATACTTACAAACAGGTTTCCATCCTCAAAGTCTAATAGTCTTCACTTCCTTCTCACATAGTAAACTCAAAATAAGTTGATGACTCTCTGCAGATACATTTGCTGCATCAACGCCAGAATCTTGAAACTCCTAATTTGTGGCAACACCCTTTTCGGTATTATTGCATTTCCTTTCAAAGATTAAGCTACTGATATACAACACCATTTTATTTTGCACAATCTTGTTCCTACAGTTTCCCCTTTATTTCTCCCTCGCTCCAACACCAGCTTGCTGCATGATCACCTCAGGTCTTCCATCTTCTTTCGATACCATGTAAGAGCGCTACTTCTGGCTATTTGCCAAATTCTTTTAGATATTTGCAATGCCTGTTCCCTGTTAATAAATGCAGACATACTGGCTATGCTAGGCTTTTCCCCTTTTGCATTGGTTGGCAGCTGGAAGTTGTCAATTCTGGACAAAGGTTGGTTACTTCAACAGCTGTTCATCAACGGACATTATTGAAGGCGCATATTTCTGATACAGTTCGGTTTACAAAAAAATGCTTTGTCAAGAACATGAATAAAAGATGGCAAAACATCTGATAAGTCTTCTGCTTGAACTAACCAACCTTATCAAAAATGAGCCATCTCTGCACAGTATTTGTTCCTTATTGGAGATTTTGTAAGCATCACTTTTTACACTACTATTTTAAGTGCACTGACTCCATAACTTGTCCAAAGCTCTTTGTAAATCTCCTTTTCCCTTCAAAACATTTTTCTTGATCTTTACATCAACATTGTTCTAAAATTCCAGCTCAATACTTGTGACCGACTTCAAGTGTAACCATTTCCTCACTGGTGCCTGATTCAATCCTGAGAAGTTGTTTCAGGGAGAACTAATTCATGGCTTTTAAGGATGTGCAGATACTTGATTTCAGATCCGATAGACTTTTTGCAATAGACAAGGTTTTTTTTGTCCCCCCCCCCACACTGATCATTTGCACTGTTGGCTGCATACAATACAACTTCTCATGTCACAAATGCTTACGCATTTCATGCCAAAACCATTGCAGATGTATCTAGTGCAACACACTGAAAGCTTCACATCTGATGAGCGCCGTTTGCAAACAAATGCACAATTATTTTCTGAGAAATCTTCTCAACGCACGAAGCTGCCAAGAATTCTCTTGCTAGCTTTATTTGGTCCGAGTTACGATAACTTGATAGTCTTGCCTCTGTAAGAAATTATGACCTGCAGTAAAAATCAAACACAGTCTGAATCCAGGACCAGTGTTATGGGAGGGCAGATGGAAACTAAAGAAGATTGCTTTCCACCACATTCGCCAGCAATCACAGACGACAATTTAGGGATTTTTTTGAGAGTTATATCATCTGTATGGAAAATGTACAGTAAGGATTGTTACTCCAGAGGTAGTTACATTCTTACAGCGTTCCAGCATTTTAAAAGGAATGAGAATGAATCTTCACCTTCGGGGCAGAAGGACGCCCAAAGTGATAGCATAATGCGCTGTGAAAATGTAAGAGTCCACAAAAAGAAACTAAAAAGTGGCTCTTGAAACCGCAAGTTACAGATGAACTGAGAATGGTCTCTCTACAACAACTTAATGAGTAGACCTAGATGGAATGTATGAAAGTAGAACAGAAAAACAAGGTCAGAAGATATTGCTGTCGGAACAAGACATACGCTTCTTTCCATTATGATCTTACACACAATTTCTACAACTGGAACATCTCATATTGAAACCAAATATAACTACTCCTTATTTGAACAGAACAGATTCCACAAAAAAGCAGCAAAAACTCAGCTTTATTATAGAAAAAAATAAAAGCACTTAACACAAGTTCAGCATAGAGTATATTTTGCCTCTTTGCCCATCCTTCAGTGTGAGTTAGTCTTTTGGCTTAACTAAGTGTCAACAATCCATTACCAAACTACTGTTGGGGTTAAATGGGATACTTGAAAGGTGATGTGCACCACCAGTCTTCAATGGAGGATCCAACAATATTGGAGCTGTAAGCCTGGATCTCTGCTGCCAATGGATCATCATGAAGTCAGCGGATTTTACACTAGGTAGTGTGGTGTGATTACATCCTGCCAGGATGCTCCATCGATGTAAATTTACTGTGTTTGAACGCTAGGGAAATGGGATTCCACTCGCTAATCTATGTTGTTTGGAAACTACTATTGGCTGGTAACATTTCTCACTGCATGCATTTTTTCTCTCTTTTTTCTCTCTTTTTATTCTCACATGGGATGTAGATGTCTTTGGCTGGAGAAGGATTTACTGCCCACCCCTAGTTGCCCTGGAGAAGGTGGTGGGTTGCCTTTTTGAATTGCTGCAGTCCATACGCTATGGCCTTGTGAATCTACCTACAGAACATGGACTGCAGAAGTTCAAGGCAGCAGCTCACCACCATCTTCTCAAGGGGCAATTAGGGACGAACAATAAATGCTGGCCGAGCCAGAGACACCCACATGCCATGAATGAATTTTTAAAAAATGCAGTGAGAGAATGTTGCCAAGTCTTGCAGTAATTTTCAAACCAAAATGTGGAGAACATTCAACTCCCTATGATTTTTGCCAAGTCACGGCAGCAGTCTGCGACTGGTTGATAGCTGCTGTGTAGCCCAGAGGCAAATATCACTTTGCTGATCCACTTCAAATCTAAAATCCCAATTTTCATTAACGTTTAACACCTGTAAAATTGCCAGTAACAACATGTAAATCTTCTATTTCAATAAAGATTAAAATCAACTCCAGCTTCCCCCTCTTCAACCACACCAAACAGCACAACACTAGATCTGACATGAGTTACTGATAGTCAATAGAAAAGCATAATCTTTTAAGTGTCTCCACTGTAAGTCTTTGAGAGATGTATACCATTCAACCATCACACACGACCCCTAAACCTTGGTTTACCCGCTGAGGCTCCACATGAGACTAACATCTTGAATTATATATCAAAAAGTTAACTGCTTCTCCAATTGCACGAACAGTTCTTGGTAACTTCAGATTAGCTTGTGTACAAACACCGGAAAGCATTTTCTTTTCTTCAGAACTAAAGACAATGTGCCCTCTGCATTTAGGTGTACTTTCCATCCTACAATCATTATCCACAACGTTAAAGATCCGAACACTGTTCAACATGGTGGTCAAATAACCCACAACCTGTACAGAAATTCAAGCAATTTGTGAGATGCATATGCATATATGGGAATAGGGGAGACACCAGGGTTGGAAGCATTCCTCTAAAAACTGAATTATATACAACGGGATTGGATGCATTAAACTGGGGGACATCCTTTAGTCAGCACCTGCACTTCAACAAGAGTGGCGAATACTTAATTCAGCTGGACACCGATTTGCACCATACACTGCCCCTCACTCAGTTGACAAGCACCACTGTCATTAGATTAGGAAGATGATCTGATCTGACACCATGATCTGGTTGTCTTCCTGCATCTTGTCCAGGGCTGTCTGCACCTCCACACTGGAGAATGGCGTCTCGTTTTCTTTGTTGATCGATGCCATCAGAGTCTGCATGCCAAGAGACTGAGCATGTGCAGTCTTGAAAGCATCCAGTAGAGCAGCCTTAAATTGTTTGAATCTGTGCCGGAATTAAAGATATGATTAGACCCACTGATAATGCATAGATATCCTCTTGAGAAAGTATGATCCAAGTACAGTTATGTGGTATAGAATGGAGCAGAATAACTGCATAAAAACTGCAGCACCATATTACAGACACACTAATTTTATGTTTCTCCCTCAGTTCCACGTTTCATTTATTTGTTAACTAGAGAGGTTGACAGATGAGCTCTATCAAGGTCTATCTTGTTCAGATTACAATCACCCTAATTTAGTATCCTCTTTGATTATTTTAAGATTAGCCCCTTTGTTTTTGCTCACAAGACTCCACAACTTGAGTTCAAGAAGTTGGAAAAATCTGTAAACACACATTTTGTCTTTTCCATTCAGCACTAGCCCCCAACTTTCAATCTATGATAATCTGGCCCTACAAATTAAATGCCCATGGAGATTAATCAATTCCCAAATCAACGGGTAACAGAGACTTAGCAACTACAGCTCCTTCAGTAAAGCTGAGATGTTACCACTGGAAGTAGTTGATGCCAAAATATTGAACGTATTCAAGAGGTGACGAGACCTAGCACTTGGGGTGAATGGGATCAAAGGTTGTGGGGCGAAAGCAGGATTAGGCTATTGAGTTGGGCAATCAGCCATGATCATGAAGAATTGTGGAGCAGGCTCGAAGAGCCGAATGGCCTCCTCCTGCTCCTATCTTCTGTGTTTCTCTGTTTACTGGATTGATATCTGAATTGACTTATGAGGAAAGGTTGGACAGACTGGGCTTGTTCCTTGCAGGAGTTTAGAAGACTGAAGGGTGACCTGATTGAAGTGTATTTAATTCTGACAAGATGGATGTGGAAAGGATATGTTCCCATGTGGGCCAGTCAAGAGTTAGGGGACAGTTTTAAAGTTAGGGATCACCCTTTCAGAACAGAGATAAAGAAACTGTTATTTTCAGAGTACTGTGTGACTTTTGAACAGTCTGCCTCAAAAGATGGTGTGAAAGTGGAGTCATTGAACAGGAGGATAGATTCTTGTTAGGCAGGGAACCTGAGGGTCGTCAGGGGATAGATGGGAATATGGAATTCTAAACACAAGCTGATCAGCCTTGATCTTACTTGCCGCTACATTCTATTTTGTTCAAAAAGCACACAATTTATAGACAGTCAGTCAATGTGGCATTTTATAAATTTCTACTTTAGAAATAAAACTAGTCTGACTCCAAACTAAAACACAGACAGATTCTAAACAAGGACTCACACTAAACATGCATTGTTTGACCTAAAATGTCACATTTAAGAAGTATTCAGATGTGCACTTGCAATGTCAAGGCATACAAGGCTACAGGCCGAGTGCTGGAAAATGGGATTTCAAGAGATAAGTGTTTTTGACTGGTGTCAAACGGGCTGAAGGGCTTTCTTCCAGTGCTAGTAGCCTTAGATGCCTAGTCTCAGTTTCACGATGCTGATAAGACTCACCTTTCCTCACTCAATTCAGACCTCTTTGCAGCTTCATCACTGGTGTCCATCTGGTCCTCTGGCTCTGGGGCCTTTGGAGTTTGCGGTAGAACTGGGGGTGGGCAAATTACATCAGAGTCTTAAACATAATCTTGGTAAACTACATCTATTGGTTTCCCTTTATCTACCCTACACCCAGTTGCACGCACAAAAAAAGCTAACAACTTCATCAAACAGGATTTTCTTTTATAAAACCAGGTGGATTTTGGCTGATCATAGTATGATCTTTAAAGCGTACTGTTGAAGACTTTCTTAATATTGATTTCAGTACTTAACCAATGTCTAAGTAAATTGCCTGTTTTTCTCTTTCAGCATCTCCTCTCAAGGTTTTGGGGGTGGGGGAGTGAATTTATGCCTAAGTGAACACACCTATTGTCCACTGGAGAAGTGATCACCCATCTCACCTGCTGAGCTTTGAAAGATAGGCATCATCGTTCACGTACAACCACCATTCCTCTAGGAGCACAGCAGAAATGTCCAAACTCAGACCCTCATACTACCTCAAGTCTTAATTCATGAGAAAAGTAAGAAGGGCATTAATAATCAACACACTATCTGAAGTATACATCCAAGCTGCAGAACAATTTTACAGCTTGTGTAACACCCAGGAGCTATGCACAGGAACACCCAGCTCAGTTTAGGTCACTACTATGCCAACCTCGTGACTAGACAAGATATAATATCCCTGTCAGATTTAATAGCTAATCTCTACCACTTAGCTATTGATTAACCAACCTCAAAGCTGGCAACTGCACTTTTCCACACTCAAAATATTATTTGTTTTCTGGTTGCTCAAAAAGCTTTGGTGGTTAACAGCCAAGTCACCTCTAACTAGGCAATCCAAACTGCAAACAGGAAGCCCACTTCTCCAGTGAACGTGGGCTCTCAGACACTCTGCCTGCAGAGAAAAAAAAATGGACTTACTATCGGGAGTCTCTCCCTCGGCATCACTGAAGTCATAGGGATCATGTTGCTCACCCTCCTTCAACTCCCGTCTCTTTTTCCTCCTTTCACCATCTTTAGCTTGACTTTTCCTCCTAAGATGAATGGAATTGAGTGCTTTATTACATATAGTGCAAACAAACACAACTTTCCCAGTTACTGTCTCACCAACTGAGACGAGGTTTCAGCTTTTTGAGTGGGCACCCATTAATACACAGAAAGAGAAGGCAGCAACCAATGTCAAACTAAAGACTGTGTTGAGCCTGTGCCACGCAAATCTCTCAAAAACTGTCATTTCATTGCATCCGCATTACTGTGCAGGAGCGTACTTCACCCTTACATCAGAGGCCCTCTTCACAAAACAGGGCCCCATCTACGAAATACAGTGAGCTCCTACAGTGTGCAGCGGCAGTCAAGGACAAAGATTGATTAACTCAGAGGTCTTGGATACACCTTATTTGATGCACACAGGTAGACAAATAATAAAAGCATGAACTTGACAATACTCAGTGCTCATTCTTGCACTGTATACTCTTACCTCTTCTTGCTATCTCCATCATCCTGGATTACCTCTTCCTCCTCAGTTTCCACATCACTCTCTTCTTTGCGACGTTTCTTCTCTTTCTCCAAAACCTACACAAAATATAACATTAGAGCTCGATGTCTGGCTGGGAATGAAGATTCTTCTGCAATTGGATCTCCACGGCAGAAATAGGATCAGATCAGCAGTACATTTGGGCTGCTGCTATTAATATGAAACAGGACTACAGGGTGTGATAGTAATTGGCTTTCCCTTCAGCATGTTGATACACACAGCTCAAAACATTTAACCCAGATTCTTCTTCTACGATGTTGGCATGATGCTGAACCTTAACTTCCCTCCAAGATACACAATATTCTGAACTAAAAATATGTCACCCTTTCTTCAGGATCGCTCAGACAAAGTCTTGGAATTCACTTCTTAATAGCCCAACTTCAGTGGCTCACCACGACCACCTCCAGGGCAAGTAGAGATGGGTTATAAATACTGGCCCAACCTGTGACGTCCACACCCCATGCATGCTGCTCTCAAGCACCCTTCTAACTTCTTCTTTGGATGCATCACTTACTGAATGCTGTGATCCAATCTAAGCTAACTAACAAACACTGATAACAAGGCGTGGGGCTGGATGAACACAGCAGGTCAAGCAGCATCATAGGAGCAGGAAAACTTGACGTTTCGGGCCGAGACCCTTCATCAGAAATGGGGGAGGGGAAGAGGGTTCTGAAATAAATAGGGAGAGAGGGGGAGGCGGATAGAGGATGGATAGAGGAGAGGAGAGGATAGGTGGAGAGGAGGCAGATAAGTCGAAGAGACGGGGATGGAGCCAGTAAAGGTGAGTGTAGGTGAGGGGGTAGGGAGGAGATATACAAGGCGGCATTGTAGCAAGAGTAAAACTCCAGAGTTTTCAAGGATAAAACCAATTAAAATGCCGTAATGCTTTGATTCCTTAATCATCCTTTACTTCTTTTGTCTTAAAAAGCAACACGGGGAATGTGGTTGGAAAACTACTCTGAAGCCAAAGATCATCTGCCACTGGGCATTTACTCAGCGTCACAATCTGCAAATTTCCAGCAGGGTTGGTGCAAGCTGCTATTTCTGACCTGCTTGTAAAAGAGCTCATATCTAATGTGATTTGTGCATTGTATGTGAAACTAACACAGAGTTGATCATCTTGGATTATTATACCTCTAGAAGAGGCCAACATCGATCACCCACTCTGTACTGATTGCAACAAGGCCAGTTAGGTGGACCTCACAGAATACAAATTCCCTGACTGAACCAGATTATCAGCCCCAATTGGACAGCCCTGGTTGACTGACATAAACAGGTGTGTCAGACATCCTGACACCGAGAGCTGGCTCTGTAGGAACTCAATCAGTGTCAAGGACTTTCCACTTGTAAATAAAGGATGACTCAGTGACGGGATACCAGTCTCTGTGAAGTTATTTCATACTTGACACTTCAGGCTGAAGATTAGTGCAAAGGATAAAGCTGAAATATTTTCAGCAATGTGTTGGGCTCCCCCTATCTTTGAGAAGGTTTAGTTTATGTAGTAATGAGGCAAAACTAGAGTTTAGATCTGATCCATTCATTGTAGGATTACTTAGCCCTGTCTATCACTTATGCTGTTTGGCAGCTTCACTTCATTTTTAGGTATGTTTGATGCTGCTCCTGGCATGCCCTCTTGCAATCTCTATTGAGCCAAAGTTGATCTTGGTTCTGAAGAAGAGTCACTGGACCCAGACGACTAACTCTGCCTTCTCTCCACAAATGTTGCCAGACTTGCTGAGTTTTTCCAGCAATTTCTGTTTTTATTTCCAATTTACAGCATTCGCAATTCTTTGTTTTTATCTTCTTGCTGGGGGGAGGGGGGGGTGGTGGCAAGGTGTTTTCTATTACAATCAGTGAACTGATTCCAATGGTGTCACCATAGCACAATGCTACCCAAACTTTCTCCCACTGGGACTTCAATTCGAGGCTTGAAAGTAGGGAAGTAGAGCTGAATCTCTGCAACTCCAGGAGAGCTCACAGTCCCACTTGAGATCCCATCTCCTCCCACTTTGGGAAACTGCCACTGCACATAAGAATGTGAGAAATAGGAGCAGACCTTTCGATCTTGCTCCACCATTCAAGAAGATCATTGTTCATCTGACCTAGACCTCAACTCACTCGAGTGCTACAATTTTCTATAGTCCGCATGATCAGAAACATTGGTGTACCAGAAATTAAGTCCTCAGTAACTGTGGAGTGCACTGTTAAAAGTCCGCTGCAACACAGATGTTCTCACCTTCTTAAAGTACGCAAACTGAACCAGCTCAGCTGCTGCTTCTGAATCTTGCATGTCTATTGTCTTGCTCATGCGGGCTTTGGCATGAGCAGTTGACAATCTGATCAATGTCTCCAGAGTTCGGGCTGTGACAGGTGAAGTCTGAATTGGGTGAGTGGGTAAATGGTGGAGGGGGAGACAGAGAAAAACAGAGAGATAAAACATGACTAGTTAGACCTCAGCCTGCATGAAGAATCCACTTTGCAGATCACGCTATGATATACTGAACGTGCACTATGTCTAACACACATGACACCGACTACTGGAGTGGGGGCAGACTGCGGCAAAGAGTAGGAGGAAATCAAATACAGTGACATTTTACTTTGAAACTATTCACCTTTAAAATAGAATGGCAATGAAACAGTTTGGCACCCCAATTCCTTATATTGGCAAGTGTGGGATAGAACGACAAAATTCCAGCTGTTATCAAGAATCTGTCACTGGCGTTACAGTAACAGGAGTACCCAAGCACAAAACTGAAGATGTGAAATAGGGCTCCCCTCCCCTTTCCTAAAAGGAACCTGAGAAAACACTGCCTAATGATACAGGCTTCCAGGATATGACAACATGAAGAGGTGCTCTGAAGTGGCTGATATATCTACAATGAGTAGGCTGGCTCAACAAGTTACCAAGAGCCACTACAGCACAAACATGGCCAAAGCAGGGCTGTGGGATCGGCTGATCATAATTTTCGGGAGCCCTTTCTCAGAAACATCACCCTCTCTCACACAAACAACATTGACATAGGCATGATTGACCTAACAGCAGCCACCTGCATACAGCATTCCCCACTTCATGTGCACAACACAAGCAACTAACAAGGGGCCTCAACACGCCTACTCCATTAACCCACAAAGCTCTGAGGGACAGCACTCATACCGAGATACCTGGGACCCGCCATCAAGATGTGCAACAACATAAAGAAAGATGAGTAGGAAATAAGTGAAATAGCTTCAAAGAATTATTTGTGAAAAGCTAGTGATATAACTAATCCACAAACCCTAGCAACATCAGAACTCATCTGGTCCTGATTGCGCAGTTTGGAGTATTGCTCTGCAATGTAATTTGCTGCCTCAGAAGTGAGCACAGGTTTAACAATCTTTGCGACGTGGATGTACTTCCGCATGAACTCCAAGCTGACAATCTTCTCCCTGCAACACAAAAGCATTAAGAAGGTCATTTGGTTATCACACCAAGTCTGACAAAGGTACCAGCGACCTCAGCAGCAATAACAAAGCAACGCCCATTGTTGATCTCCGACTGTTGAGGGGAAAGTCAACCAGAAAAAGGGTTTCTGGTAAGAGTTTGTGAACGGCCATGTTGTTCTAATGGTAGCCACAAAACATTTTGAACGGAAAAAGAATAGATCAAGGTACTTTCTAGACGGTATAAAGTTAAATACAGTGGGTGTCCAGAAGAACTTGGTGTCTCGGGTGCACAGATCTTTAAAATGTCACAAACAGGTTTTCGTTTTTATTCATTCGCGTGGCTAAGATGTGGGTGTTGCTGGCTGGGCCAGCATTTATTGCCCATCCCTTGTTGCCCTTGAGAAGGTTCAGGTGAACTGCCTCCTTGAAACACTGCAGTCCAGCTGCTGCGGGCTGACTCACAAAGCCCTCAGTGAGGGAATTCCAGAACGTAATATAATGCAGAACATAACCAAGTGCAAAAAATAATCAAGAAAGTCAATGGAATGCTGGTCTTTATATCTAGACGACTGGAGTACAAAGATGCAGAAGTTATGCTACATCTATACAAAACACTAGTCAGAGCCCACTTGGAGTATCATGTGCAGCTCTGGGCACCAAACCTTGAGGACATATTCATCTTTGAGGGAGTGCATCGTAGGTTTACAAAAATAATACCTGTACTTCAGGGTTTAAATTTGAGGAGAGATTGTACATATTAGGCCTGTTTTCTCCAAAATTTAAAAGGTTAAGGAGTGATCTGATTGAAGTCTTCAAAATGCTAACAGGAAAACAGGTGAGATAAAGATCCACTTGTTAGGAATTCCAGAATGAGGGGACATTGGCCCTAATTCTTAGACCGACCATTCAGGAGAGATGTTAGCATTGTAGAGGGTTGGAACTCAATTACACAAATGGCAGTGAATAGTTGATCAGCTGCTGATTTTAAATCTGAGACAGATAAATTTTTGTTAAGCACAAAGTACAAAGGGATACAGTCCAAAGGCAGGGATATGGAGTTTGGCCATGGGTCAGTAACGATCACGCTGAATGATGGAACAGACTCAAGGGGCTGAATGGCCTACTCCTGTTCCTATGCGCTGATCAGATTAGGACAGGAATAAACACAAGACTGAAAGCAAATATTTAAGTGGTGAGTCACCCGTCCAGAGACAAGATCAGCAAGTATGACAGATACGAAGTCTCTTAAAGCAATAAAGATTTCGTACACAGTGACAGGATCTAACATTTATTTCTCACAACTAATCAGAAATACCATTCGTCACATCTGGACACCAAATAATGTACCAAACAAAACTTTCACATCACCATTGTGTTGTATAGCCCGTTGAAATAATTTCTTCAGTGATTATGAAAATAGACAGAAAGCCTGGCTAAGAGTGTACGGTGAGTTTATATATATCTCATGACATTCATTTTTGAGGACCATGAGCATTAGTGCAATATTTCCCACAGCAGCAGCTCCAAAGACTCTTGTACATCATTTAATTTGAATTAAAATACAGTAATGCCAGGTAGCACTGTTTTCACAAAGATCTTGGGCTGGATACCCCAAAAGTAAATGTGTGCCCAACTACTGAAACTTTCCCAAGACTCTCATCCTGCAGGATATTTCTAGCATTTTCTGCTTTATCCTTAAACTAATAAAGATCTGAACAGTGAGGGGTATGGAATAATAGCAAGAACAGCCCCAACTAACAGAACAGCAGAAAAAGCTCAAATGACTCAAAAGACCTCCTCACAGTCACAGATTCCTGACTTTTGTGGAGTTTATTATGTTGAAACAACCCTTTTGCTCACATTGAGATTTTCACAACCAGTTTGGCCTATAGATTCCGATTCAAGGTTTATCTGGGTTCCTCCACACGAGTTGTATGCCTAGCTCCGAGTTACTCGATTAACCCACAAGACCATTTACTTTATTGAACTGGCCATGAGAACCTGCTGCAACAGGCACTTTATTTATAAAAACTGCACCTACTTAAAGCTAGCTGAATTCCCCGACACCCTCAGAACAAGCCATATCCCAACCTTCTACAGGCCAATGAGCCTCAAATCCTTTCCAAAATAGAAAAGCCTCCAGTTCTGATGTCTTTTTGGTAAATCTCTTCAATACTTCTCCAGTACCTCTACTGATCAGGACAGATCCTTTTCATATTACAAACATCAAAAGTGTGACAAGTTTTCCAATAATATAACCAGCCACAAGTTTTGCTTTATCTGCATTTAACTGATGGATATCATGAGACAATCACGCAATGCTATTTCCCGTAAATAAATCAATTATAGCCTCACTTAGTGAAGCGTTTTGCTGACTATAAAGAGGGGCGCAGCGCTACTGTCTAATCCTTTGTGTAAAAAATTCAGCAAGGTTAACATAAAACTGCAACACCACCTCCATTCAGGGTACATACATTCTCAGTGTGAGACCTAGAACAGACAACAAAGCAGCAGCTTTTCCAGAGTTCAATCGTAAGAAAAGATCTCCTACATAAAGATAAAAAAGCTCACAGCTCCTCCTACTCCCAGTAATGAGTATTCCCCTCACACCTACAAAATGGACACAAAAACAACCAAAGTACGACAGAATTCCAAGCTATCACGTACAAGCCTCAAACTAAATTATAGCTGACATTGTACCTGAATTCTACTTTCCCACACAAGTCCCATATCTCTCAATCTCAAGAAACCAAAAGAAAAGGATGATTTTATCTGAACACAGAGCAACCACACTGCATTTAGAATGACTTTTCCACTTTGCCACTTTCCAGCGCAGAACTGGAGCATTTCTAAAAGGAGGGATAGTTTCGAAGTTTTTTACCTTGAACTGACGAGGGCAAGTGCTCGAACACCAGATTTAAGGGAGCAACAATAGACTGCTGTGTGGTCTCGACTCTTAATGACAATCTCCAAGGTACACTTTCTATGGCAATGCCTCAAAATCAGTACTGTTTCCCTCACAGTATAAATCATCACTCACTTTGCAATTTAGCAAGACAGAAAGCGCTAACTGCATGTTTCTTCTTGTGTTTCTACTTGGGGTGATCAGAAGCAGAGGGCATATATGGATCTCACTGCTAAAAGTAATGGTCAAGGTAAATAGCACACGTACATTTAAAAGGGGAAGCTAGATAAACGTTAATGGAGAAAGGGTTAGAAGGGTCTGTTGATGGAGCGAAATGAACAGGGAATGGAACGAAGCTTCTATGAAGCAAACTGCCTGGTGTGTGCAGGGGAGGGGAAATGGGAAACTTGGGAAGAAGTCATTTACTGTGCGGAGAGAACAGCCCACATTTTAGCACAACTCTTCTCCAATCTTCAGGTGGCAAACAGCCTGTGCAAGCTGAAGCTCAAGAGCACCGGGGTACAATTAAAACGCAAGTAGAAAAGTAACTTTGATAGAGATCAGTGGAGATCACTGATCTCAATTGATCTTAATCTAACAATTAGATGCAGAGCAATCCAACAGCAGGTTTGCTTGAAAATCTTAAAAATTTTGAAGGGTTCACAAGGTTTAGAAGGGGAAAACTGTTGGGTCAATAATTGGAGGTCACATGTTCAAGGTGCTTGGCAAAAGAACCACAGGAGACACAAGAAAAATACTCTAAGCAACAGGTGAGAGGATTAGGAATACACTGTTTGGTACGATCAATGATACAGATTCAATAGCAGCCTTCCAAAAAGGGGACCGCTACAATACTAAAGAGATGACATTGCAGAAAGAAGCACTGACTGATTCTTCTTAAAAAGGGCCAGCACAGATCCTATGCATCAAGATTCTACACTGTTTCTTTTTACTTAACTTACTAACCCCTCCCATCTCATTCAAATGATTAATAAATTCAGAGAGTCCAGGTCAAAACTACAACAGGTTAGCAACTGACTACCCACATACTACCACCAAATGAGCAGCTGCTTTGAATAATGGATGCCGATTAGATATTCTGAACCCAGGCTCTCGGAGTAAGACAACTCAAAGCCAGTCAATGCCACAGTAACTCACTGCCCAGACCACGAGGTGAGTCAGTCTGTGCTGCAGGTCCAGAAGATGCATATTTTTCTATTCAGCACTTTATAATCTGATAACTAGGTGCAGACTTTGCTGATATTTAAACCACACAACAGATCAGTGGCTTTGATTCTACTGTTTTTGGTATACAGAGGACGCCCAGGTACCACTACTAAAATTAGTCATCAACACATATTCATTATCCATCCGGCTTTGATCAATTGATGCAACTTATAATTAAATGTCACACTATACGATTGTGTGTATCAACAGCCCAGTAATTTGCCCAAAGCCATAAGACATAATAAAACATCTGGAATTATCAGTATAATCAGTGAAACCATTTTAATACTGGGAGAAGGGATCAGATAACCAGTAAATACAATTATTTTACAGCAGATTGAGAGGATAGAGGTGGGAATTGAGTCCCTCAGTTGGCAAATTCAAAGATTAAATCAAGATGTTTTGATCTACATGTGACTGATAACAGCCAAATGTAAGAACATAAGAAATAGGAGGTGGCGTAGGTCAACTAGCCCATCGAACTTGCTCGGTCATCATGGCTGACCTTCTTATGGACTGAGCTCCACTTACCTACCCACTCACCTTAACTCTTAATTCCCTTACTGTTCAAAAACCTATCTTTGCCTTAAAAGCATTCAATGAGGTAATCTCAACTGTTTCACTGGGCAGGGAACTCTACAGATTCACAACAGTTTGGATGAAGAAGCTCCTCCTTGAACTCAGTCTGAAATATGTTCCTCCTAATTTTGACGCTAAGCCCCCATGTCTAGTTTCACTCACCAAGTGTTTGTGGAGTTGGAGGAACACAGCAGGTCAGGCAGCATCGGAGGAGCAGGAAAGTCAACATTTCAGGTCGGTACCCTTCACCAGGACTGGGAGAGGGAAGAGAGCTGGGAAATAAATAAAGGGAACAGGGGTGGGTAGGTGGGATGGCGATAGGTGGATGCAGGTACAGTTAGTGAGGACCGGTCAATGGGAAGGGTTGGGCGGCTAGGTGGGGAAGGAGAAGGACAAGTTGTGTCAGGTCAAAGAGGTAGGGTTGGGAGGAGGGGTTTGGACATGGGATGGGGCTGGGGGTGGGGATATTTTGAAACCGGTGAATTCTATGTTGAGGCCACTAGGCTATACGTTCCCAAGGCGGAATAGGAGGTGTTGTTCGTCCAGTTTGCATGTGGCGTTATTGTGGCACTACAGGAGGCCCAGGATGGCCGAGTGGAAACAACCTGTCTGTTTCTATCTTATTTATCCCCTTCATAATTTTATACATTTCTATGAAGATCACTCTTCCCCCCACCTCCTCATTTTTTCAAATTCCAATGAATATCGTCCCAGTCTACTCAGCTTCTCCTCGTAAGCCAACGCTCTCAACTTCAGAATCAACTTAGTGAACCACCTATGATACATAGTTAGAATCAAACTGTTCAAATAAGTCATAGGGGTCTCGTGGTGCAGTTGCAATATCTCTACCTCTGGATGAGGAGACGCCCAGGTTCAAGTCCCACATACTCCAGGAAGTGTATAAGTTATCTCTGAACAGGCCAATTAGAAAATAACTTCAGACATGTTACTAACATTTCTGGAGAAGTTCACTTTCAGGAGGTAGAGAAAACATGGCACAGTGATTAGTGCTGGTGTCTCACAGCTCTAGGGATCCTGGTTTGATTGCAGCCTGTCTGCTTGGGTTTCCTCTGGGTGCTCTGGTTTCCTCCAACAGTCCAAAGATGTGCAGGTTAGGTGGACTGGCCCTGGTAAATGTGCAGTTACAGTACAGGGTCAAGGGCTGGTTGAGTGCGAGATGCTCTTCCGATGGTCAGTGCAGACTCAATGGGCCGAATGGCCTTTTCCCGCATTGTACGGATTCGACAAACGCTGTGCCACATGGCCGACAATGTGACGGAGGAAAGAGCGCAAGCAAGAGAGGAGAAGTTCCCAACATTCTGTAACACTTGGAATTTCCACTGCAAAATGTTTCAGAAGTTGCAATACCACTGAAACACTCAGCTACATCACCCAGTTCCAGGAAGCTTCTCTGTTGCATCACAGCTCCTGCAGGCTTGCTCCATCACATGATCACAAACCACAAAGGCTTCAGTAAACAACATTACCTACTCATCCTGAATTACTCAATGCTATAGCACAAAAACACCACACTCTGACCATCGAAAAATACACTGATTAGATGCTTCACAAGAACTGGGGAATATGATTCCAGCCTTTCATGCTATTATCTAAACCACCTTTAATCTTACAATACAACAGTCTGACAGAAATCCAGCAGGCTGTTTCATGAACCTTTAAATGCTGTGATTCCAACGTGCTCCTTAAAATTTATCTTTTAAAGGGCAAACACTGCTTTCTGGGCAAACTAAGTTTCCTCTGGGTGCTCTGATTTCCTCTCATAGTCCAAAGATATGCAGGCTAGGTGGATTGGCCATGCTAAATTGCCCGTAGTGTTCTGGGATGTGTAAATTAGGTGGGTTACAGGGGGATGGGTTTGGGGGGGTGCTCTGAAGGTCAGTGTGGACTTGTTGGGAGAAAGGGCCTGTTTCCACACTGTAGGGATCCTATGACTTATGACCTAATTTGTGCACAGACAGGTCCCACAAATAGCAATGAGGGACAAATGCAGAGCTTACTACTTATTACAGATATTGGTTAGGGGTGAAGATTGACCAGGCCATCATCAATAGCATCCTCGGACCTCTCATCCCACATCTCTTTCAGCACTACCCAGGAAGTGTCAGTATGCATTCAGTGCTCAAGTATGATTAGAACCCATGAACTTCAGACTTATTGGGAATGGAGATTCTTGAGAAATTAAAACTATTTTCACTGCAGGTGGTTAAGGATTGGTAACCCTGAAGATATCACAGAACAATGTTCAAGATGAAGTATTACTGTCTTTGGCTGGTCTGAAAACAGCAAAGACACAAATTTATCATAGATGAATAAAAGTACTTTTGCATGTCTTGGGGTTTAACTTGTTCCACCACAACCCATCACTGAAAGAGTTAAATACATTTCGCCAAAAGGCAAATGGGTCTTAGCTAGGTATGTCCTCACAGATGCCTGATAAGCTGACTGCTGGGGCTGTTTGATTGGTTGATTTTACTGTCACGTGTACTGAATTACAGTGAAAAGCTTTGTTTACGAGCGGTACAGGCAGATCACAGCAAGCAAAGGATGTACAGATCAAAAAGTCTTGGAGGCATACAGGTTATATTATTTGAGGGTACAGTCTATTCATCAGTCTGATAACGGCCAGCAAAAAGGTGTCCTGAACCTGTTTTTGCATGTGTTCAGGCGTCCAGATCTTCTGCCTTACGGAAGAGGTTGTGGGAGGTCATTACCAGGGTGCAATGGGTCTTTGATGATGTTGGCAGCCTTTCTGCAGCAGCAAGCCATGTAAAAGAGTCCATGGATAGAAAACTGGGTTCCGTGATGGTCTGGGCTGTGCACACCACGTTCTGTAGTTTCTTATGGTCCTGGGCAGACCAGCTGCCATACCAGGCTGTTATGTACCCAGAGGGTATGCTTCAACGGCGCATCTTTAGAAGTTGGTGAGGGACTTTATAGTGTTGCCAGATTTCCTGTGCTGCCTGAGGAAGATGAGGTGTTGTCATGCTTTCTTGATTGTCACATTTACGTGGGAAGTCCAGGACAGATCACTGATTATCGTTGCTCCGAGGAACTTGACGCTCTTCACTCTCTCAACCTCAGTTCCGTTGATGTAAATGGGGTGTGTTCTCCTCGTTTCTTTCTGAAATCGATGATCAGTTCTTTAGTTTTGCCGGCATTCAGAGACATTTTTCATTGCACCATGTCATGAAGCCCTCCATCTCCCTTCTGTATTTTGACTCATTGTTGTTAGATATCCATCCCACTACTGTGGTGTCGTCAGCAAACATGCACAAGGTGTTTATTTGGAATTTGAAATAACACAGTCATAGGTGTACAGGGAGTACAGTAGGAGGCTGAGGATGTAGTCTTGGGGGGCTCCAGTGTTGAGCGTTATTGTGGAGGAGATGCAATTACCTATCTTCATTGATTGTGGCCTCTGGGTCAGGGAGCTGAGGATCCAGCTCCAGAGGATAGAGCCAAGACCAAGGTTACGTAGTTTTGAAATAAGTCTGGACGGGATAATGGCACTGAAGGCAGAGCTGTAGTCTACGAGCAGCAGTCTGACATAGGTGTATTTGTTGTCCAAGTGCTCTCGGGATGAGTGCAGGACTAGGGATAAAGTATCCTCTATGGATTTGTTACGTCGGTAGGCAAATTGTAGGGAATTGAGGCAGAATGGGAGACTGGAGTTGATGTGGGCCAAGACCAGCCCTTCGAAGCACTTCATGATTATTGAAGACAGAGCTATTGGGTGGTAGTCATTAAGACATAGTGCATGTGTTTTCTTGGGTACGTGGATGATGGTGGTCTTCTTGAAGCAGGTGGGGACTTCGGCTTGTAGGAGGGAGAGATAGCTGTTGGTGAATAACTCTGCCTATTGGGCTCCACAGGATCTGAGTGCTCAGCCGGGGACACTGTCCGGGCCTGTCGCTTTCTGTGGGTTGACTCTCAGAAAGACTGATCGGACTTCTGAAGTGGTCACAGAGGGAACTGGCCTGTCTGGGGCTATCAGGGCAGGTGTCGCCACACTGGTGGTATTCTGCCCAAACCAAGTATAGAAAGCATTGAGCGTGTCAGGGAGGGATGTGTCATTGTCCACTATCTTACACGATTTCATTTTATGTCCCATAATGTCATTTAGGCCTTGCCATTGACGGCAGGATTCTGTATGGTAGGTTTGGGTCTCTAACTTGGTCCAGTATGGCCCCGTGGCCTCCCTGATGGCTTTTCCTGGATTTTCTGTATTTGTCCAGGTCACCTGACTAGAATGCTGCCCGTCTGGTTTTCAGTAGGGAGTAGATTTCCTGGTTCATCCAAGTTTACGGTTGGGGAACACCCGGATAGACTTTTTTGGTTCACAGTCCTCCTCATATTTGCTAATGAAGTCCGTGACGGTGGTGGCATACTCATTTAGGTTTTCCGCTGAACGCTTGAACATGGTCCATTCCACAGAGTCCAAGCAGTCCCGGAGACAGTGTTCCGCTGTCTCGGACCAGCACTGTACTACTTTTCGTGAAAGATTTTCCTGCTTCAGCTTCTGTACTATTCTGTACAATTACTAGTCTTTGGTTACTGTCATCAAGACAGGGTTCACCTCAGGGGGACGACACAGTGTGGAGCTGGAGGAACACAGCAGGCCAGACAGCATCAGAGGAACAAGAAAGTTGACATTTCAGGTCGGGACCCTTCTTCAGAAATGGGGTTCACCTCAGGGGGCTTGGTTCATTTATACTGCCCTGTCAAGTGGCGGGAAGTCAACTCGAATGTGATGGAAGTTTCCTACCCGAGTGAGATTAGACAGCTTGAGATCTGATCTTCACGGAGTTCTAGGTCAACACCAATGCATTTTTGTGTTGCCTCAGAGGTCTCATCTGTGCCATTTTATGTAGGAATCTTTGACAGTGAGAGAATCAATACTATGTTTGAAGTGAAACTACATATTAAGACATATTCATGGAACGTTGTCAATGGGGCTCTGGTCCTGCACTGCCCACTTGATGCTGGACACGTAAGTATTAAAGGGGAAAACTGTAACTTCCCAGTGAAACTGCAAAGATTTCACCGGATAGGAGATCAATAGGGTCAGGTGGAACACAATGTTGAAACCAGCTCAACAATACTTTAGCTTCTTAGTTGAAATAGGGATGTCTAGCCAGTCTGTGTCCCAAGCCATAAGAGTGACTGAATAATCCTATTTCAGTCAAAAACAAAAATGTTTGAATCTCTTTGTTGGTTCATTGAGCAGTAAACTCTTTTTCTGCAGAAATCTGTTTTCACAAGGAAGCTAGTCCATACTACAGACTACTACCAGCAGCCTGAAACCTGTCTTTCCACAAGAAAGATTGAACAGAAATTTCACCAAGTGTAAAAGCTGACCTCCACTGGGGGCTCATGAAAGCAGTCAGAACCCACGATGAGTAAGAAAAAATCTTCCAAGGTATTTCTGAGATGAGAAAGTTTCCAACCCTTGGGCTTACACATCAGGTCAGACACAGGGCAATACCTATCACCACTCCATAATACTTACTCACCCTTACTTCAAGACTATCTACTGCTAAACCCTTCTCTGTGACTATCATTCCCAAATGATGATATTTCACCGCTGTCTTGGCTACCTTTTCTTTATTCTGTCCGTCCAGAATGCTGATGTCCTGATGATATCTTGAAGCAATACCCTGAGCAATCATTATAATGCTCACCAACTCATGCAGTCTCCAGCCTCCCCGATTTCTCAAAGGAATATTATCAAGCTTGTGTTAAATCTCCGACAATTCACTAAACTTACATCGACCCTGGCCATTTGTCCCTTCATTCCACCATCTGGGGTCATCCCTCAAATGGAACCCATATTCTGTATCGCTCGCCCACACTTTTTTGGTTCCTGGCCTCTTTAGTCAATTCTCAGGCCTAACCTCTCTTTTGTCAACGTTACTATTGTTTGTTTGATTTTGCTTCTGTGGAGCTCTCTGGTGCATTTCAGAAAACACGAGCTGCAACAATGCTCTACAATTCGCTAAACGAAGCCAATTTCCCAACAGGGCAAAGCTGGCTGAAGGTGACGAAACCCAGCCAAGAGGTGGGTCTGGTACAGGAATCCATTCTCAGATGCCCTTGACACCACAGCTGCCTTTAATGTACTGCTCCTTACCCAGCAGCTTGCAACTGAATAAACTTCATGTCCACATAGTCCTATCACTTTAATCAGTCATGACAGAGCTTTTCAACATACGGTCTAAACTGTAACTCCTCATCATTACAAGGTATGCCAGTTCTGTACTCTTTAAATATGATATCTGAAGACAGGGAGTGTACAAATCACTTCATCTCACTGTTAGCCGGAGAGCCCATGCGAAAGAGTTTTCTCAAAGGTTGTGGTGCATCAGTACTACAGAGGTCTTTTATGTGGTTTCATTAGAGAGAATCACTTTTCATTATTAGAGGCACAACAGGATATTCTCAGAACTCACGTAAGTTCAGACTGAACCATACCTTTTGTAATTGCACAATGTGATGAAATAGGAACATTTGTAAACTCATGTACTTTCCTCAATAAACACAGAAACCAGTGGTCTAATTCTAGAAAGTCACTTCTTTGCAAATAGATTTAATAAGTTCAGTCTTTACCATAAGTGCAGCACCACAACCAGATCAGACTGCTTTCCAATTTCCAATCTAATGCAACATTAAACATGTGAAAGAGGTTCAGGCCGTTCAGTCCATCAAGCCCTTGATTGTTGACTATATACAACCTGGATGGTGGAAATCCATTCAATGCAATTAAATTGCAAGGAAGAATTCTCACAAATCTTGTCCTGTCCCCACTTGGAAAGCAACCAAAGCAGCAGAAGACACTGAACTCCATATCCTTGAGAAGGTAAATATTGCATAGCCAGTCACCTCTCCACTCATCACTGTAACTCTCAATTCCATTTTCCCTACACAGTATTACTCCAGCTCCTTTTCGTGGTGTGTTATTCAAATCATCGTCAGTTGCTCACATTTGGGGAAAGAATCATTTGCAGTCTCTGATCAAATTGCCTCTCGAACATTGCAAACAAAGTTCAATTCAATGACATCTCAATCTGAGGACCTTCTGTTCCAGGAAGATCTTCAGAGATGCCTTAAACAGTTTGAAATCTAAGCATGGTTGGCTAAATCACTCTTGCTATTCCAAGGACAGTCTTTCTGTGGCTCTCAGACTAGATTTAATTCTGGTGAATAGCAAAATGTGTTCAGATACAAGGTGATAGTCAAACACTTTGATAACTGTTCACACTTCTTCAAATAGTCAACATTAAGCATTTAGCCCACAAACCTTCTCTTCAGTTCAGGAACCAGTCACTACAAACTGCATTCTCCCTCCTCTGCAATCCCCAAATTAAATTTTAGACCATAAAATGTGGGAGCAGAAGTTGGCCATTCAGTGCATTGAGTCTGCTCTGACTAGTTCCTTGTAAAAGAAAAGGCATTCCTTAGATCAGTGTTCACAAGATCATATGGATGAGGAGGAGCAGCAGCAGACCATCTGCCCCATTCAGTCTCTGCCATCATTCAATAAGGTCATGGCTGATCAGATTATTCGTCTACCCTGATGACCTCTCACCCTTTGCTTAGCAAGAATCTATCTTCACCTACACTAAAGATATTCAAACACTTTGCTTGAGGAACAAAGTTCCAAAGACTGTCAACCCTTGGAAAAAAATGTTGATCTGTCTTATACAGGTGACTCCTAGTTCTAGATTCCCCCAGAAGAGGAAGCATCCCTTCCACAAAGCCCCTCAGGATTTTATATGTTTCAAACAAAATTCAGATTTCCAAGAGTTTTAATCCATCCTCCTCAAGTGGCTGGGCATCTAGAGCTGAAAGGTCAATGTACTGATCCAGTTGTGATATTTTATTCTCCACTACCAGTTAAATCAACTGTAAACAGCAAATGTGACATCTTGTGGCAGATCAGAAAACACCAATAGGCTATCCACCTAGAATTGTTTGCACCTTCTCCTCCCTAATTGGATGGTGTGGGGGTGTTAGTTGGGAAGCTTTTTCAACTACTTGCTTACTTGACACTCTCTGCTGACAACCTCCACGGGAACTTACTTGTGTCTCTTGGCTCCATGTAAAAGGGTGTCATGCTTTTCATAAATCTGAAGCTCCTGTCCCTCTTCTTGAATGGTATCAGGATCCTCTGTTGCCAGAATATCAACAGCACTGCCCAGGGGTAAGGCTAAAAAAATGGCAATGATCAGATTTAGAATCAGCAGTGTTGAATCAAGAGATTGAAGTCATTAACCTTCCAATTGCAAACTATCATTTCTCAAACACAAACGATAGGTCCACTGCCAGCTATTGATGGTTGGACAAGCAAAAAGTAGAAATCAAACTCTCTTTGACATCGCAGTACAGGGGACGGTGACGTGGTGGTAATCTCACTTACCTGTAATCCAGATGCCCTGGACAATTTGTGGAGGAGACTGGTTTAAATCCCATCTCGACAACATTATTTAAACTTTATTAATAAATCTGGAATGTAAAGCTAGACTCAGTGACAGTGACCCCAACACTCATCAGGTTCATAAAGAGGAGCTGTCCTTAGCTAGTATAGCCCACGTGACTCCAAACCCAGAGCAAACGTGGTTGACACTCGGTTCAAGAGAAATTGAGAGTGGGTAACCAATGCTGCTCTGGCCAGTGATGTCCATACTGCTTCAAAAACGTCCCACATCAAATTTGATGTTCTAAATGTTTGCGGTACCACTTGTTAATTGTGGTTCATATACAAAGTCTCTAAAATCCCTCTCAGCATCACCTAAAAAATTGCTTTCATTCTTCTTATTAAAATGAAGTCTCAGATTCTCCTACACTATACTCCACTTGCCATTGTTTTTAATCTCCCATTTCTCCATATCACTTTTCCATCTAGCTCAGGAATCAGTTAGCTCAGTTGGCTGAACGGCTGGTCTGCGATGCAGAGTGACACCGACAGTGTGGATTCAATTCCCACACTGGCTGAAAGGACTATCCTTCTCAACCTTGCCCCTCACCTAAGGTATGGTGACCCCGACGTTAAAGTGCCACCAGTCACGTCTCTCTATAATGAACGCAGCAGCCCTGCTTCGCTAAGACTGCGGCAACTTGAATTTTACCTTACCCACCCAGTTTTCCGCCACTGGAAAACGTACATGCATTATCCTCAGTTTCTTCATTTCAGTCACGAATTGCAAATTGGCTGAGATCCCCAGCATGGATTCTGACAGAGAGCCCACTATCAAAATGCTGCCATTCGGAAAATGAAAGATTTCTTTCCTTTTTTTAAACCTTTAACCAATTCTTCAGTCATGCTCATCAGCAAGCACCTGAGCCCTTAGTTTGTGTGGTGTTTCGGTTGGCACTTAATTGAATGCTTTTTGAATATCCAAATACATTGAATTCAGAGGGACCCCTAGTCATACTCTGTTAGTTTTAATATTAAAAAGTAATTGTGGGTCAAACTCAACAGACTTTTCAGAAAACCACGTCAAGTCGGTGATGTTTGTTTTTGTTAAAATGGCTTATTACTATTTGCTGAACTTACCATCACCATCCTGTTCCCCCGTAGCCCGATACCTGTGCATTCGCAGCACATGCTCAGAAACTGCTCGGTCCTGTTCTGGGTCCATTTGATCCAGCATAATGAAAAGCAGGTCGAAACGGGACAGCAGGGAATCCTGGAGGCCGATGTTTTCCATCGGAGTTTTGTACTGGTTATACTGGCAAGGAAAGGGGAGGCAAAGAACGAGCAAATCAGCCAAGAGAAAAACACTAACGCATGTCTACAATACCCACCACAACAAGACAGGGACTTGATCGAACAGGACTAGTCCCATTCCAGAAGAGACTGGCCCAAAGTATTGTTCTCTACATTGCCTTTAATTAGTGCTGAAGGTACAGAAGGAATTACTGCCCCAAACAACCACTGTCTGTCCTTTACGGTTGAATAAATGAATAGCATCAATGCAGTTTTGGCTGGATTGGAACTGGATTCACAATTTTAAGATTTAAGCGTTGATGCTGCCATTTCAAAACACAATAGACAGTACAAAAACTGCAGACTTCAACAAAGCATCTCACTCAGCATAAATCCAAGGAGTTCACAAAATAACACTCTGTTCTAGTGAAAGGTCATCAACCTGAAACATTAACTCGGATTCTCCTCCCGCAAAATTGGCCGGACTTGCTGAATATTTCCTTTATTCACTCTCGGGATGTGGGAGTCAATGACTAGGCCATCCCTAGATACTCAGTGAGTAGTTAAGAGTCGACATGTAGGCCAGACAACAGATTTACCTCCTTGTAGGCCTTCAGTAAACCAGATGGGTTTATATAATAGTCGACAATGGTGATGTCGTTGCCATTAGAGTGGCTTTCATTAAAGTCCAGCTTTATATTGACACTGAATTTTACCAGCTGCCATGGTGAAATTTGAACCCACGCCCTTAAAACATTAGCCAGGCTTCTGTATTAGCCCAATAATATTCTCACAATGCTACACCCTCCCCTCAGCCGGTTCTGTCTTTATTTCGGATCTCCAGCATCCGCAATGTTTTAGAATAACACATTACAGAAGAGCTTCTTCAGATACAGAGTTAAAGCATTGCCTCAGAGGGCTGATCAAGAGGGTGCGTGGCGTGCCTGCAATCTTATTTTCCACTGTGTACATCTCTGAAGGCTACGTGCAGAAGGGGCTTCTGCGTGCTGAGGTCAACATGTCAATGAGCCAATCGGGGGTTATGGGGTCCTCCCAGCAGCTGTGTGGCCACACAGCTCAGGGGGAACAAGGGTGAAGCAGAGTACAGAAACATCCCTTAGCATATACACCAGAGACAAATTGGATTAGGCATTTCGACTGATGGAACCTGATGTTTAGACAACACTCCAGATGGATCCAATTCCAATCTAGAGGGATCCTCTTGCACGCACATTCTCACCTTTCCATAAACAGGATTAGCTGCAGCCAGAACACTGCACCTGGCATTCAGTCTGGCATGAATGCCTGCTTTCGCAATGGTCACACGTCCCTGCTCCATCACCTCATGGATGGCCGTACGGTCCAAATCAGACATCTTGTCAAACTCGTCTATGCAAACTACACCTCGGTCTGCCAAAACCATAGCTCCAGCCTCCAGCCGCCTCTCTCCTGGCAAAGAGAAAAAGGACAATCAGAAGCCTGCTTTTAAACAGAACTCTCACAACTGTGCGGCACAATATTACTTTGAGAGATCCAGAAGGAAAAGACTCCTGTTTCTCCATAATTCATGTAATTGGGCCAACAAATCACTCCTTAGCAGATAGACAGAATTACCAAGAGCAACCAATGAAAACCTTTACATCTCAGCAGTAATACACCTTGATACTGTCGTATTAGCAGACCTTAGCTTTGGCAGTGCAACTGATTAATCTTTTGCATGCAGTGGTTTCCTCATTTTTGTTAAACATTCTGCAGTTACTACAGAGCTGGTAATTAAAAGCCAGCTGAGACTGATCTACCCTTTCCCCATACAGCACTGTTTCAGTACTGGACAGAAACACGCATCATCAGAGACACAACCTTGTGAGTCAACAGAAAGCTGCACAGCCAACCACTGTTCCTCTATGGTGTTTGACTTTCCCAATTCCTTTGTCACATAAATCCAAACTGAATGTAACTGCATCCAGAGCCATTCTTAAACAAGATGAAAGCAACGTGTGTTGCTAGTCTGTACTAGGGCACAGGCCTGTCTTAAAGATGTACAGGTTAAATCAACACATAAGGGCTCTTCTGGAGCAGTGGTACCATCCCTCTCTCTCAACCAGGAGGCCAGGGTTCAAGTCCCACCTGCTCCAGAGGTTTGTGACAACATCTCTGAACAAGGGCAATTTATTTTAAACAGAGGGTGGTTTGTGTGTGGAATGAACTTCCTAAGGAAGTAGTGGATGTGGACAAAGGTTGGGAGGGATATGGGCCAGGAGCAGGCAGGTGGGACAAGTTTAATTTGGGATTACATTTGGCATGGACTGGTTTGACTCTATAACAAGGTGATGAGAAAATAAAAAAGCAATGCATTTGGAATAGTGAACACATGATGCTGAGATATATCAGCCCACCACACCTCCAAGTGGTAGCAACAAATACTGTAAGCAGTATTATGGGGCCCGCCTGTGAACACCTAAAGCCCCATCCCCACCCCCACACCATTTACCAGAATCAGACTGAAACCAGACTCCAATCTGAAACATGACATCCTGTGGGAGAACCATAGAATCTTTACAAATACAGCCAAGCCCCAGGTTGCAAACAGGTTGTGTTCTGGAATCTGTTAACAAGTCGATTTGTAGACAAGTCAGAGCACAATGCAGGACAATGAAAAGTTCTGACGAAAAGTCACTAGGCCCAAAACATTTTTATCTTCACAGATGCTGCCAGACCGGCTGAGCTTTACTAGCTACTTCTGTTTTTGCTCCTGACTTACAGCATCCACAGTTCTTTCAGTTTTTAACGAAAAGTTACTGTTCATACATACCAGAAATGTTAGTTTT
The DNA here is from genome assembly GCA_024137785.1 of Ginglymostoma cirratum. Lineage (NCBI taxonomy): Eukaryota > Metazoa > Chordata > Chondrichthyes > Orectolobiformes > Ginglymostomatidae > Ginglymostoma > Ginglymostoma cirratum. The sequence goes on from JAHRHZ010000019.1 coordinate 667,491, forward strand.
TTTTTATAAATTGAAAGTACATATGGGGTCGCATTCATAAACAAGACATTTGTAAATTAGGGACCCCTGCATTGAAAATTGGTCTTAAGAAACATAAACACATCCCTTTTCCAACAGAGGAAGCTGTGGGGCCATTACAACAATGCCTCATTACATTTAAAAATGTTCCTAATCCAGGCTCATATGAATAAGGAACAAGAACAGGTCACTCAGTCCTCCAAGCTGTTCTGCCATTCGGTAAGATTGTAGCTCATGTGATTTTAATCTCAACTTTACATTCCTGCATGTTCCTGATAATCTTTGATCTCTGCATAATTAAGAATCTACCGCCTTCTGCCACAGAAATATTTAACAATTCTGCATAACTGTCTTTTGAGGAAGGGAATTCCAAAGATGCTCAACCCTCTGAGAAAGTGTTTCCTCATCTCAACCATGCTCACTCCATGTGACTGCCTTCATTCCATTTTAAAAACGGGTTAGTTCTACAATCCCTCCCTTCCTCCCTCTCTCCCTCACACTGCTTCCAAGTCAGCATCACAGGCTGATCAACAACTCTTGGTTAGAAACAAAACTGCAGATGCCAAAATCCGAGGTAGATAAACAGGAGGCTAAAACAACACAGCAAGCCAGGCAGCATCTGGAGGAGAGGAGAAGTCAACATTCTGGATATTACCCTTCTTAAGGGCTCTTACTTCAGAACTCTTACCAGTTTCTTGATCAGTGGTCACTGCGGCAGTCAAACCCACACCAGTGGAGCCTCGACCAGTGGTTGGGATAGCACGTGGAGCACTGAAGAGTACGTAACGTAGGAGCTGGGATTTAGCCACAGATGGATCACCTGATTGGGGGGAAAAAAACAGCATAGTAAGTTGAGCTTGTGAGCGCGACAGTGGTAATATGGAGCGCTTGTGGGTGCATTGATAAAGAGCACCTTTAGTTCAACAGTAAATAGGCAAATAGTAAATAGTAAAAAACAGCAAATAGTAAATAGTAACAGTAAAGATAACAAGGTGTAGAGCTGGACGAACACAGCAGGCCAAGCAGCATCAGAGGAGCAGGAAAGCTGATGTTTCGGGTCTGGACCTTTCTTCAGAAAATGAAGCTAGTAAGCCAGACTGCTTCTTTCGGTCAATTTTGGGAAGTGCGCATAGGGGGACAAAGCCAGCTGGTTCTGCACCTGGACCCAGTGTCCTTAGGGAGGGATTTCCAGGATATTGGCCCAGCGACAGTAAAGGAACACCAATATATTTTCAAGTCAGGATGGTAAGCAGCTTGGAGGGGAACATGCAGGGGATGGTGTTCCCATGTAGCTGCTGTCCTTGTCCTTCTGGATGGAAGTGGTCATGAATTGTTACAGTGCATCCTGTAGATGGCGCACACTGCTGCTAAGAGAGGTGAGTGGTGAAGATGCTGGACGATGTGCCAATTAAGTAGGCTGCTTTATCCTACATGTTTTTGATAGTCAATAGTGCCATGGCTGCGATCACCCTAGTGCTTTACCCCAGATTTGGAAGGAATTAAACTTTAATCATCTGCTACTGTGGGATTTGAACCTGTGTCCTTCAAGAATTAGCCTGCATTTCTGGATTACTAGTCCAGTGACATTCCAACTGCCTCTCCATTGTAGTCACATTCTGGAACTGAGGTGACTGACCAACAACAATTACAACCATCATCCTTTATGTCAGGCATGACTCCAGCTAGAGAGTTTTCCTGCTCATTCTCATTGATTCCAGTTTTGCTCAAGCACCTTGGTGCCACACTCGATCAAATGCTGTCTTGACGTGAAGGGCAGTCATCTCACCTAACTTTGGGAGTTCAGCTCTCTTATTTGGACCAAGGCTGTGACGTTACTACTACAATAATGCCTCCCACACTGTGATGTTGGAGCTGCAGTCATCGAGAAAAGTGGAAAGTGTTCCACCACACTGCTGGTCCATACTGTCCAGGAAGATATTCAGACTTAGCCATGAATGTTTTCATCAGGAACCCAGCCATTTCCTATACAGTGAAGAGTAGAACTTAACACAGCACTCAGCAAAACAGTCTGCATGCCTTACCTATTAACAAGACATTGATGTCACCACGAATCCTGCTCCCATTCTCAAGCACTTTCTCCGATCCACCCAACAACAAGCATAGAATTGCCTTCTTGATGTACTCATGCCCATGAATACTGGGGGCTAGGGACCGAGCAAGCTGCTCAAAGATGTCCTAGCAACAGAGAAGTGGAATGCAGTATGAATCAACGCAGTCGTCCCAGTGGATGTAAATGATTAAGGAAATGCTGTGAACCAATGGACTATAACTAAACATGTAGTCACCCATCAAAATACTTAACCAGTTTGACGCAGACCCCAAGGAAAGAAAAAGACATACCTGATAACCCCCCAGAAACGTTTCAACAAGAGAAAAGAGAGATTTGTCTCGAAAGTAAAATCTTCCACCATAAGGATGACATGTTCATTATTCAAGAACATCAACTATGTTCAAGATTCACTTTATTAGAGAGAACGTCTGTTTTATGGTGTTACTTACTACAGATTTCAAGTGATAAAATCACCAACTCCTACCTTTGAACGAGATTTGCTAAATTTCTTGATTTTGGCCACATCATCTGCAGAAAACATTGGCGACACCTCTTTGCTCATCATCTTGATGTTACACGCGATCAGGATTGTCCTGCAGAAAACAGCTTTGTTACATAGCTTCCATCTCTGCCAAAAGTGCATTCAGTTCAACTTCTTGCCCTCATTCTCTCCTGTTATTCACAGCATTAGCAGCTACTTGACCAGTCAATCCTAAAGGCGTAAGACATCACATTTCTTTGTCCCTGTGGAACACCATCATTGAATCATTTAGGAGCAGATTAAATTGAATAATCTCCCTGTTATTTCACAGAGATGATGTGATTGATACATTAGAGATTGTGAGGTGGGTATACGGTCTGGGATTCCTCAATCTCTGATTTTAACATTAACTCTGGTACACAGAAAAGAAAGTAGACAAGCTGAATAAGTAAATTTAAAAAGTAGCAAAGTGATGAGGAAAGGTGTTTTCTCAGTGGCTGAAAATCACGGCCTGAGTGTGGCAGTGGCAGGTTCAATCACAGCTTTCATAAGAGAATTCAGTGTTTTGAAAAGGAACAGTGTACTCTGTTTTGGGGAAATGGTGGAAGAATGGCAACAGATGAGACGCTCATTTGGAGAGTCAGAACAGAGACGGTGGGCTGAATGCCTTCCTTAGACACTGTAACAATTCAGTGTTACTCTACCTCCAATTCATAAGATACAAGTAACATTCCAGAAATAATTGTGAATCAGGAAGTAAAGGAGAGGAAGGAACATAAAACAATTACCAGGGCAAAGGTACTGAAAAAAAATGTTAGAACTAAAATCTGTCAAGTCCCCGAATCCTTACTGACATCATCGGTAGTGAGGAAAATTCTCTAATAATTATTAAGGACTTTATAGTGAAACATTTAGAAAGCAGCGACAGGATCAGACAGAGTCAACAAGGATTGATGAAGGGTAAATCATGCTTGTCGAGTCTATTGGAATTCTATGAAGATGTAACTAGTTAAGATAACAAGGAGGGTACACGATGTGGTATATTTGGACTTTCAGAAAGTGTTTGACAAAGACCCGCATAAGAGTTTATTGTGCAAGATTAAAGCACATGGGATTGGGGGAAGTGTATTGAGATGGATAGAAAACTGGTTGGCAGAGAGGAAACAAAGAGTAGGAATTAAGGGGACCCTTTCAAATTAGCAGGCAGTAACTAGTGGGATGCTACAGGGATCTGTGCTGGGACCCCAGCTATTCACAATATATACTACTGATTTGGATGAGGGAACATCTCAAAGTTTGCAGATGACATCAAGTTAGGTGCGAGGGTGAACTGGGACACAGATGCAGAGATCTTTCAGCATGATCAGGACAGACTGGGCGAGTGAGCAAATCAATGGCAAATGCATTATAATTTGGATAAATGTGAGGCGATTCACTTCAGAACCAAAAACAAGAAGGCAGATTACTATCTGAATGGCTGTAAATTGAGAGAGGGGAGTGTGCAGCAAGACCCAGGTATCCTTGTGCACCATTTGCTGAAGGTAAGCATGCAGAGGCAGCAGGTGGTAAAGAAGGTAAATGGTATGTTGGCCTTCATTGTGAGAGGTTTCGAGTACAGGAGCAGGCATGTGTTGTTGCAGTTATGCAGGGCCTTGGTGAGACCACACCTAGAATATTGCATGCAGTTTTGGCCTCCTTTTCTGAGGAAGGATGCTCTTGCTCTCGCTCTCGAGTGCAGCGAAGGTTTATCAGGCTGATTCCAGGGATGGCCGGACTGATGTATGAGGAGAGACTGACTAGGTAAGGATTGGTTTTGCTGGAATTCAGACAAATGAGGGGGGATTTCACAAAGACGTACAAAATTCTAACAGGGGCGGCACAGTGGCACAGTGGTTAGGACTGCTGCCTCACAGCACCAGAGACCCGGGTTCGATTCCAGCCTCGGGCAACTGTCTGTGTGGAGTTTGCACATTCTCCCTGTGTCTGCGTGGGTTTCCTCCACAGTCCAAAGATGTGCAGGTTAGGTTGATTGGCCATGCTAAATTGCCCGTAGTGTTCAGGGAGGTGTAGATTAGGTGGGTTGTAGGGGGATGTGACTGGGTGGGATGCTCTGAGGTTCGGTGTGGACTTGTTGGGCCAAAGGGCCTGTTTCCACACTGTAGGGATTCTAATTCTAAAAATTCTAGATCTAGACAGGGTAGATGCAGAGAGGATATTCCTGATGATGGGTGTGTCCAGAACCAGGGATCACAGTCTGAAGATTCGGGGTAGACCATTTAGGATGGATATGAGGAGACATTTCTTCACCCAGAGAGTGGGGAGCCTGTGGAATGCATTACCACAGGAAATAGTTGATGCCAAAACATTGAATGTATTCAAGAGACGACTAGATATAGCATTTGGGGCGAATGGGATCAAAGGTTAGAAGGAGAAAGCAGGATTCGGCTATGGAATTAGACGATCAGCCATTATCATAATGAATGGCGGAGCAGGCTCAAAGGGCTGAATAGCCTCCTCCTGCTCCTATCTTCTATGTTACATCCCAGGCTCATTTAACAAAAAACGAAAAAAAAGGCTGCTGAAATAATACATGCTTCAATTTTCCAAAATTCTCCAGATTCTGGAAAGGTCCCATCAGATTGGAAAGTAGAAATCTGAATTTCTTATTCAAGAGACCAAGACAGAAAGCAAGAAACTACAGGTCATTTAGCTTAACATTGACCACAGAGCTAGAATCGATTGTTAACAAGGTTGTAGCAGCACATTTAGTAAACCTCAAACATGATCAGGTGCAGTCAAAATGGCTGTATAAGACAGAAATCATGTTTTGACTAATTTATCGTAGCTCTTTGAGGAAGTAACAAAGTAATGCATGGAAAGGGAAATCTGTGGATGAGCTGTACTTAGATGTCCAATCACTATCTCACAAAGCACCACAATGGTTACTATGCACAATAAGAACTCATGGTGTGGGTGGCAACATATCAGCGTGAACCAAGGATTAGTTAGCTAACAAAAAATAAAGGAGGCAGACATTAATAATTCTCAAGTTGCAATGCTGAAAATAATGCAGTACCACAGTGATCAATGCTGGGTATTTCAAATAATTACAATTTTTCTCAACAAAGGAACCAAAGTATGCTTATTAAATCTGCTGATGATACAAAGATAGAAAGGATGGCAAGTTACGAATAGGACATAAGCTGACCATATCATTTACAGACTTAAGTGAATGGCTAAAAGATTTACAGTAATCATACGGCTTATTAGTGGAACCATATCTGGAGTACTGAGATAACAGGCGTGGGGCTGGATGAACACAGCAGGTCAAGCAGCATCATAGGAGCAGGAAAACTTGACGTTTCAGGCCTAAACCCTTCATCAGAAATGGGGGAGGGGAAGAGGGTTCTGAA
>JAHRHZ010000019.1:683473-723766 GCA_024137785.1 Ginglymostoma cirratum
CAGGTCTGGCAGCATCTGTGAAGGAGAAAACAGAGTTAACGTTTCTCGTCTGGTAGGTCACGTTAAGTCTGTTTTCTCCTTCACAGATGCTGCCAGACCTGCTAAGCTTCTCCAGCAACTTTGTTTTTGTATAAAACATTGGAGTTTGACGATACACAAAATCAAAGACCTCTCTTACACATACAATACTAATATTCACAAATATTTGGCACACTGGGAGGGTCCATTAACTGAAGGGACCATCATTTACCTTCAGCAGGAAGACTTCAGGCCGTGATAACAAGGTGTGGGGCTGGATGAACACAGCAGGCCAAGCAGCATCATAGGAGCAGGAAAGCTTGACTTTTCAGGCCTAGACTTCAGGCCGTGCTCTTCCCCCACAACACCTTGGTAGCAGCTGCCCCAAGGTTTAGTGCATCCCTCAGCACATAATCCTGGACCTTGGTATGTGCCAGTCTGCAACACTTAGTCGGGATCAACAAGGATCGGGCAGACCTGTAGTGGGACGGGCCACTAAAAATGGCAGAATTGGATAATACAGCAAGCATGCTGGGAAATCAAGCCAAGTATTGGCCGATGCATCTGTGCAAAGATACTGAAATAAACAATCTGTAGACCCAAATAACAAGGTGTGGAGCTGGATGAACACAGCAGGCCAAGCAGCATCAGAGGAGCAGGAAAGCTTGACGTTTCGGTCCGAGACCCTTCATCAGAAATGGGGGAGGGGAAGAGGATTCTGAAATAAATAGGGAGAGAGGGGGAGGCAGATAGAAGATGGATAGAGGAGAAGATAGGTGGAGAGGAGGCAGACAAGTCAAAGAAGGGGGATGGAGCCAGTAAAAGTGAGTGTAGGTGGGGAGGTAGGGAGGAGATAGGTCAGTCCAGGGAGGACAGACAGGTCAAGGGGGCGGGATGAGGTTAGTAGATAGGAGATGGGGGTGGGGCTTGAGGTGGGAAGAGGGGATAGGTGAGAGGAAGAACAGGTCAGGGAGGCGGGGACGATTTCACAAGCTTCAAAATCTCCCCTCTCCCAACCGCATCCCAAAACCAGCCCAGCTCATCCCCGCTTCCCTAACCTGTTCTTTTCTAGGTTACGTGGAACAATCCCTCTTTCGTACCTACACTGGCCCTAACCCCCACCTCTTCCTCCGTTACATTGATGACTGTTTCGGCGGCGCCTCGTGCCCCCATGAGGAGCTCGAACAGTTCATCCACTTCACCAACACCTTCCACCCCAACCTGAAGTTCACCTGGACCATCTCCAACACTTCTCTCTCCTTCCTGGACCTCTCTGTCTCCATCTCGGGCAACCACCTAGAGACAGATGTCCATTTCAAGCCCACTGACTCCCACAGCTACCTGGAATACACCTCCTCCCACCCACCCTCCTGCAAAAATGCCATCTCTTATTCCCAATTCCTTCGCCTCTGCCGCATCTGCTCCCAGGATGAGACATTCCACTCCCGCACATCTCAGATGTCCTCACTCTTCAAGGACCGCAACATCCCCCCCGCAGTGGTCGAGAACGCCCTCGACCGTGTCTCCCGCATTTCCCACAACTCATCCCTTACAACCCGTCCCCGCAATAATAACCAAAAAAGAATCCCCCTCATCCTCACATACCACCCCACCAACCTCCAGATCCAACGCATCATCCTCCGACACTTCCGCCATCTGCAATCCGACCCCACCGCCAAAGACATTTTTCCCTCCCCACCCTTGTATGCTTTCCGGAGGGACCACTCCCTCCGCGACTCCCTTGTCCACTCCACACTCCCCTCCAGCCCCACCACACCCGGCACTTTTCCCTGCAACCGCAGGAAGTGCTACACCTGCCCCCACACCTCCTCCATCACCCCAATCCCAGGCCGCAAGAAGACTTTCCACATCAAGCAGATGTTCACCTGCACATCTGCCAATGTGGTATACTGCATCCGCTGTACCCGTTGTGGCTTCCTCTACATCGGGGGAACCAAGCGGAGGCTTGGGGACCGCTTTGCAGAACACCTGCGCTCAGTTCGCAACAAACAACTGCACCTCCCAGTCGCGAACCATTTCAACTCCCCCTCCCATTCCTCAGACAACATGTCCATCCTGGGCCTCCTGCAGTGCCACAATGATGCCACCCGAAGGCTGCAGGAACAGCAAATCATATTCAGCCTGGGAACCCTGCAGCCCAATGGCATCAATGTGGATTTCACAAGCTTCAAAATCTCCCCTCCCCCAACCGCATCCCAAAACCAGCCCAGCTCATCTCCGCCTCCCTAACCTGTTTTTCCTCTCACCTATCCCCTCCTCCCACCTCAAGCCCCACCCCCATCTCCTATCTACTAACCTCATCCCGCCCCCTTGACCTGTCCGTCCTCCCTGGACTGACCTATCTCCTTCCTACCTCCCCACCTCCACTCACCTTTACTGGCTCCATCCCCGCCTCTTTGACTTGTCTGCCTCCTCTCCACCTATCCTCTCCTCTATCCATCTTCTATCCGCCTCCCCCTCTCTCCCTATTTATTTCAGAACCCTCTTCCCCTCCCCCATTTCTGATGAAGGGTCTAGGCCCGAAACATCAAGCTTTCCTGCTCCTATGATGCTGCTTGACCTGCTGTGTTCATCCAGCCCCACACCTTGTTATCTCGGATTCTCCAGCATCTGCAGTACCTTTTATCTCTGGTACAATCTGCAGACCCAGACAGTCAGGCTGCAGCTGCAGACGGTACAATATACCATTGATTAAGCTATTTACCAGGACAATAGGAAATATTGAGTTGTTTCCAGAACAAAGAGACACCTCACTCTCATATCTGGGAAGCCTACTTGATTTATGTACCCCTGACACTTTCAGAAATGGAGGACCAAAGACCACACCAACATCCGCATGGTACTGTGTGATTGGATCTGATCATTCAGGGTGATTGATTCCTGATTATCCATTGCTGGGAATCAAAGATTGTCCCAAAGGGGTGCAGAGGCTTCCAAGGATAAGAATCACCGCAACAGCACCCTTGGGAGTGGTAACTCGCGACCAACAACTGTAAGAAGAGGCGCCCTTGGAATCACTGGAAGATGAAGACCAGACGACCATCACCATGTGGATCAAAGCCAAGGTCTAGTGTGCTGATGTTTGATCATTCCAAATTAAGTTAAATTACAAGATACGGACTTAGATTTACAGTATTACTTGTCAGATTTATCCTATTAATTGTTAGTTTGTAGCATAATTGTTATTATGGTATTAATGGTGTTATAGTTAATAAAGATCATTTCATGTCACTATTAAGAGTCGTCTCACAGTCCTTTGTGGGATATATGGGCTAAACACTGTGTGGCGAGTGCAATAAACCAAAGAGCATCTTTCACTGAGTTGATGGCCCTTCAGGTGCAGCCGATGTTCATTGCAGTGAGCATCCTGGGGAACAGATCTAGGACTCTATTCCCCAAGTCTGTTTAAACGAGTCCAAATCCATTCAGGTCCCCCACGTGAATCAGCCAGATCCTGGACATGATCTGTCCAAATCTGTCCAGAAGCCAGACTTGAGCTGTCCAAGTCCATCCAGATCCCAGACAAGCCCCCAAATTGTTATGGAGGGAGAATGGCTGATTAATTAAACCAAAACACAAGCTCCAATCGGTTATGATGGGAGTAGAGGTTCCGTTCTAATAATTACGCCCAAAACACCCAGAGAAGCTCACCTTTCCCCTCATATTCTGTTAAAAGAGTGGTTAAAAGAAAGAAAATCCCTGATCCACTTTATAAATAACAAGAAAAAATGCATTTATTCAACCCTAACAAAGAACAAATTAACAGAATTACTAACAATCTGAACAATCCCCCTCCCAGCCAGACTACTAACTGCTCCCTTCCTAAACTAAATTCTAACAGAATGCTATTCAAAAAAACACAAGTCCCACTTATATAAACCCAATTAATAAGACAACAATAAATTAAAGCTTAATCTGTCCAAATTCGCACAGGCTGTGTCTTCTGGAACGCTCTGTCATCCCAATTATGCCACAAATGCCTTTCTTTCACTGATTCTGCTGTCAGGGATGTTTTTCTCTGTAATTGCTTCTGTGAGGTATTTTAGCTAGAAATGCCATGGTACTGTTTTAGGATAGATGGTGCTTCATCTAATACGTAGATGATTGTGAGAATCAATTTTTCTCTCACTCTCTCAAGTGGTTCGATGCTGTCAACACCTTCAGATTTAAATTTGACAATATTTTAGTATCTAAGGACTTAGTTTAAATTAATTGGCTAAACTTGAAAAGACTCGCTGTCTTGGTAAAATGCTGCTTGGCTGTTTAATACAAAATGTTTCCATTCGGGCACTCTTTCTGTGTGCACCTCCACTTCAAGCTGCTGGTCAGACATCCATTTTAACTCTAAGCACTGAAAAACCACCATCTTTTAAAGGGATGACCCATTTTACAATTTTACTCACACCAACTTCACAACGCTTTCAAGACGTTTACCCAAAGATCAGAGGCTGAATGTCCTTGACTGCTAAAATGTTCCCCCACTCGGAGGGAAGATTCCTGTCTGGCGATTGTTGCACAGTGTCCATTCATCTGTTATTGTACGCTGAGGGGTGGCCTTACGGAGTTTATAAAATCATAAGGGGCATGGGTTGGAAGAATAACCAATGTCTTTTTCCTCAGGGTAAGGAAATCCAAAACTAGGGGGCATAAGTTTAAGGTGAGGGGGGTAAGATTTAAAAGAGACCTGAGTGGCAACTTTTTCATGCAGTGGGTGGTGCGAGTATGGAATAAGCTGCCAGAGGAGGTGGTGGAGGCTGGTACAATTACAATATTTAAAAGGCATCTGGATGGGTACATGAACAGCAAGGGTTTAGAGGGATACAGGCTGAATTCAGGAAAGAGATAGAGTGCTGAGCAGCATGTGTAAAGACAACAATTTCTCCATCGCCATCAGCAAAATGAAGAAGCTGGTCATTGACTTCACAAAGTGGAACGGAGGACACAGTCCTGCTTCCGTCAGTGGTGCTGAGGTAGAGATGTTCAAGAGCTCAAATTTCCTGGGAGTGACGATCACCAACAATCTGCCCTAGTTCACCCACTTTGATGCTACAGTCAAGAAAGTGCACCATTGCCTCTACTTCCTCAGATGGCTAGTGAAATTCGGCATGTCCACAAGGACTCTTACCAATTATTATAGAGGCACCATAGAAAGCATTCTGTCCGAAAGCATCATTGCTTGGTGTGGCAACCACTCTGCCCAAGACTGCAAGAAATTACAGACAATTGTGAACTCAGCCCAGTCCACTTCAAAAACCAACCTTCCTTCAATTGACTCTGTCTATATTTCCTGATACCTCAGGAAAGCAACCAACATAATCGAAGACACTTCCTATCCTTCCACCTTCTCCTACCCACTTCCATTCAGCAGGAGATATAAAAGCTTGAACACGAATATGAGCAGATTCGAGAGCAGCTTCTTCTCTGTTGTTACCAGACTTTTGAAAGTTACCTTGACTCCATCCTATCTCCACTTTTCCAGACCCTGCCCACCTACATCCGCAATTCCTCTGATGCCCTCTGCAATATTGACAATTTCCAGTTCCTTGGCCCTAGCTTTCTCCTGTTCACCATTGGTGTCCTATCCCTCTATACATCCTTTTCCCACCAGGATGGTCTGAGAGCTCTCAGTTTCTTCATCAACCAGAGGCCTGAACAATCCCCATCTACCACCGCTCTCCTCAGAACTTCTCTCACTGAACAATTTCTCCTTTAATTCATCTCACTTCTGCCAAGTCAAAGGAGTGGCTATGGGCAGCCACTTGGGTCCCCAGTGTGTGGAACAATCCTTGTTCGAATCCTACACTGACCCCCTCCCCACAACTCTTTTCTCGATACATCGATAACTGCCACTTCATGCTCCCGCCAGGACCTTGAAACTCCATTCATTTTTCCTTCAGTTTCCACTCCTCTATAACTTCCACATCGTCCGTTTCTGACACTTTCCTTCCTTTCCTTGACCTCTCTGTCTCCATTTCGTGGAATAAACTGTCCGTTGCCAACCTCTACAAAGCCACTGACTCCCATAGCTACCTTCGCTACAGCTCGTCACACCTCACCCCTGGGAAGGACTCCATCCCGTTCTCTCAGTTCCTTTGTCTATGTCGCATCTGTTTAGATTATGCCACCTTCCAAAACAGTCCTGCTGATATGGCTTGCTTCTTCCATGACTGTGGTTTCCCACCCACCATTGTTGACAGGGTCCCCAACCACATCTGACCTATCACCCATGCTTTTGCCCTTGCCCCTTCCCATCACTCACAACAGAGTGATCAGGTCCCCCTTATTCTCACTTATCATCCCACCAGCTCCTGCATTCAAAAAATCATTGTCTGCCATTTCAACCAACTCCAGCAGAACACTACCACAAACACATTTTCCCCTCATTCCCCCTGTCTGCATTTCGCAGCGATCACTCGCTCCAGGACAACCTAGTAGTACATTACACGACCAGAAACATACCCACGTCTCCACAGCACCTTCTCTTGTTACCACAGAAGGTGCAACACTCGCCCCTTCACCTCCTCCCTGCTCACCATCCGAGGGCCTAAACAGTCTTTGCAGGTGAAGCAGCATTTCACCCGTACCTCCTCCAATCTTGTGTATTGTATTTGCTGCACCCAATGCAACCAACTCTACTTTGGAGAAACCAAATGGAGACTGGGTGACCACTTTGCAGAACACCTCCAGTCTGTGTGCAAGCATGACCCTGACCTTCCCATAGCTGGTCATTTTAACACAGTGTCCTGCTCGTGTGCCCATGTGTCTGTCATCAGCATGCTGCGGTGGTCCAGCAAATCACAGTGCAAACTGGAGGAACAATACCTCATCTTCAGACATGGCACTTTACAGCCTTCTGGGCTTAATATTGAATTCAACAACTTTAAACAGTGAACCATTTCTTTCACTTTTAGCTTGTTATAATGTCCTCCCCTTCCCCCATCCCAGTCATTGTACTTTCCAATCCGGCAGGAGATGCACGATCGTTCTGCTATTCTCACATTCCAATCACTTAATCTGCACTATCAACATCTCTTTTGCAGCAGCACCCTACACCCACTGACCCAACGCAACCCCAAATTATAGCATAAATGCTGCCCCCTCCACACTTCACTTCAGCTCTGATGAAGAGGCATTTAGGCTTGAAACTTTAGCCTGCTCTCTCTCCACGGATGTTGCCTGACTGGCTGCGATCTCCAATATTCATTGTTTCCAGAACCTCTCAAATTCTCTCTCTCTCTGTCTCTCTCTCTCTCTGCACCTTCTCTGCAGTTGTAACACTGTGTTCTGCTACTGCAGAACTGCTGGAAAAACACAACAGATCTGGCAGCATCTGTAGAGAGAGAAACAGAGTTAATGTTTCGTGTTATATATGACCCCCTTCTTCAGTTTTGATTCAATGGACTCGAAACGCTAACTCTGTTTCTCTCAGCTCATTCCTTACACGCACCGCCCTCTGTGTGAAAATGTTGCCCCTCAGGTTCTTTTTAAATCTTTCCCCTCTCACCTTAAACCTACGTACTCTAATTTTGAACTCTCCTAACCTGGGGAAAAGACCTTGGCTATTCACCTTCATTGCCCTGTGCCTACTGGAATTAAAAATCTAATGATGATCATGAATCCATTGTCAATTGTTGTAAAAACCCATCTGGTTCACTAATGTCCTTTAGGGAAGGAAACTGCCATCCTTACATGGTCTGGCCTCCATGTGACTCCAGACCCACAGCAATGTGGTTGACTCTGAACTGCACTCTGGGCAATTAGGGATAGACAATAAATGCTATCTAGTCAGTGACGCCCTCATCCCGTGAATGAATAAAAAAGCACGTAAATGAATTCCGCGCATGTCATGATGCCAATCTCTTTTTCCGCCGCCTCCAACTCCGTGTCTATTTCTTTGAACGGGAATCCAAACCACCCTTTAATGACCCCTTCTCCCACCCCCAGCATGCACCATCCTCCTGGATACCCCCTCCCGGCCTCCTACCTTCCCTTGACTCCTTCATCTTAAACTGCTGCTGCAACATTAATCGCTTGGATCTCTCCACCCTCTCGCTGACTCCAACCTGTCCTCATCGGAATGCGCAGCCGTCTGCTCCCTTTGCTCCAACTCCAACCTCACTATTAAACCCAGGGTGGGGGTGGGGGTGCGCCGCGGTGGTAGTATGGCAAACTAACCTCTACATCTCAGAGGCTAGATGCCAACTCTGTGACACCTCCTCCTACCGTCCTTTCGTTCGTGACCTACCTTTGATCACTAAGCCATCATCTGCCAGACCATCAACAACCTCATCACCTCGGGGGATCTCCCGCCCACAGCCTTTTACCTGATAGTTCCCCAACCCTGCACCGCCTATTTCTATTGCCTACCCAAAATCCATAAACCCAACTGTCCTGGCCGATCCATTGTCACTGCTTGCTCCTGCCCCACTGAACTCATCTCCTCCTACCTCGACTCTGTTCTTTATCCTTTGGTCCAGGAACTCCCTACCTACATCCGTGACATAATCCGTGTCCTCCATCTTTTGCAAAGCTTTCAATTCCCTGGCCCCAACGCCTCATCTCCACCACAGACCATACAGTCCCTGTACACCTGTATCCCCAACATGAAAGGCCTAAAAGCCCTCCGCTTTTTTTTCTCCCATAGGCCCAACCAGATCCCGTCCGCTGACACTCTCATTCACTTGGCTGAACTGGTCCTCGCTCTCAACAAGTTTTCCTTTGATTCCTCCCACTTCCTACAAACAAGAGTTGGCCTTGGCACCTGCATGGGCCTGAGTTATGTCTGCCTCTTTCTAGGGTTCGTGGAACAGTCTCTCTTCCTCAACTACACCTGCACCATCCCTCACCTCTTCCTCTGTTATAATGAGGACTGTATCGGTGCTGCCTCCTGTTCCCACAAGGATCTCAAGCAGTTCATCAACTTGACCAACATCTTCCACCTGCCAGTAAATTCACCTGGACCATTTCTGACACCTTCCTCCTCTTCACGGACCACTCTGTTTCTTTCTCTAGCGACCGACACACCACTGACATCCATCTCAAACCCACTGACACCCACAACTACTTCGACTACAGCTCCTCTCACCCACTATCCTGCAAAAATGCCATCCCATGCTCTCAATTCCTCCACCTCCGCTACATCTGCTCCCAGGATGAGGTATTTTACTCCAGGACATCCCAGGTATCCTCCTACTTTCGGGACTGTAATTTCCCCTCCTCTGTTGTTAAGGATGGCCTCAACAGCATCTCCTCCATTTTAGAGTCCCCTTATGTACCACCCTGTTATGTACCCTGTTATGTACCACACCAACCAACCTCCGAATACAACGTACCCTTCTCCACATTTCTGCCACCTACAATCAGACCCCACCACCAAAAAGATATTTCCCTCCCCACCCCCATCTGCTTTTGGCAGGGACTGTTCATTCCATGACTCCCCCATCAGCTCCACACTCCCCACCAACCCTGCCACCATACCCGACACTTTTCCCTGCAACCGCAGGAGGTGCTAAACCTGCCCCTACACCTCCCTTCTCACCTCTGTCCAAGGCCCCAGACAATCATTCCAGATCCAGCAGATTCACCTCCATTTCACCCAACCTGATTTATTGCATCCAATGCTCCTGATGTGGTCTCTTCTGTATTGGGAAGACCAAACACAGACTAGGCGAGCTGTTCGTGAAGCATCTGCGTGCTGCATGCATCAACCAACCCAACCTTCCGGTTGCCATCCATTTTAATTCCTCCTCCCACTTCCCTCCCAACATATCCATCCTTGGCCCCCACCTAGTTGGAGTGTGGCCAAAAATAAACAGGAAGAACAGTACCTGATATTTCCCTTTCGAACCTACAGCTCAATGGCCTCAATATTGTCTTTGTCAGCTTCAAAATCCTTCCACCCCCAGTCTTATCCCATCTCCAGCCCTCGCCCTCATCCTTGCCTCCCTGACCTGACCTATCATCTGGATGGACCTGACCTGGTCCATCTTCCTACTCACCTATCCACTCTACTCTTCCCACTGACCAATTTTCTGATGAAGGGTCTAGGCCCGAAATGTCAAGCTTTCCTGCTCCTATGATGCTGCTTGGCCTGCTGTGTTCATCCAGCTCCACACCTTTTTATCCCACTATAACACCTTACCTGCATCTACCTGTCACT
This sequence comes from Ginglymostoma cirratum, assembly GCA_024137785.1. Taxonomy (NCBI): domain Eukaryota; kingdom Metazoa; phylum Chordata; class Chondrichthyes; order Orectolobiformes; family Ginglymostomatidae; genus Ginglymostoma; species Ginglymostoma cirratum. The sequence goes on from JAHRHZ010000019.1 coordinate 693,672, forward strand.
ATCCCACCTGCCTTTCCCCAGCCCCAACTCCCTCCCTCTATTTATTTCTCAGCTCCCCTCCCTCACCCGAGTCTTTGCAATGGGTTTCAGCCTGAAACATTGACTTTCCTGCTCCTGTGATGCTGTCTGACCTGCTGTGTTTTTCCAGCTTCACACCTATTGACTTTGGCTATTTAGAAACCTCTATAAGGTCACCCCTCAACCTCTTTTCAAGGCAGTGAGGGACAGTGTGCTATGAACTAAATATGCAGTGCATGACAAGCTCAATACGAGCACACAAGTTCAATGGCCGAGTGTTGAGAACAGGCCCCGACTGATTGGTTTCCCCACTTTTCCTTCTTGTGGGGGCTTTCTGTCCTGTGTAGTGCCCTCTGTGATTGAACCTTGTGGTTCACTTACACACTGAGCACCATCATTGCAAATGCCAAGCCTCCTTAGGGCTCGCATACAGTCCAGGTCTTGGCAAAGCTGCTGTAAAGTCACAAGGCTGTGTTTAATTATTCTGTGTTTGTGTGAAGCTTATAACTAAAGACCACGTGATTGTAAACTGTTTTCAGTTGGTTTTGTTTTGCAGGAGATACCAGTTGATGTTCCTTTGTGATGTCGAGCAGCCTCTGTGAGGTCGGGCAGTGGAAATGTGTTATTTTACAGCTTTCATCAGCTGCCTCTGTGTTTTTCCCTGATACCCTGGTTATCAATGTACATCACTCTGCCTTCTCCTGGAACCTGCAGTCGGGTCCCACGTGGATCAAGCCTTGGTTTCTCTAACCTTTGCTGAGAGCCCACCGTGTCGGGCAAGTGAATTTTCACCTCTCTGCGGTCAGTGCTGCCAACTCCAGAAAGGGCTTGGCCAAGGGACAGCTTCTGCAGTGGCCTAGGGATTTTAGACAAGAACAACCTGTGCTTTTTAATTGTGTAAGAACATTCCAATCAGACTGTGCCTGTCAGAAGTTGTATATGAGGGAGCACTAACAAACTAATTAACGTGTGTTAGAATGGTTTACAATGTGTGCTGAATATCTACTTGTATTCCTGTGTGTGCGTGTGTGTGTGTGTGTGTGTGTGTGTGTGTGTGTCTGTGTCTGTGTCTGTGTGTGTCAGAGAGAGAGAGAGAGTGTGTGTGTCCAGTAGCTTGGGGAGTTTTGGGCTAACATTTGAAAATTTTCAGACTGAGATCAAAAGTCTATAGTTGGGTAAGTGGATCAAGTGTAAGTGGATCACGGAGTAAGGGGATCAGGCAAATTCACATCTGCCATAGTGGCTTTCAAATCCATTAGCCTGGGATCCTGGATTTCTGGTGCAATGACCACCATACCCCAGCCTCTCTGAAATGTAGAGAGATGTCTGCACCCAGAGGCTGGTGAGCTCACTGCCACAGAAAGTGAATAGTTTCTAAAAGGATTTGGATATAGCATTTGGGGCTATAGGGGGCAAAAGCTATGGGGGAAGTGTAGGAACAGGCCATTGAGTTGGATGATCAGCCATGATCATAATGATGGTGTACTCCTGCTCCTATTTTCAATTCACAACGTGCTGCTGGAGATGGAATTCTGTCCAGCTAGGGACAATGGAATTCAACGCTAGCTTGATTTAGTTAGTTTGAAGGGGACCACGATGAAGGTTTGAAAAGATAAGGTACTGCTCCTCCAGCTTACTTCACTGGAGCAGGATTGTAAACCAAAGACAGAGAAAGCTGAGGAGGGGTTCAGGACAGAATCTGAAAGAGGAGCCACAGCAAGTGGTTCATGGGTGGGAGGGGTTCAATCTGTGTTTGGTCTCTCTGGTGTAGAGGAGGACACATTATGAGCAAGTACAGTCAGTCAGACTGAGAGTAATGCAAATAAACTGCTGCTTCAGCTGGAAGGCGCGTACAGGAACATGGTCAGTGGAGGAGCGGAGGAGCTAGAGGTCAAAGACTAGGTTTGACATCTTACCTGAAGAGGCAATGTAGGGTGGGGTGTGGACCTGGGTGTCGCAGAGGTCCCTGGGGAATGCTGACGTGGTGGATCGGGGTCAGGAGAAGTGCATTTGGTGGGACAGGCTCCTGGGGGTGGATGGGTGGAGAGGTTGGTTGAGTTGGAAGGCGAGCAGCTGGTGAACTCGCCCATCATGGTCCTGGACAAGTGGAATGGACAACATTGGGGGAAATACTTAGTTGAGATCCTGTCCCCAGCTTTGATGGACTGAATGGCTTCCCTGTCCATCGAATACTCCTTATTCACAGGGTCTAATGACGATTGTAGCTATTGACCAAACACAGTGTTCAATCTCCATCAATAAACCAGTGAAGGTGGCTTAACCCCAGACCGGGAAGACATTGACTTGATTTGATTTATTATGTCTAAGTATAGTGAAAAGTTTTGTTTTGCATGCAATATGGATAGATCATAGCATGCAAAGGTCACAGGGCGATTGAACAGAGCGAGAAGTACAAGGCGACAGCTGCAAAGGAGGCACCCAAAAAGCAGGATCAACATTAGATTTGAAATTAGAGACGTCCATTCAGAAGCCTGATAACAGCGGGAAAAAAGCTGCTTTTGAAGCTTGTTAGTACGTGTGTTTAAGCTTTTGTATTTTCCTGCCCGATGGAAGAGGTTGGAAAAGACTGTAACCGGGGTGGGAGGGGTCTTTGATGTTGGCTGCCTTTCCGAGGCAATGAGAATTGTGTATGGAGGTAGTGGATGAAAGATTAGCTTGTGTGATCGACTGGGCTGGGTTCACAACTCTCTGTAGTTTCTTATACTCCTGGGCAGTGAAATTGCCCTACCAAGCTGTGATACATAGCCCCGAGTAGCTTGTTCCTCAACATGGCACACTTGACATCTCCCAAGTTACTCAGAGCTTGTCCCAAAACATTGTTTTCAAAGAGTAAGTGCCTAATTTGTACTGGAATAGTCCAGCGCTGACCGCTCTAACTGCATCCCCATTGTGAACCTGTTCCATGAATTAGCCAGTGGCTCTGTTGATTATTTTCAACGTCCCTGTCCCACTCGCCCTCCTCTTCCAATTCCTGAGAATGTGCCACAGTTCTCAGTCCCAGGCACAGTCTGGGTGGCCCTCAGTGAGGAAGGTCAGACTGTCGCAGCACCAGCTTGTGATAACTTTGACTGGTTCACTCTGTCAGTCAAGTAGCTGTGTTTCGCAAACAACAGAAAGAACAGAACAGTTTTGTTCTGGAGGAGGGTCACCAATTCAAAACATTAACTCTGTTTTTCTCTCACCACAAATGCTGCCAGAGCTGCTGAGTTTCTCCAGCAATTTCTGCTGTTGTTTCTGATTTCCAGCGTCTGCAGTTCTTTGGGTTTGTTTTTGTCAGCTGTATTTCAGCCTGGTTGGACAGCTAGCAGAGAGGAGGAAAAGAGAGAAGAGAGTGAGAGAGGAAACAAACAATAGGCTCTTTGCTTTCAGATGATCTGGGAGTGGGCAGAGGGATGGGGAGGGGTTAGTAACGGTGAATGGGAAGTGGTCTGAGTTGACACAAAGACATTCAGTGTGTTGTCACTGGGGTTGACTGAGGCTGGGCTATAATCTGCGCAATCGCAGTGCAGTCAGCAGGGCAGTGATTACACAGTACAGCACTCCGGGGATATCATCACTTCATCGCCAGCGTGGAAACCCCTTTCCTCCAGAAAATGCCTGCTTCACAGAAATCCGCCTGCTCTCCGGCAGTTTGGTATTACATTTCACAATCTCTCCTCCTCACTGAGCCATTTGGAATTGACCCGTTTCCTGACTGCTTTCTGTTCTGATCACTTCTTGCTTGCAGAGGGGTTGGGAGTCTTGTTCAAAGCCTCTTTTGCTGTTTGTTTATGTTTTCATCCTTGCAAGGACAGCTTTTTAATTCACAGGGATTCCTGGTTCTCCTTGAGACGGACTTGGATTGAAGAGCCAAGGAGATGTAGGCAGAGCAGGAGACTGCAGCCTGTAAGTGACAGAGTCAGTAACTCTGGGAGGAGGGGGGACAGTCTGTATTACTCTGTCTGTGTCAGTGTGACAGGGTCTGTCTGTGTCTGTGTGACAGAGTCTGTCTAGGTCAGTGTTACAGGATCTGTCTGGATCTGTGTGATGGTCTGTCTTTGTCAGTGTGACAGGGTCTGTCTGTGGCTGTGGGACAGTGTCTCTCTGCGTCTGTGACGCAGGGTCTATCTGTGTCAGTATGACAGAGTCTGTCTAGGTCACTGTTACAGGGTCTGTCTAGATCTGTGTTATGGTCTGTCTGTGTCTGTGGAACAAGATCTGCCTGTGTCTGTCAGACAGGGTCTGTCTGTGTCTGTGGGACAGGGTCTGTTTGGGTCTGTCTGACAGGGTCCATCTGTGTAACAGTGTCTGTCTGTGTCAGAGTGACAGGGTCTGTCTCTGAGGCAGGGTCTGTCTGTGTCAGAGTGACAGGGTCTGTCTCTGAGGCAGGGTCTGTCTGGGTCAGTGTGACAAGGTTTGTCTCTGTCAGTGTGACAGGATCTGCCTGGGTCAGTGAGACACGGTCTGTCTGTGGGGGAGGTTCTGTCTGTGGGGCAGGGTCTGCCTGGGTCAGTGTGACAGGGTCTGCCTGTGGGGCAGGGTCTGTCTGTGGGGCAGGGTCTGAAGTGGAAGTGGTCCAGGATTGAGACAGGCTGCAGTGACTGTATCCCAAGCAGCTTCTTATCGAGATGAAAGTCAGGAATCTTTTTGCTCGCTTTTTCCAAATGTTGCTCAATGCTTGGTTTGTCATGGGTGGGGTCTGTTACTATTTTCATAACTGAGCCTGTTTAATTATCACAAAGTGAACATTTTCTCTTTACTGTGCTGTGCCAAGCTTCCAGCGTTTGGGACAAAAGGAGAGAATGTGAGATTCCAATTCTGTCCCTGAGAATGTGGGCCCACAATGTTCAAACCAAAGTCATTTCAACAAATTGACACTCTGTGCAATCGTCAGTCGGTTACAACTTTAACACCAGAGGCTTCTTACAGCTCTGCTTCAGAAAACTGCTACAGTCATCCCACTCCACTCCACTGCAGTTACTCCGGAGCTAATATTTCCAATCCAATCCACTGCAGTTATTCTGGAATCTGGTGTTCCTAATTTCAATCCATTGGATTTACTCTGGGATTTGGTGGTCACAATTCCAGAGTAATAGAGTCACAGAGTCATACAGCACAGAAACAGACCCTTTGGTCCAACCAGTCCATGTAAACATAATCCCTAAACTAGTCCCACCTGCCTGCTCCTGGCCCATATCCCTCCAAACCTTTCTTATTCATATATCCATCCAAATGTCTTTTAAATGTTGTAATTTTACCCACATCCACCACTTCCTCAGGAAGTTCATTCCACACGCGAAACACCTTCTGTGTAAAACAATTTGCCTCATGTCTTTTTAAAATCTCTCTCCTCTCACCTTAAAAATATGCCCCCTGGTCTTGAAACTTTCAATCTTAGGGAAAAGAGAACCACCATTAACTCTATCTTTATCTCTCATTATTTTATAAACTTCTATCAGGTCACCCTATGCAACAACGAAAAAAGTCCCAGCCTATTCAGCCTTACTTTGTAACTCAAACCTTCCATATCCAGCAACATCCTGGTAAATCTTTTCTGAACCCTCTCCAGCTTGATAATGTCCTTCCTATAACTAGGCAGCCAGAACAAGACCCAGTATTCCAGAAGATGCCTCACCAATGTCCTATACAACCTCAACATAACGTCCCAACTCCAATACTTAAAGGACTGAGCGATGACGACAGGCATGCCAAATGCCTTGTTAACCAGTTTGTCTATATGTGGCACAAACTTTATAGAATTATGTGCCTGCACCCCTAGGTCCCTCTGTTCCACAACACAGATCCAAGGCCCTACCATTAATTGTATAAGCCCTACCCCTGTTTGTTGTACCAAAATGCAATACCTCACATTTATCTGGATTAAACTCCATCTGCCATTTTTCAGCCCATTGTCCCACTTGATCAAGATTCCACTTAATCTTAGAAAACCTTCTTCATTGTCTACAATGTCACTAATTTTGGTGCCATCCACAAACTTACTGAACAAGCCTTCTATATTCTCATCCAAATCATTTATATCAACGACAAACAAAAGACGGCCCTGAACAAATCCCTGTGGAACATCACTGGTCACAGTCCTCCAGTCTGAAAAGCAATTCTCCACCATCACTCTCTGTCTCTTGCTGTTAAGCCAATTATATATCCAATTGGCAAGCTCACCCCGAATTCCATACGACCTAATTTTACGGATTAGTCTACCATGCAGAATCTTGTCAAAGGCTTTACTCAACACTGAAGTTACTCTGGGAGGGGAGGACCCCTTTGGAATCTCTGGGAATTACTCCACTGACTGTATCAGGGAGGGAAGTAGTGATAAGAAATGCAGGTGAGATGTTTAAAGAGGAACCAGTAGATGTTTGAATTTCCAAAAGTCATTCAGAAGGAGCCATCTAAAAGGTTACTGCACTGGAAAAGGGCTCCTGATATTGGGGAGGTCTGGGAATGGAATGGGGAGAAGGAGAGTCCATGGTAACCTCAGCCAGTGAGGGGGTTGAACAAATGTTGTTGGTGTCATTCTGCACTGCAACCCACTCATCCAGCCAACATAGGTAATTGACACCTTTACTATGACAGCTGTGAGGAAGGATTGGCTTATGTCCAAGACGTAGAGAGTGGGACAAGTTGATCAGTTTCAAGCTGTAAAGAGTGGAGAACCCCCTATGGGTAACAGTACTAGGGGTTCCATCCAACAAGGGTAGGGCTTTTATGATTAATGGTAGGGCCTTGGGTAGTGTTGAAGTACAGAAGGACCTAAGGGTTCAGGTACATAATTCTTTGAGGTTTGCGTCACATTTAGACAGGATAGTGAAGAAGGCATTAGGTATGCTTGTCTTTATTCTTCAGTGCATTGAGTATCGGAGTTGAGATGTCATGTTGATGTTGTACAGGACATTGGTGACGTCTCTTTTGAAATTTTATGTGCGGTTGTGGTCACCCAGTTCTGGAAAGGATATTATCAAGCTGGAGAGGGTGTTAAAGAGATTTACCAGGATGTTGCTGGGTATGGAAGGTTTGAGGTATAAAGACAGGCTGGATAGGCTGGGACATTATTCATTGGAGCATAGGAGGTTGAGAGGGGAAATTACAGAATTTTATAAAATAATGAGGGGTATAGATAAAGTTAATGGTAGTTGTCTTTGCCCTAGGATGGGGGATTTCAAGACTTGGGGGCACATTTTTAAAGTGAGAGAAGAGAGATTTAAAAAAGACTTGAGGGCCAGGTTCACATGTGGAATGTACTTCATGAAGAAGTGGTGGACATGGGCACAATGACAACATTTAAAAGACATTTAGATAAGAACATAAAAAGGAAAGGTTTGGAGAGATAAGGGCCAGAAGAGGGTAGGAAGGACTGGTTTAGTTTGGGATTATGTTCAGCATGGGCTGGTTGGACCAAAGTGTCTGTTTCCATGCTGTATGACTGTATGACTCAACGATGGGGCTCCAGGTATTGTAGCTGATGATACAAGAAAAGGTTGTAAAGTAAGGTGTGAGGAGGACTCAAAGAGGCAAATTTGACACCTGAAGACCACAAAACATAGGAGCAGAAATAGGTGATTCGCCCTATCGAGTCTGCTCTGCCATTCGATCATGGCTGATATGTTTCTCTGCTCCATTCTCCTGCCTTCTCCCCGGAATCCTTGATCCCCTTACTAATCAAGAAGCTCTGTTTTAAATACACTCAATGACTTGTCCTCCACAGCCTTCTGCAGCAATGAGTTCTACGGAGTCAACACTCCCTGGCCGAAGAGATTCTTCCTCATCTCAGATCCAAAGGGTCATCCTCTCACTCTGAGGCTGTGCCCTCGGGTACGCGTCTCTCCTAAAAGCAGAAATACCTTCTCCATGTCCACTCCATCCAGGCCTCTTAGAATTTTGTAAGTTTCAATCAGATCACTCCTCATCCATCTAAATTCAATCAAAACTGGGACCAGAGTCCTCAACCACTCCTCATATGACATTCCCTTCATCCCCGGATCATTCTCCTAAACCTCTTCTGGACTGGCTCCAAGGCCAGCACATCCTTCCTTAGGTATGGGACCCAAAACTGCTCACAATATTCCAAATGCAGTCTGACCAGAGCCTTATATAGCCTCAGCAGTACATCTCTACTCTTGCATTCTAGTCCTCTTGAAATGAATGTTGACATTGCATTTACCTTCCTAACTACCAACTGAACTTTATGTTAACGTTAACAGAATCCTAAACAAGGACTCTGAAATGCTTCAATAAAAACCGAAAGGACTGCAGATGCTGTAAATTAGGAACAAAAACAGAAGTTGCTGGAAAAGCTCAGTAGGTCTGGCAGCATCTGTGAAGAAAGAAAATCAGGGTTAATGTTTCAGGTCCTGTGCCCCTTCCTCAGGACTGATAGTAGCTAGGAAAATGTCTGTATATGTGCAGAAGATAGGGTTGGGGGAAAGGGATAAGAAGTAAACGATAGCTGGGGATAAAACTCAAAGAGAGAGAAGAGTAGTTGGTGTTTTAATAAGGCTGGTGAGTGGGTGAGGTGGCTAGGACATGGGAGAGTTCAGGCTCTAAAATTATTAAACTTGATATTGAGTCTGGAGGGCTGCAGGATCACCAAACGGAAGATGAGGTGCTGTTTTTCCAGCTTGTGCTGAACTTCGCTGGAACACTGCAGCAAGCCTGAGACAGAGGTATTGGCCAGGAAACACGGTGGTGCGTTAGAGTGGCAGGCAACTGGAAGCTGAGGGTTTTTTCTGCAGGCAGAACGTGGACGTTCTGTGAAGCTGTCACCCAGTCTACGCTTCGTTTCCCCAGTGTAGAGGAGACCACATTGTGAGCAGTGAATGCAGTAGGCTAGACTCTGGGAAGTGCAGGTAAAGTGCTGCTTCACCTGGAAGGTATGTTTGGGCCTTTTGATACTGAGGAGGGAGGAGGTAAATGGGCAGGTGTTGCACCTTCACTGGTTGCAGGGGAAGGTGCCATGGGGCTGTGGGGGTGTTGGGAGTGAAGGAAGAGTGAACCAGGGTGACCCAAAGGGAATGGTGCCAGCGGAAGGCGGACAAGGGAGGGGAGGGGAATATGCGTCCAGTAGTGGCATCTCGCTGGAGGTGGTGGAAATGGTGTCCGATGATCTGCTGGATGTGGATTCTAGTGGCATGGTTGGTAAGGACAAGAGGAACCCTATCACTTTTACGGGAGGGAAGAGAATGGTAAGGGTGGAAGTGCGGGAGATGGGTCGGACCAGGTTGAGGGTCCTGTCGACAATGATGCCTTTCCCTGACCCATCTCCCACACTTCCGCCCTCACCCCAGGAGACAAGCTGCTGAGGTGACAGACGCTGATGGGTACATGTCTTATGAAGGTGATTCCTAGTCCGGGGTTATGTACATAACACTAAACCTATAGCTCACCTGAGACTGCACCTCCAGATGGCCACACACACCTTCCGATCTTACGATTAAGCAAAATTAAGCAAGAGTAGACTATTCAGCCCATTGATCCTGCTTCACCATTCAAAATGATTGTGGCTGAATTTCACTTTCTGTGAAATTCTGTGCCCTCTTTTCCCTCAACTTGTTCAAAAATCTCTCGACATCATCTTTGAATGTACTGTATTCATTGACCCTGCCTGCACCACTCTCTGGGATGGGAATTCCACTGACTAATGACTCTCTGAGAGAAGAGACTCCTCCTCATCTCCATCTCTTTATTTTTAAACAGTGTCCCCTGGTTCTAGATTATCCCCGATGTGGGGAAACATCCTCCCAGCAAAAACAGTGACCTCACTGGTAAACTGTAATTCCATTAGTTGGTAATAGCTACCAATTTGGCAATATATTACAGATTACCTTCAGATTGAAGGAGGTAGTGTGGAATAATTAGACAAATACAAAATTTTTAAAGTTCAAATTAAGAACTAAGTAATTAAAGCTGACATGCCGGGCCAGCTGATGTGTTGTAGCTGCATGACTGGGGACCAGGCAGACCCCACTGCGGTTCATAGTGACTACTTCTGTAGCAAGTGTTGTTTGCTTGAGGAACTCCAGCTCAGAGTGGATGAGTTGGACTCTGGCTTTCAAATACTGTGACACATTAGGGAGGGGGAGAGTTATCTGGATGCTGTGTTTTAGGAGGCAGTCAAACACCTTAGCTAGATTAACTACCTTAAATTTGATCAGAGGTCAGAGACAGGAGGGTGTGTCTACCAGAAAGGCTGATTGAGGTAGTGCTGAAGGAATGTCAGACCTTGAACTTGTCTAACAGGTTTGAGATGCTTGCTCCCTGTGTGAACGAGAGCTGGGACTGCAGGGAGGATGAGCAAACTGACCATAGCACCATGATACAGAGAGGCATTCAAGGCAGGGGGAGAATAGAGAAACATAGTTGTAATTGGGGATAGTATAGTCAGGGGAATAGACACCATTCTCTGCAGCCAGAATCGAGAGTCCCAAATGCTTTGTTCCCTCCTGGTGTCCAGGTTCAGGATATCTCATCTGGGCTGCAGAGGAACGCGTATTGGCTCAACTACTGAAGATTGAGCAGCGATTCCATTAAGGTGTTTTAAGTAAAAACTGAAATTGTTGGAGAAACTCAAGAGGCCCTCTTGTGGCATAAAGGTTGTGTCCTTACCTCTGGACCAGGAGGCCGAGGTTCAATTCCCACCTACTCCAGAGGTGTGTAATAACATCTTTGAACAGGTTGATTGGGAAAAAATAGGTTGGAGGAAACTCAGCAGGTCTGGCAATATCTGTGGACAGAGAGAAACAGAGCTAATGGAAGAGTTAGCGGATAATCAGCCAAGAGAGGGAGAGAGATAACTGCTCACTGGGGTGTTAACAAAAAGTGCAAAGGGTTGAAACTGGGCTGTGTATGCTGGGAGTAACCCATACAGCACAGGGCCTCAGTGTGTGGGAGAAGGATAACAAACGTAGAGGGCAGATTTCACGCTCTGAAATTGTTCAACTCAATGTTAAGACCTGAAAGTTATTAGGTGTAATTTTCCTACACTTCGCTCAATCTAGTCTCCTGTATTCACTGCTCACCATGTTTTCTCCTCTTCACTGGGGAGACAAAACACACACTGGGTGACTGCTTTTCAGAATACCTACAAAAATGACCCTGAGCTTTCAGTTGCCTGCCACATGTTGCTGTGTTCCTACACCAACATTTCTGTCTCAGGCTTGCTGAAGTGCTGCGGTGAGGCTCAGTGTAAGCTGGAAGAACAACATCTCACTCTCCACCTGAGTGTTTTGCAGCCTTCATGTCTCAACATTGAGTTGAAAAATTTCAGAGTATGAACTCCCTCCTCTATATTCATTACCCTCCTCCCAAACCCAAGGTCCACTCCTGTATGGACAGTCAATCCAGTTTCCACTATTCACACTTCTCATTAACACCCCAACTTTAGTTCTCTTCCTCAGCTTATCATTAGCAATCTCTTTGTCTGCTTCATCCTTTTGTTTCAGTGTCTTTCCAGCCACTGTCTCCATGACATCTATTCACTTTCCCCCACCAACTCCATCACCAGCAGAAATATTACCCTTCTCCAGCAGCTTCCCGTTCTGAAGAGGGGTCGCTGGACTCAAAATGTTAACTCTATTTCTTTTACCACAGATGCTGCCAGACCTACTGAGTTTCTCCAACAATTTCTGTTTCTGTTTCAGATTTCCAGCATACACAGCTCTTTGTTTTTATAGTAAGATGTTTTAAATAATCAGGATAGACAGATGATTTCCTTGGTTTGGGTAATCCAAAACCAAGGGGCATATTGGACAGAAATTCATCTCACACAGAATGGAGTGGAAATCTGGAATTTTCTCCTCTACAGGGCTGGTGACATGGCCCCCAGAATGTGTTTAAGACCAGGGTAGGTTCTTATTATTAAGGCACACAGAACAATGGCAGGACAGAGATGTTGAGATCCAGGTCCTCATTGGTGGAACAAGCTGTGGGAATGAGTGGCCTTTACTTGATACTGTTGGCATAGTGGCACCAAACGGCTTTTGTCAAGGGAATGAGTTTGGCATTCCCGAATGAATGGAAGAAGATGTAGGATCTGGCAGGAAAGTGGGATTGACATCGACATTTCTGGTTAAATAGTCAGGACAGGCACTGTAAAGGTGGGCCCAGATGGTCATGAATTCAGCGAATCTTTGTGGAACAGCTTGGGGGACTTAGGGGAGGGCAGGTGGAGGTCATTGAGGTGGGTCAGGTCATGTGAAACTGCTTTGTTTCTTTCTCTGTCTCTTTCAGGTGGTCCAAATGGTTTGTGAAATGAAACTGAAGAACTCCCTTGGTGGCCATGTGGTTGGTGGTATCCTAGAGAGACTGAGTGCCATCACCATCAACCCCCAGCATATTCTGGAGGAGATTCTACCAAGGGTCCCCAGCACTGTGACTGACAATGATGTGCCCATGCTCTTCCGGGAGCCCTACATCCACAGTGGTTATCGGCAGGTGGAGCAGGAATGGAAATACTATCTTCTCAGCCTCTTCCAGCAACACAACGAGGCCGTCAACGTCTGGACTCACCTGCTGGCTGCTCTGGTGCTTCTGGTCCGTTTCCGAGCATTCCTGGAGACGACCTCTCCATTCCCCACTGCCTACAGCCTCCCGCTTTGCTTCTTTGTGGCTGCCTGTGTAACCTACCTGTCGTGCAGTGTGCTAGCCCATCTCTTCCAATCCAAGTCGGAGCTGGCCCATTACTCTTTCTACTTCCTGGACTATGTGGGTGTGGGTGCTTACCAATATGGCAGTGCCCTGGCACATTACTATTACTGCATGGAGCCTGAGTGGCACCAGGTGATTCGCCCCTTCTTCTTGCCCATTGCTGCCATTCTGGGCTGGCTGTCCTGTTTGGGCTGTTGTTTCTCCAAAGTTCACTTCCAGCGGCCTTACCCCATCACCCGGAAGGTGTGCCAGGTGGTACCTGCCTTTCTGGCCTACGTCCTGGACATCAGCCCCATTGTCCATCGGATTGCCACCTGCTGGGCCCGGGGTTGCACTGACCATGCTGTCTGGTACCACACCTGGCAGATTGTTCTGTTTGTCATCGCTTCCGGCTTCTTCTCTTACCCGGTGCCAGAGAAGTATTTCCCGGGAAAGTTCGACATTGTGGGGCACGGCCACCAGATCTTCCACATCTTCCTGTCTCTCTGCACGTTAGCTCAGCTAGAGGCTGTGCTGATGGACTACAGCAATCGGCGTGAGATGTTCTCCACGTGGGGGGATGAGCACATGGTCTACATCTCGTGCATGATCTTCATCATGCTGATCGTCTGCAGTGGTGGTTCAGCGATCTACCTGAGGAGGATAATCAAAGACAAGCTGCACAAGAAAGGAGACTGAGGGATGCCATATAGGCCCCCATCTTCTCTCCTGGGTTTCCTGGAGAATCTGTCTGTAGTCCAAAAAGAAGCTCATGATTTTGTTTTGAATATAAGCAGATGTCAAGGCCCAAGGCCAATCCCTGGGTCTTGTTTGCATTCATTTGTTGGTGGAGTCTTGTCCGGGAGGGAACTTCTGTCCTTATGAATGAGGGGATACGTGTGTCTGTGCGGGGTGTGTAGGGGGAGGGGTGGTGTCGGTCTAACTTGCAGGAGCGAGGGTCTCCTGTCTCATGCTGAAGGGCTACAAGAGGCCAGTGATGTAGCTACTGATGGAGCAGTTGGTGGCCTCTTGGTTTGTTCAGCATCAGATGCCCCGTACCTGGGAAAAGCTCCTGTGCGTTAACTGAACTCCACAAATGGATTGAGCGGGCACTGGGAAAGACTGGCAGCAAATGGGCACAACAGCAAAGCTGGAATTGAACAGGGCGACTCTCACCCAGACTTAGGAATAGAAAGTTCAGATATCCGAAAGGATGTGAGTAACTAACTTTAAATATAACCCACGTTGTCTCTGTCCTGGGAGTGTGTGATGGGGAAAGTGTACAGTGTGCTTTACTCTTTATCTAGTCCTGTGCTCTGTGCTTGGAGTGTTTGATTGAAGTGCAGAGAGAGCTTTACTCTCAGTCTAGTCCCATGCTGTCCGTGTCCTTAAAGAATCTGATGCGGACAATGTAGAGAGAGCTTTACTCTGTATTTAACCTTGTGCTGTCCACGGATTGGGAGTGTTTGATGGGGCACAGTGAGGAGGGAACTTTACTTACAATCCAACCACGTGCTGTCCTTGTCCTCGGATTGTCTGGTGGGGATAGTGTAGAGGTAGCTTTACTCTGTATCTAAACCCTGTGTTGTCCCTGCACTGGGAGGGTTTGATGGGGATGGTGCAGACGAAGCTTTGCTTTCAGTTTAAAATAGGAAACTTTACTTTGTTTCTAACCTCACGCTGTGCTTGATCTGGGAGCATTTGATGTGGACAGTGAAAAGGCAGCTTTACTCTGTATCAAACACCTTGCTGTCCCTGTTCTGGGAGTGTTTGGCGGGACAGTGTACGGTTGCTTTACTCTGTATCTAACTTCGTATTGTCCGTGTCCTGGGAGTGTTTGATGGAGACAGGGTCATGGAAGATTTCCTTTCAGTTCAAAAGAGTAGAGGGGAAATCACTCTAACCCTGTGCTGCCCCTGTCCTGGGAGGGCTGCTTGGCTGAAATCTGAATTGACGAGTTATAAGAATTGTATGACTGTCCGTATATTTCTGTGTATAATTTTAAAACTACTCATTAAGTGAAATGAATAGCAGGAGACATGAATGTCAGAGTCCCTATTTCTCCTTTTAAGTCTTAAGTATATCTTTAGTAAGTCTTTAATTTATAATCAGAGACTCTGTATTAACAACACCAGTTAGTGCAGGTATATATTGGAATGTTGAACCAGCACTAGAAGGGAAAGTTCGTGGAACATGTTACACTGGTGAATGGACTGTGATCCTGAAATCATTTCCATTTAGTGCCGCTGCACTTGCTGAGTTTCATTGGAGCGGTTTCTCATTAGTGGTGATGAGAGGTATGGTGCTTCACTGAGTGCTGACAGAGACTATAATGATGACTGGGAGTTATGAAGAGCTGACCAGGCTAGAATAGATCACAGAATGGGTTAAATTTGGTGACTGGTGCCCATTATTTTTGAAAGGCTGGCAGTGTTTGTTCTGAGATAACAAGGTGTGGAGCTGGATGAACACAGCAGGCCAAACAGCATCTTAGGAGCAGGAAAGCTTGACGTTTCGGGCCTAGATGCTTCTAGGCAGTTTCTGATGAAGGTCTAGGCCCGAAACGTCAAGTTTTCCTGCTCCTATGATGCTGCTTGGCCTGCTGTGTTCATCTAGCCCCACACCTTGTTATCTCCTATTATATCAGTGTTTGTTCTGAATAGCTCATCCTGACCATCCACTGGATTACACCAGTCCATTACTGTAACTGCATCAGGAAACTGGAGGCACCTTGAGAGTATTCAACAGATGTTTGTACCAGTCTTCCCCATTTCTCTGAGGTCTCCTGCTGATCTCTCAGTCGAGTGACTGGAGAATAGCTGTGTAATTCGACAATGAATTTGGCTTTATGCAGCAGTTACACCATCAGGGTCCAGAACCAGAAACCCAACAGCAACCAAACAAGGTGTGTCCAGATACAGTCAGACATAGATGAGATCAGGAGGAAGCTTAGAATAACATTATACAATTATTTTAGGAATAACCCAGAGAATTAGCCCACAGACTGCCAGGTTTTTGAATTAACATTACAGATTGTAATCACAGTGTGATCCAGGCATTTGGATTATTAGACAGTGTCCCTTTGTCCATCATCATTATCACAATTGTCCTTGAGCAATTAGTCAATTGTTCTTTAATTCATGCATCCCTAGGCACCATGTAAATGAATAGCATTGAAGGCACTGTACAAATTAATATTGTTGCACCTGCTGCAAATAGCATGGGTAAATGGGAGGATTGGCGGTGCTGGAGCCAGTGATAGGGTGAGAGTGTTGATTGTGTATAGTAGAGTCAGTGATGAGGGGAGAGTGTACACATGATTGCGGGAGGGGTTAAGTGGGGAGAGGGTATAGAGTCAGTGATAGGGGAGAGTAGCCTGGGCTGTGGAAGGGAGTTAAATGGGTAGGTAGGGTCTGTGATGGGGGCGACAGTGTAGACTGGGCTGTAGGAGAGGATTTACTAGACCTCACTATGTTGAAAAAAAACTCAATGCAGCATTCATTAAAGTTTCACATGAGTGATTAGCACGTAAATTTAAAGCACGTGTGATTGGGGTACTGTACTGAGGACTGGAGGAAAGACATGGAAGAAAATATGAATAAATAGGTCTATTTCTGCGTGGCAGGTAGTGACTAGTGGGGTGTCGCAAGGATCATTTCTTGGACACCAGCTCTTCACAAAGTAGATGATTTAGATGAGGAAACTAGATGACACAAAGCTGGGTGGGAGGGTGAGATGTGAGGAGGATGCAGAGGTGTTGCAGTGTTACTCAGACAGGCTGGGTGAGTGGGCAACTGCATAAAGTGGTAAATGCATAAAGTGGTAAACGCATGGCTCAAAGGATTCATATGGGAGAAATGGAATTGAATTCATGGGACATTGGCACAAGTACTGGGGAAGCGTGGGAGCTCTTCTCATAGAGCAGGCTCCACCTGAATCATGCTGGGACCAGAGTACTCAGAAGTGCATGGTACAATAGGGTGGAGTTAGCACAGCTTTGTCAAGGGGAGGTCATGCCTGACAAATATGTTCAAATTCTTTGAGGAGGTAATTAGCAAGTTAGACAGAGGAGAGCCAGTAGACATGATCTATTTTGATAAGGTGCCGCTCAAGAGGCTGCTAAATAAGGCAAGAGCCCGTAGTGTTAGGAGCAAAATACTGACCTGGATAGAAGATTACAGGCAGAATGCAGAAAGTGGGGATTGAGGGATCTTTCTCAGGATGGCAGCCGGTGACGAGTGGAGTTCCACATAGGTCATTGTTGGGGGCATTACTATTCACATTATACATTAACGAAATGGACAAAGGACCTGAGGGCATTGTTACAAAATTTGCAGATGACACAAAGATAGGTTGGGGGACAAGTAGGTTTGAGGAAATGGAGAGGCTACAGAAGCACTTGGACAGACTAGAAGAGTGGGCAAAGAAGTGGCAGACAGAATTCAATATGGGAAGGTGTGAGGTAGGAAAAATAGGGGCATAGACTGTTTTCTAAATGGACAAAGGTTTTGGAAATCTGAAGCACAGAGGAATTTTGGAGACTTAGTTCAATATTCTCTTAAGGTTAACATTCAGGTTCATTTGGCAGGAAGACAAATGTAATTGTCAACATCTATTTCAAGAGGACTAGAATACTAGACAGAAATGTATTGCTGAAGCTGTGTAAGGCTCTGGTCACACTGCGTTTGGAATATTGTGAGCAGTTTTGGGTCTGTATCCAAGGAAGGATGTGTTGGCCTTGGAAGGGGTCCAGAGGAGGTTTAGAAGAATGATCCTGAGAACGAAAAGCTTGTCACACGAGGACTCTGGGTCTGTACTCGATGGAGTCTAGAAAGATGAGGGGGGATCTGATTGAAACTTACAAATACTGACAGGTCTAGATAGAGTGGACATGGAGAAGATGTTTCCACAAGTAGGAGGACTTAAGAGCACACTCTGAGTGAAGGGATAACCCTTTAGAACTGAGATGAGGAGAAATTTCTTCAGCCAGAGGATGGTGAATATGTGGAACAAATTGCCATGGAATGGTATGAAAGCCAAATCATTGCATGTATTTAAGATGGAAATAGTTAGCTTTTTGATTAGTTAAGGGGATCAAGGGGTTACTGAGAGAAGGCAAGAGAATGAGGTTGACAAACATATCAGTTAGTAGCAAAAACAGAAAGGCAGTTTCCGAATATTGATAGTTTGAGGTGCAATGAGACTTGAGTGTCCTCATACACCCAATACTGAAGGCAAGCATTCAGGTGCAGCAGGCAGTGAAGAAGGCAAATGATGTGTTGTTCATTGTAGTGAGAGGATTTGTGTTTAAGAGCAGGGATATCTTGCTGCAGTTACACAGGGCCTTGGTGAGACCACACCTGGAATATTATGCGCAATGTTGGTCTGATTTGAGGAAGGATGTTCTTGTTGTGTGTCGAGGCAATACAATGAAGTTTCATCAGACTGATTCCTGGGAACGAGGACTGACCTGTGATGATAAACAAGTTCAGTTAGGACTATATTCTCTGGATTTTAGAAGAATGAAATTGTATGGAAACCTGTACAAATCTAACAGGACTAGACATGGTAAGTGCAGGAAGGATGTTCCCATTGACTGGGGAGTCCAGAGCCAAAGGGGTCGCAGTCTAAGGACACAGGGTAAGCCATTTAGGACTGAGATGAGAAGAAATGTCTTCATCCAGAGAGTGGTGAGTTTGTGGAATTCACTACCCCAGAAAGTGGTTGAGGTCAAAACATTGAATATTTTCAAGAAGAAGTTAGGTATAGTTCTTAGGGCTAAGGCATCAAAGGGTATGGGGAGAAAGGTGGATCAGGAGACTGGGTTGGATGATCAGCCATGATTATACTGAATGGCACAGCAGACTTGAAGGGCTGAATGGCCTACTCCTGCTTCTATTTTCTATGTTTCTACAAAAACCCATTTTCTGCTGTTACATTCCTCCAACTACATGACGCCTCATAACACCAACAGTTTATTCAGCTGTGCAATCCTTTACAACAAGAAGCATTGAATATCCCACTTCAAAGAGTTTATAACCATTTGGAGTTGTCAGTCAAGCTGCTAAACTAGGAGGCAGCATGCTGTGATAATGGGAGGCTGTGAAATCAGTCAGGTGTCTCTAAGGCAGCTGTCAGCTCTTTGACAAAAGGGAGCTCAAATGGCAAATAATTATTTACTTTTAAAACTCCACTTTTCTTTCAAGTAGCACAGCTATTTTAAGGGAGTCCTGAACCATTGTTAATGGGTATGTTATTTCCCAGAAAGGATACCTGGGCTATCCACACATACCTGGAATGATCGAACCTGCTCCTCCTGGGTCTAATCTGGGCATGGCATGTTATACATGCTGGGTCACATAGGATGGTGGGCTGCTGCTGATTTATCCCACTGCCAGTTCTTTCAATTCTCCTTTGACATAAAGCTGATACCTACCATGACTGGATTACTGCTGTGTCACTGGTTTACCTGGCCACTGGCCTCTGTAAAATGCATGTGCATGAAATATGATCTGGTCCTTATCCACACCATGCATATCCTCTCTCATCTACCACACCACTGTAAAAATATTTGGCAGTGTGACTCTTGGGTTACTTTGTCACTTCAGCCATTTTTGCAGGCTATTGCTATGCAAACACAGGCCTCAAAATCCATCTTGTGACGTTTTAAAGAATTTTATTCATTCTGGTGAGACCACCACTCGTCAATCTAAACCTCAGAGGCTATCGTCCAACTCTACTGTGAAGCAGACTTGATGGGCTGAATGGGCTAATTCTGCGCCTATGTCTTATGTCTACTCAACCTCTTATCATAAAAAAGTCCCTATGCCTTTCAGAAATCATTCTAGTGAACCTGCCTTGACAAATTGCTCAGGTTAACAGGTAAGATCAAAACTACACCCAGGTCTTCAGATGTGACATCATCAACCTCCCGTATCATTGTAAGAAAATGTTCTGATCGAGTTTCAGCCAGGTTCTATTTGTTTGTTGTCCCTAGGTGGTAACTTTCTGATTCTTGTATAGGAACGTGCAAATCTCTCCGAATACCAACCACTTAGTGGGCTCTGAACTTTACAAATGTTCTGCTTTTCCAATTTTTCTATCAAAATTGATAAATTCGCGGTGTCCAACATTAAATGGCACCTGTTATCATCATGTCCAACCATTTAATCTACCGCTCAACAGCCTTTATATATCCTCCTTGGAGTTTACTTTTCTAGCTGGCTCTGTATGATCCCAAATCCATTGTATATATTATGCCCTGTTCCCTCATCTAACTCATTATCATGGTGTGCTGGTGTTGGACTGGGGTGGACAACGTCAGAAATCACACAATACCAGTCTATAGTCCAACAAACTTACTTGAAATAGGTTTGTTTTCAAATAAACCCGTTGGACTATAACCTGTGTCATGTGATTTCTGATCTAACTCACTGTTACCTATTATAAACTGAGTTCCAATAAATCATCTTGGAATTAATTCATTCCACTAGAGAGACCCTGCCATTCTGCAAAACATACGAACAAGGAACAAGTCAGGCCACTCGACCCTTAGAGTGTGCTCTAACATTTGTAAATGTTTAGTTTTTTTTTACTTTAACCTCAAGTCTACGTCTCTGCATATCCCTGTAATTTTTCATGCCCTTGCTAATCAAAGCCCAATCTCAGTTTTTAAACAAGTCTCAAACCATGCTAATACATTCCCCTCCAAAAATATATATTTCCCCAATCTCCTGACCCCTAACCCTACTTAGCAGCTTATTATGTTGCACATTATTGAACAACCTGTGAAATCGAAATACAAGACTTGCATTATTTCCCACGAGCCAACCCACTATTTTCTGCCTCTCCCTCAGAAAACTCTAATAGTTAGTGTTATAAAGTGTCACGTAGTCGAAAGAATGTAACTTCGAAAATGGGTTTCTGGAGAAACATAGAAAATAGGTACAAGAGTAGGCCACTCAGCCCTTCGAGCCTGCTCTGTTTTTCAATATGATCATGGCTGATCATCCAATCTGTCCCCTGTTCCTGCTTTCTCTCCATACCCCGTGATCTCTTTCAGCCTCAGAATTATATCAAACTTTTTCTTGAAAACACTCAATGTTTTGGCCTCAACTGTTGCCTGTGGTAGGAAATTTCACAGACCCAATTCTCTTTGGCAAGCATGAATTCCCTTTCATAAAACTGTCAGTCTAGTCCAACCACTACAACTTTACAAGTGCTCTGTTATCACATCCTTAATAACAGATTCTAGCATTAACCTGTTACTGACATCGGGATCAGTGATTCACCTGTCCCCGTTATTGCTCTCTCAAATAGAATGGTTCAATTTCCTGCTGATCAATCCACAAGGGTCATTTCATAATCTGGGAAATTCTGAAAGATTGAGGTTTAAATGGGCATTAACTCTGCTGCTAGCTTTTTTACAACTTTGGCTGGCAGCCACAAATGTCAAGGGATCTGTTGCCACTCATTCCAAATAATTTTCCAGTACTTTTTGTTTTGCTGACATTACGAATTTTACATTCTTGGCTCTGGTTAAACTCTTGGTTCCCCTAACTTCCCCATGTACTTTGTGTCTTCTACTGTGTAGATAAACCAAACAAATTGTGACATCGCTACCATTTCCTTTTTGTCTCTTTCGATCCCTCCTGTCTCTGCCTGGAAGAGCCTTTCTTTTCTTTTGCAAGCAAGTCACTTCCTTTTTACAGTCTTCCAAATGCTTGTGCAATTCTTGTGACATTTATCACAAGTCTAATGTTGTGTACTATTTTCTCTTTTTCTGTTAACTCTTGGTTATTTGTTTTAAAACTGTCCGAATTCTCAGACCTACTCCTTCGACAACATTTTAACCTTCTCATTTCAATCTCATGCACTCTCCAATTTTCCAGACTTGTCTTAGCTATGCCACTTTCTTAGAGGAGGTTTTATTCTGCAGTGGAATGTACACTCAGGAAGACTTATTTCTTTAAATGTTTGTCCTTGTTTATCCACCATCATAACATTAAATCTATTCTCCAATTTATGTCATCCAAATTGAGCCTTCTAATTCCATAATTGGCTTTATTTAAATTTAAGAACCTAATTTCAGAATTAACCACGTAACTCTAAAATTTAAGACGAAATTCCATCATGTTATGATCATTCTTCCCACCACCCCTCCTCTCCCCCATATATCCTCTTTTCCAAGGTTACTAAGTAACTCTTTTTTGTTACACAGTACACAACCTAACATAATCACTATCCCTAGCTGGATCCTCAACACATTGTTCTAGAAGAACCATCAAATGCTATATAATACGCAAGGACACAGTTTTCAAACAGATTTGTGAGAGTCAGTACAACTATCGTCACTCAGTTGTACTGATGGGCACAGCTGTAAGCCTGAAATTTTAGGCTACCTCTAAGGAGTTACACATTTAAGACAGAGATGAGGGTATTTTATTTCTCACAGTGGGCTTTGAGTCTTTTCATCTCTCTTCCAGAAAAGCTAATGGACACAGAGTTTGAATATTTTTAAGACAGAAGGGGAAAGATTCTTAGTGAGCGAGGGGGTAGGGGGTGGTGTGGTGAAAGTTTATCAGGATAGGCAGGAAACTGCAGTAATATCAGCCACGATTATGTTGAATAATAGAGCAGGTTTACGTGATTACTACTGCTTCTAGTTTTGGCCCGAATGGTATTATCACCAGACCATTAAAACAGAAATCCAGGTAATGTTCTGAGTACACAGGTATGAATCCTGCCACGGTGGAGGGTGACATTTGAATCCAATTGGGAGGAATTAAGAGTCTAATCCTGACTACAAAACCACCATCGGTTGTTGGAAAAACCATCTGGGCCACTAATGCCCTTTAGGGAAAGAATTTGCCATCCTTACCTGGTCTGGCTTACATGTGACTCCAGACCCACAGCAATGTGGTTGAGACTTAACTATCCACTGGGAAATTAGGGATGGACAATAAATGCTGGCCTGGCTAACGACGCCAACATCTTGTGAATGAATTTTTTTAAAAAATTGGTTTGTTTGGGTGCTCTACCAGTATCTGCAGTTATTAGATGTTGACTGGCCCTGTCTTCCTGTCAATGTTCAGTGGTCCACTTGCCTATTGAGTCATCTTCTCCCTGCTCGATGTCTGTAGGTTCATGCTCAGGGTGCTCATTATACTTTAGAAGGTCAGACTGCTTATACCCCAGTGGCAGACCTCGCAATGTTCCTGTGTAACCCCACAAGGTTACCACATCTGGAGTACTGTGAGCAATTCTGTTCCCACTATTTAAGGACAGATATTATTTCATTGGAGGCTGCTCAGAGAAGTTTAACTCGGATGATCCCTGGTACAGAAAGATTGTCTTATGGACAAAGGCTAAACAGGTTGGAACTGTACTCACTGGAGTTTAGAAGAATGAGAGGTGATCTCATTGAAACATGCAGAATTCTTAAAGAGCTTGACAGGGTCAATGCTGAGAAGATGTTTTCCCTCATAGGAGAGTCTAGGACCAGAGGGCATTCTCCCAGAATAAAGGGGCACCCATTTAAGACTGAGACAAGGAGGAATTTCTTCTCTCAGATGGTTGCGAGTCTTTGGAACTCCTTATCACAGAGAGCGTAGGGGCAGAGTCCCTGTGTATATTTAAGGCTGAGATATTGATAGATTCTTGATCACTCATGGAATCAAAGGTTATAGGGAAAGGGCAGGAAAGTGGAAGTGAGGAATATTGGATTATCCATGATCCTACTGAAGGGCAGAAGAGGCTCGAGGGGCTGAATGGCCTAGTTCCCAATATTTGTGGTCTTATGGTCTTAATTGATGTGATTGTCTCAGTGCAAGGTATTGAGAAATGTTTGCATCCCTTTTTGCGGAGTATATCAGGTAGAATGGAAACAAGGAGAAAGTGGTCAGCATTGTTATGCTGGTGGAACATGACTGCAGCTCCAGCTAATCCACCATTGAGAGGTATTGGTCTGAATCTCCCCAAAGCAGATTCGACCCCATACCAGCCAAGAAGCTGCTTTTGAGCTTATGTTTAAATTCTTTCTGCAATGAATTATTCAGTTGGATTGATTGAGGAATGAGTATGCTAGCCGTTCCCTGGTTGTTTTAAATTAAAAATAAAACAAACTCTCCAGGTTAGGTTTCCCTGGGACATGATGGAAGAGGATGGGTCAGTGATGGATTGGATGTGACAAGTAGTTTCAGGATGTGATGTAATGTCAGGCAGTTAGCTAACTGCAGGGATGAGAACTAACATTGCAGTGGAACTGACAGCTAACTGAGGATTGGGACTGACTTTCAATGATTGGGAAACTAATAAACTGTCACTAACTACACAATGCCAAGATAAACAATTTCAGCCCTCCAGCAATATGGTCTCTTTCTTATTTGATGTTTGAACTTTGGCAGACATTGCATCAATGGTGAGAGTGGGAGTCATAGGGACCAACCCACTCTAGCTCCCCAGAAAGGGGAGGCACAGGGACACTGACCAACACACTTGGACCCCCTGGGGGGGGGGGGAGTGGGGACACTGACCAATCCATTCTGACCCCCTCGGGGGGAGAGGGTGGGAGGGTCACTAAGGGAGGCTGACCAACACACTCTGACCCCTAGGAGCCACAGGGGAGAGGAGACATGGACCAATACACTCTGACCCCAGAGGTGGGACAATGACCAACACAATCTGACCTTTGTGGTGGGAGAGTCACTGGGGGAGACTGACTAACACAGACTCAGAAAAATGGACAAGGGGACAATGACATTGAAACATGTCCAAACAGCACAACAACAAACATGAAAAATTCTGATTTCCAGACATGAGCTGAAAGTGACAGTCCTT
The DNA here is from genome assembly GCA_024137785.1 of Ginglymostoma cirratum. Lineage (NCBI taxonomy): Eukaryota > Metazoa > Chordata > Chondrichthyes > Orectolobiformes > Ginglymostomatidae > Ginglymostoma > Ginglymostoma cirratum. The sequence goes on from JAHRHZ010000019.1 coordinate 718,167, forward strand.
GACAACAAGATCACATTCGGCAAAGTGTGGCATCAAAGGAGCCCTAGCAAAGATGAAATTAATTGGTACCAGGGGGCAAACTGCTTGGAGTCATATCTGGGACATAGGAAGATGGTTGTGGTTGTGGGATGTCAATCATCTCAGCCCCAGGACAACTGTAGGAGCTCCTCAGCGTCCTACGCCCAACTGTCTTCAGCTGCTTCATCAATGACCTTCCCTCCATCATAAAGATTGAAGTTGGGATGTTCGCTGATGATTGCACAATGTTCAGCTCTATTTGCAACTCCTCAGACACTGAAGCAGCCCATGTCCAAATGCCACAAGATCTGGACAATATCCAGACTTGGTTTCATAAGTAACAATAACATTTCCTCCACAGAAGTGTCAGGCAATGACTACCTCCAATAAGAAAGAATCTAACCATCATCTCTTAACCTTCAATAATTACTATCACTGAATCTCCCACTACCAACATTGAGGGATTTACCACTAACCAAAAACTCAACTGGACTCACCACATAACACAATGACTACAAGAGCAGGTCAGGGGTTGGGAATGCTGCAGTGGATAACTCACCTCCTGGCTCCCCAAACCTTCAAACAAGTCAGGAGTGTGATGGAATACTCCCCACTTACCTGGGTGAGTGCAGCTCCAAAAACACTCAAGAAGCTTGACACAATCCGGGACAAATCAGCCCACTTGAATGGCACTAAATCCACAAGCATCCATTCCCTCCACCACTGACCTACAGTAACAGCAGTGTGTAATATCTACTAGATGCGTTACACAACTTGCCAAGTCTCCTACAACAGCACTTTCCACACTCACAGCCACTTCTATCTAGAAGGACAAGGGCAGCAGATACACGGGAACACCACCTTCGGCAAGTTCCTCTCCAAGCCACTCATCATCCTGACTTGGAAATATATCACCATTCCTTCACTGTCGCTGGGTCAGAATCCTGGAACTCTCTCCATAACGGCATTGTGGGTCTATCTACAGCTTGTGAACTGCATTAGTTCAAGAATTCTGGAGTGACAGATATGATTATGGGTTCAGTTGGGGATTTGATTCTACAATCTTTAGGTTGAGAGGTCCCAGTGTTGACTAAACTGAAAAAATGCTGGATAGTAACTCATGTCACCTCAATCAGTTTCTTGCACTTTGTGTAGAAGTTTACTGCTCGGGATTTATTTTTGTTATATCTTAGACATAAAGCTGGATTCATTCAACAGTAACAAGGAATGGAGTTAAGGCACTGGGGAAGTGTAGTCACATAGAATAAACATTTATCAAAATTTCCAGACAAATACACTAATCAAGGCCAAGCATAGCAAACTGTAGCAACACGACAGATAACAAGAAGCAATAGTTAGAAGAGAGCTACACTGTGAAAGTGTAGGAGGTGCAGGAGGGTTAACACAGCAGGGGGTTAAATCACAGGTTGTTACAAAATGGGTGCTGTTGATGATCATTTACAATGAGGGCTCTGGACGAAATTAAGTTTTATAAATTGGGAAATAAAAACCAAAAGAACTGCAGATACTGGGAATCAGAAACAAAAGCAGAAATTGCTGGAAGGTTCAGATTTCTGGCAGCATCTGAGGAGAGAAATCAAAGTTAACATTTTAGGTACAGTGACATTTCCTCAGAAACTGGGAGCTAAGTATGAGAGTAGCACAGCAGACACTTTTGGATGCTTGTAACCATGAAACAGTTGACAGTAAGAATGAGGTCAAAGAAAATGATTCATTTCTTTGATTCCTTTTCTGAATTTGCTCCTGGGACATGGGCATCATTGGCTGGGCCAGCATTTATTTCCCATCTCTAGGTCCCCTTGAGAAGGTGATGGTGAGCTGCCTTCTTGAACCGCTGCAGTCAATGTGTTGTAGGTTGACCCACAATGCCCTTTGGGAGGGAATTCCAGGACTTCCAGCGATAGTGAAGGAACAGCGATATATTTCCAAATTAGGATGGGGAGTGGCTTGGAGGGGAACTTGCAGGGAGTGGTGTTTACATACTGCCCTTGTCCTTTTAGATGGTTGTGGTCATGGGTTTGGAAGGTGCTGTCTGAGGATCTTTGGTGAATTTATGCTTTGAATCTTGTAGATGGTACACTCTGCTGCTACTGAGCGTCGGTGGTGGAGGGAATGAATGCTTGTGGATGTGGTGCCAATCAAGTGGGCTGCTTTGTCTTGGATGATGTCGAGCTTCTTGAGTGTTGTTGTGGCTGTACTCATCCAGGCAAATGGGGGGTATTCCATCACACTCCTGACTTTTGCGTTGTAGATGGTAGACAGGCTTTCAGGAGTCAGGAGGTGAGTTACTCATTGCAGTATTCCCAGCCTCTGCCCTGCTCTTGTAGCCACTGTAATTAAATGTCGAGTCCAGTTCAGTTTTTAGCCAATAGTAATCCCCAGGATGTTGATAGTGGGGGATTCAGTGATGGTAACATCATTGAATATCAAGGGGTGTTGGTTAGATTGTCTCTAATTGGTGATGGTCATAGCCTGGCATTTGCGTGGTGCGAATGTTACTTGCCCCTTGTCATCCCAAGCCAGAAAGTCATCCAGGTCTTATTGCATTTTGGAGATAGGCTGCTTCAGACTGTCTTGGATAATATAATTCTTTCAATCAATGTCAGAAACAGAGACTGAGACCCACTATCTCGGTGCAAGGCGTCCCATTCTTGCATTTGATTCCAGCAATAGTCATTCAGGCAGCAGACCCACTGATAAAAGATATAACATTCTGAGGAGGCTGCTTCCACTTTGGGAGAACAGTGAGGGGAGGGTGGCTTCTCTGGGAATCAGTGGGTCCACCAGAGAGGAGCCCATGGTGCAGTCTTGTTTATTGCTGTCAGCCTCGTGCTCAGAAAGATCGAGTGTTACTGGAATGTTTCCAATTGGGTGAAGATGAATTGTTTGACACAGAAGATTGATTTCCTGGGCTCGGAACAAGACCAAGCTTCCTGGTGTGATCTCTCCTCTGTACGCCTGGATGATGATCCTGCAGCTTAACATTGCTATTGTCCTTGATTTGTGTGGACTTCTCACATGCTGCACAATCTGGCTTTGAAGCTGGATTGAGCCTCAGACCCACCTGTAATTAAAATTGATCACAATCTCTGTCTTGTTATTGATTTATTGATTTATTGTCATGTGAACTGAAATACAGTGAAAAGCTTTGTTTACAAGCGGTATAGGCAGATCACAGCAACCAAAGATGTACAGATCAAAAAGACTTAGAGGCATACAGGTTACATTATTCGAGGTTAGAGTCTATTCAACAGTCTGATAACGGCCAGAAACAAGCTGTTCCTGAACCTGCTCGTGCGTGTGTTCAGGCTTCTGTATCTTCTGGCTGATGGAAGAGGTTGTAGGAGATCATTACCAGGGTGCGATGGGTCTTTGTTGATGTTGGTCACCTTTCTAAAGCAGCGAGCCATGCAAATAGAGTCCTTGGATGGCAGGTTGGCTTCTGTGATGTTCTGGGTTGTGCACACCACGTTCTGTAGTTTCTTATGGTCCCGGGCAGAGCAGTTGCCATACCAGGCCATTATGCACCCGGACAGGAGCAAAAACAAAGTTGCTGGAAAAGCCCAGCAGGTTTGGCAGCATCTGTGAAGGAAAAAACAGAGTTAATGTTTCAGGTCCCGGTGATCCTTCCTCAGAACTCAACCGGACAGTATGCTTCAATGGTGCATCTGTAGAAGTTGGTGAGGGGCCTTACGGACATGACAAATTTCCTGGGCTGCTTGAGGAAGAAGAGGCATATTTGTGCCTTCTTGACTGCTGCATTTACATGGGAAGTCTAGGACAGGCCATCAGTTATCGTCACTCTGAGGAACTTGATGCTCTTCACCCTCTCAACCTCAGTTTTTTGATGTAGGTGGGGGCGTATTCTTTCTGAAGCTGATGATCACTTCTTTAGTTTTGCCGACATTGAGAGACAGATTGTTTTCATTGCACCATGTCACCTCTATTTCCTTTCGTATTTTGATTCATCGTAGTTAGATATCCATCCCACTACGTTGGTGTCGTCAGTGAACTTGTAAATGGCGTTCGTTTGGAATTTGGCAACCCAGTCGTAGGTATGGCTATTTCAGACACCATGCAGACTTGCAGTTAAATCACTGTTCTTTCACTATCATTGGATCAAATACCTGGAATTCCCTCTGACCAGGAATACTCTGTGTGTCCCTACACCCCATGGACTGTAGCAGTTAGAAGAGCAGTGCACCGCTCCCTTCTCCAGGACAACAAGTGATAAACAATAAATATTGGTCTAGCCAATGACATGCATGACCCATCTACACAGATTCCTACTTTGAAGCTGCTGCAGCCCTTAAAAATACTTTGTTGACTGTTCATGCTTTGGAATGTCCTGTGGCCCTGAAAACTGTTACATACCTTCATGTCCTTTTGACTTGTTTAGCTCATTCAACACAAGATCCTGCTTTAGGTGAAGACACACTCCCCTTCAGGATCCTTTCTTTCTTTCCCTGTCTCTCTCTCTCTCCCTTTCTGTCATGTGACAGTTGTCAGCCCCATGCCCAGAAAAGAGAAATGTTGTTGTAACTTTATCAGTTGGGTGAGAAGGGAATGTTCGAGCAAACTCCCTTCCTTGTTCCGTGTGCTACATGAGCTTGTAACATTACTTCAGGCAGCTGGTGTGTCAAGGACAGGCACTGTGCAAGGGACATGGCCACCTTTCACATTCTGAACCTCTTGCACAGATTTTGCTGCAGTTTCTGTACTTCATACTGTGTGTGTGTATATACAAAGCCCAGGACTGTTGTTTGATGTGGACAGAATGATGTTGTCTGATTAGAGATATTTTCTCATCAACCCATTCAGAGATGGTATTACAAACTTCTGGACCAGGTGGGATTTTAACCTGGGTCTCCTAGCTCAGAGTTAGGGACTATACCACAGAGCAACAAGAGCCTGGTATGGTTTCCAACAGATAAACGTACATCTGGGCAGTGGAGTGAGCTTAGAGACTGTCAGAGGATGAGAAATTAGCCTGGCTGCCTGAGCACCTCACAACAAACCAACACTGTGCAGGAGCAAAGGGTGATGGGGTGGGAGTATATACTGGGCTGTGGGAGAGGGTAAATGAGGGGGTAGGATCTGTGATGGGATTTATCTGAAAGCATGGGCAATTGGTCGACAGTAAACCTCAAAAATGGGAAAAGCATCGCGTTTTACTCCCTGGAGCTCCCTGTGCACTCTCCCTCATAAACAGCCTGCTGCAGTCCAACAGCTGAGTGCTTTTTGTCTTTTGTTACTTTGAGGGACGAGGGGCTGTAGTTGCTCCTTGTGCCGCACTGCCTTGCCCTGGGGGTGAGCTGTGTGTGAAACTGCTGTCTCTCTGCATCCCCCCGCCCCCCCACCACCACCCCAAATCAAGCCCCCAGTCTGTTGGCTCCCTGCCTAGCTCAGCCCTGGGAATCAGTTTAAAACTAGGAGAGCATCCCAGCCAGGACCTGAGCCAAGCTGGGAACCCAGGCCAAGCACCAGCAGCTCTCCCTGAGGCTGGGGGAGGAGGAATGGGGCAACGCCAGTCAGTCGGGTGAAGGCCATGCAGGGCAGGA
>JAHRHZ010000019.1:724166-749033 GCA_024137785.1 Ginglymostoma cirratum
CTAGCCTCATCCCGCCCCCTTGACCTATCCCCTCCCTAACTCCCCACATACACTCACCTTTGGCTCCACTCCCGCCTCTTTGACCTGTCTGTCTCCTCTCCACCTGTCTTCTCCTTGATCCATCTTCTATCCGCCTCCCCGGCTCTCCCTATTTATCTCACAACCCCCTTCCCCTCCCCCATTTCTGAATAAGTGTCTAGGCCCAAAACGTCAGCTTTCCTGCTCCTCTGATGCTGCTTGGCCTGCTGTGTTCATCCAGCTCTACACCTTGTTATCATTGATTCCCACATCCCAGATTCTATGAAAGACAACAGGAGCACTCCCTGAAGGCCATCAACTCAGACTCCTGGAAACCTCAATACTGATCAAGGGTTAGCCAGCCTCCTCCAATCCCAGTTACATCACAGATCCCTGGATAATGATGTATTTTTGAAATACATAATGAAAATCCCTTACTTGGGGGTCCAGATCTGATGTGCATTGGGCCACATGTAGTGCCCTACACTCTCAGGAGGCAAGGGTGCATTGTCCCAGACCTGGAGATTTCCTCCCTAAGTGTCCTGCTGAGTTCCTTTTGGAAGTCAAGTCCTTGAGTTTCACTGGTCACTAGAGATCCATTACTCCCTGCCCTCTGCTTCAGTGGTTATACATGTGACTACTTCCTATACCAACTGTATTGTTAGTTTTCTGAATATTGATATACTCACAGCTGGTGGTAATGCCCCACAAGTTGAGTCACTCACAGAAACCTGGCTTTATAGATCATAAGTTTTATTTTCTGTTTTGCTTGATGTGGTGGCTAGTCACTGAAAATATTAACAAGAGTTTGCCAATGCCCTGTGAACAAATGAACATCAATGTTTATTGCACACAAATTAAAAAAAATGTTACAGTATGCAAGGACTATTTGAAACAGTTTTGTTACAAGCATCAGAAAGAAAGATTCAACCCTTTTACCCCCTCAACGATATTCCAGTCTCTCAAACCCCAGTGAAGGGTCAATCTATCTCTATACAATGGCTCCTTGTTTTGTTGGTATGGCTTTCATATTGGCAGATTTCTACATTTATCTGATGCTATTTTCTTCACTTAGTGTCTCTTTTGGAGCCTCTCAAACAAGCTGCTGACTCAGCTCACTTGCTTCTTAACATGTGGTCATCAAACTAATTTATTGAGCAGACCTGGGCAACATCTTTTCTTTCTGACACGTCCATAGCCTTTTGTATTTGGAGTCAGCTCCAGACTTTTCACTTTTTCCCCTAAATGTTTTGAAGACCATTAAACAATTATCTCTGCTGTTAATCAACTTTTCTCTCTGACTTGGATAGATTTCTGCTTGAATTCCTCTGGATTGATCTAATTTTCTGTGTTACTGGTATCCTACAGGCATTCCTATCTCTTCTACTCTTTGTTAATGCTCTGAACTGTTCACCTCAATTGTTTAAAGACGTAATTGAAATGCATGCATGTAAAACAAATCTCCAGAAGCCCCCATTGCCATCCTCAGAACAAATCTAAAATGAGACTAAAAATGTCTTCCCTCTTAACACTGATCCTTCATGATAACCTGAATACAGTGGTAGGCAAGTTATTGGAGAGGATACTGACGGATAGGATCAACCAACATTTGGGTAGTCACGGTCTGATTGGGGATAATCAGAATGGATTTGAGCATGGGAAGTCATATCTGACAAACCTTTTGGAGTTTTTCGAAGAGGTAACCAAGTGGATAGATGAGGGTAGGGCGGTGGATGTTGTGTACAAGGACTTTAGTAAGGTCTTTGACAAGGTCCCCCACAGCAGGCTAGTCATGAATGTTAGGTTGCTTGGGATCCAGAGAAAGCTAGTTAATTGGGTTCAAAATTGGCTCAATGGTAGGAGCAGAGGGTGATGGTTAAAGAGTGTTTCTCGGACTGGAGGCCTGTGATTAGTGGTGTGTCACAGGGGTTGGTGCTGGGGCCTTTGTTATTTTTTACTTACGTAAATGTACGAGGCATGATTAGTAAGTTTGCGGATGATACAAAATTAGGAAGTATCGTTGATAGTGATGAGGTTATCTAAAACTGCAGAGGGATCTTGATCAGATGGGGAAGTGGGCTGAGGCTTAGCAAATGCAATTTAATACAAATAAATGTGAGGTGTTGCGCTTTAGAAAGTCAAACCAAGGTAGGACTTATACAGTAAATGGTAAGGTCCTGAGGAGTGTTGTGGAACAGAGGGACCTCGGAGTACAAGTACATAATTTGTTGAAAGCGGCATCACAGGTAGACAGAGTGATGAAGAAGGCATTTAATATGCTGGCCTTCAACAGTTGAGGCATTGAGTATAGGATTGGAGACGTTATGTTACAGTTGTCTAAGTTGTTGGTGAGGCCACACTTGGAATATTGTGTACAGTTTTGGTCACCCTGTTATAGGAAAGACATAGTTAAACTGGAAAGTGTGCAAAGAAGATTTATGAGGATGTTGCCAGAACTAGGAGGCCTGAGTTACAGGGTGAGGTTGGCCAGGATAGGAATTTATTCCTTGGAACGTAGGAGAATGAGGAGTATCCTTACTGACGTGTACAAAAACATGAGGGGCATAGATAGGATGAAAACATATGGTGTTTTCCCCAGGGATGGGGAATTGAAAATTAGAGGGCATAGGTTTAAGGTGAGAGAGGAAAGATTTAAGAAGGACCAGAGGGTCAACTTCTTCACACTGAGAGTGGTGCGTATATGGGATGTGCTGCCAGAGGAAGTGGTTGAGGCAGGTACAATAGCAACATTTAAATTAAAAAATGAATAGGTACATGGATGAGAAGGGTTTAGAGGGATGTGGACCAAATGTAGGCAATTGGAACTAGCTGATTGAGCACCATGGTCAGCATTGACCAGTTTGGGGCAAAGGGCCTCTTTCCATGCTGTATTACTCTAGGCCTCTATAAATACCTCTAAAATCAATATCTGTAAGGCATCTTTTTTTTTCAGATGAGTTAACAGCATCATCCTTGGCTCTACCTTTGAGTATGGGCGCTGAGCCCTGGTCCTTGAGTGGTGGATCCTATTCAATACATCTATGGTTGTTCTTTGCCCTGACCTTGCTGTTGCTCATCCTGCTACTGATCTCCTGTGGAAGCTGCATGAGGTAAGTCAGCCAGAAACTCACTCCATGCCCATCCGTGGAAGCAAGAGGGCTTTCTGCTGCATGTGAGCCATCTCATCAATTTTTCCCTGACCTGTAGACATTCTGCATTTTACTCCTCACAGTTTAGAATGCTTGCAAGTTTCCATCTGCAAACTCTGAACGTGTTCCCTGTACTCCGAGTTTGTGCTCATTAACATATATGGGGAAAAAGAAGGCTGCCAAATCTAACCCTTGGGGAGTTCCACTACACACTTTCCTCCAGTTTCAAAAACATCTCCAAATTGTCCTTGCTTCCTTGAGCTCCAGATGAGTAAGAAAAATGCAATCACAATTATCACTAATCTATATACCCGCAAGTAGGAAGGATGTAGAGGAACAAATTTGACAAAGTTCCACACAACAGATTAGTAAGGAAAATTAAAGCTCATGGTATCAGAGGTGGATAGAGAACTGGTTAGGTGACAGGAAGTAGAGAGTTGGAATAAATGTGTCCTTTTCAGATTGGAAGGCAGTGACAAGTGGTGTGCCTCAGGGTTCAGTGCTGGGACCCCAGCTGTTCACAATATACATTAATGATTTGGATGAAGGAAATGAATATAATGTCTCCAAATTTGCAGATGACAGTAAGCTGGGGGCAGTGTGTGCTGTGAGGAGGATGCTACGAAGCTGCAGGGTGACTTGGACCGACTGGCTGAGTGGACAAATACCTGGCAAATGCAATATAATGTGGATAAAAGTGAGGTTACCCACTTTGGTCACAAAAACAGGAAGGCAGATTATTACCTGAATGGTGGCAGTTTAAGAAAAGGTGAGCTGCAGTGAGACCTGGATGTCATGTGGAATAGTCACTGAAGGTTGGTATGTAGGTGCAGCAGGCAGTGAGAAAAGCTAATGGCATGCTGGCCTTCATAGTGACGGGATTTGAGTATGGGAGTACGGATGTCTTGCTGCAGTTATACAGGGCCTTGGTGGGGTCACACCTTGTGCATTGTGTACAGTTTTGATCTCCTAGTCTGAGGAAGGATGTTCTTGCTATTGAGGGAGTCCAGTGAAGGTTCACCAGACTGATTCCCAGGATAACAGGACTGACATATGAAGAATGACTGGATCAACTGGACTTGTATTCACTGGGATTTAGAAGAATGATGGGATATCTCAGAGAAACATGTAAAATCCTGATGGTGCTGGATAGGCTAGCTAGATGTGGGAAGAATGTTCCCAATGTTAGGGAAGTCCAGGGCAAGGGTCACAGTCTAAGAATAAAGGGGTAAGCCATTCGGGACTGAGATGAGGAAGGATTTCTTCACTCAGAGAATTATGAGCCTGTGGGATTCTCTCCCATAGGAAGCTGTTGGGGCCAGTTTGTTAGATATATTCAAGAGGGAGCGGGATGTGACCCTTGTGGCTAAAGAGATCAAGAGATATGGAGACAAAACGGGAATGGGATGCCGAGATTGCATGATCAGCCATGATCATATTGAATAGTGGTGCAGGCTTGAAGGGCTGAATGGCCTACTCCTGCACCCATTTTCTATGTTACTAAATCAGCAAGGGAAAAACAGACAGGTGTAAACATCATCGAGGAGTTATAATGGAAGATTCTAATTACCTGCATATTGACTGGAGTACTGGTTGAGTAAGGAGCAACTTAGCTTTTGTTCAGGTAAGTTTCCTACAGCAGTATGCGTGTCATCCAACAAGAAAGAATACACTGTTAGACCTGGGAATGCAGTGAGCCAAGCAGTTCAGCAGTTTGTGAAGGGAGTATTTAGGAGGCAGTGTTCGTTTTATCCTAAAGTTCAGGATAGTGCCGGAGAATGACATGCAACAATAATCAACTTTCAGAGTTCAATTGGACGTGAACAGAGCTATGTTTAATCCACCCTGGGATGAGGGCACCTCTGGTTAGGCCAGCATTTCTCACTCAGGGTATTGTTAAGAGTCAATTGCATTGCTGTAGGTCTGGAGTCACATGCAGGCTAGACCAGGTAAGGATGTCAGATTTTCTTCCCTGAACGATATCAGTGAACCTGATGTTTTTTCCAACATTCGACAGTTTTTTGTGGCAGACTCTTACTAAATACACATTTCACTATCTGTCATAATGGGATTTAAACCCATCTCTCTGGATCATTGGCCTGTGTTTCTGAATTGTTAGATCAGCAATGGGACCACCTCCTTGGCTGGGCCAGCAAGACTAGAACCAAAGGCTGGCCAGAGAGACACTTGGTGAACAGTGAGCTGGTTTGGCCTCAGTCCAGGTACTTTCCCTCAAAAGGGAAAGGTAGGACAAACAAATCCAGAACTTCCGGGATGACAAAGGAGCTGAACACGTTTTTTATTTCTTTAACCCGATGTCTACGTCAGGTGGTAACTACAGTGGAGAATCAAGAGGAGAGGTCAGAGTGGAGATTAAAAAAGCAAATAAGGAAATTAAAAAAGGGATGATGATTAAAGGCTAGCAACTAATGTAAGGCAAAATGACAACGTCTCTCTAAGTGCATCAATGATAAAGGGATGATAAAAGGAGGACTGGGGCTGATCGGAGACCAAAACGGGGATTTACTCCTAGACACAGGGGGCATTGCAAAGGTGGTAAATAGATAATTTGTAGCTGAGTCTGTACGAAAAAGGAGGATGCTGCCCAGGTCGAGGGAGCAGTCACGAGTAAAGATCAAAATTAATAAGGCCGGGTATTTTGAGTGGTGCAGTGGGTCAGTGGTTAGCACTGCTGCCTCACAGCACCAGAAACCTGGGTTCAATTCCAGCCTCAAGCAACTGTCTGTGTGGAGTTTGCAGATTCTTCCTGTGTCTGCGTGGGTTTCCTCCTGGTGCTCTGGTTTCCACTCACAGTCCAAAGATGTGCAGGCTAGGTGGATTGGCTATGATAAATTGCCTATAGTGTCCGGGGATGTGTGGATTAGCCATGGGAAATGCAAGGTTACGTGGATAGGATAGGAGTGTGGGCCTGGGTGGGATGTTCTGCAGAGAGTCAGTGTAGACTTGATGAGCTGAATGGCCTGCTTCCATGCAATAGGAATTCTGTGTTTCTATTAGATGCACTATCAGCATTTAAAGGTGACAAGGGAAGGAGACTGAATGAGATGCCTCCAAGGATATTGAAAGAAGTGAGAAAAAATTGTGGAGACACTGGCCACAATCTTGGTGTTCCCTGGTCTCGGGGAGGTGCCTGAAGACTGGAAATCATAAATGCCATGGCTTTACTCGAAAAAAATTGTAAACTTTGGCCCAGTAATTACAATCCAGTTAGTTTCACTTTGGTGGGGAAGCTTCTAGATATAATTATGTGGGAATTGAATTAATTGTCACATGGGAAATTGTGGATTGGTTCAGAAGAATCATTATGGATTTTTAAAAGAAAACCATGTCTAACTAAAAGGTGAAAGCTTCTTGAAGAGGTACAGCAATGACAAGGGTAATATTGTTGATGTAGTGTACATGGATTTCTAGAAAGTGTCTGATACAGTGCTACACAGACTTGTGAGGAACATTATAGGTCAAGGTATAGGACAGACAGTGGTAATGTGGATACAAAATTGGCTGAGGGCTAGGACACAGAGAGTAAGGGTCAATAGGTGATTTCTGGACTGGAAGAAAGTTTGCAGGGGAGTTCCTGGGGTTGGTATTGTAACTCTTGCTTTTGATGTAACTTAACGTTCTAGGTTTTAGCATGCAGGGTACAATATCAAAGCTTGCAGTTGGCATGGCACTTGAGAGAATTCTAAACAGACGAGGAGGAGGAGGACAGTGTGGATCTCCAAAAGGACATTGACAAGTTGGTGGAGCGGTCATATAGGTGGCACATATCATTCATTGCAGAGAAGAGTGACATGATGCATTCTAATACAAGGAACACAGAAAGATAATATAAAATAAATGCTACTTTTCTAAAGGATGAGTAGGAGTATAAAGACCTGGGTGTATAAATACGTAAGTCATTAAAAGTGGCAGGACCGGTTAAGAGAGCTGTTAATATAGTATATAGTTTCTAGGCTTCATAACTAGGGATACGGAGCAGGGACGTGATGCTGAATGTATGTAAGATACTTGTTAGATCTTAGCTGGGGTGTTGCAGACTAGTTTGGGTGCCACACTGCAGGTGTGCGTGCAAGGGAGGTTTACCAGAACGGTCCCAGGGATGTGCCACTTCAGTACTGAGGATATAATGGAGACTTTAGGACCATTCTCCTTGACAGGAGATGGCTGAGATGAGTTTTACCAGGTGCTTTCTAAACTGAGAGGGGTTTGTTCAGAGTGCATATAGTGAATCTGTTCCCGGCCATCTCAAGAATGGGACAGCACCGTTGCAGTGTTTTGCAAAAGAAGCAAGGGCAATGTGGGAAAAACACACAGTGAGTAACTAGGATGTGGAATGCAGTGCCTGAAAATGTGGTGGATATTGAAAAGTTCATTGAACAATTGGCTAAATAGAAGTGATGTACAGGGTTATGGAGAAAATGCAGAAGATTGGCTCTAAGTTGAAATGTTCAGACAGCCAGTAAAGACATGACGGGCCAAATTTCCTTGTCCTTCACCATAACAATTAAGTGATTCAATGTAGGGTCAGGGATGGCATTGTTAAAGAGATGGAAAATTACAGTCTCAATGGTGCAGGTATGTGTTCAGGATCAAGTTCTAGCTGATAAAATATAGACTTACGATCTTACCTGTTTCTGGTGACAGACAAAGCACATGCTTTGTCTTTCATATGGCTAGTTTTTCTCTGGAGCACATCACGAGAGGCTACAGCTTGATCATGGTCACTCCATATGAAGTCTGTCTGCCCAGGAGACCATGCCACTGTTACCACCTGCCAGGGGAGGACTGGAAGGATTTGTAGATTGGAAACCTGTTTTGGTCAAGCCATAAGCATGCCTTCCTTTGCCTCAAGTCCAGGAGGGGGACTTGAACTGGAGTTTCTAACTCAGAGGTCCACTGTGCCGTAAGAAAGAATATGCTGTGATCAAGTTTATGGTAATAAACCACAATAAAAGTGAGTGCTAGAGAAACTCAGCATCTATGGAGAGAGAAAGACAGTTAATGTTTCAATTACTTTGTCAGAATTGAACTTGGCGGCACGGTGGCTCAGTGGTTAGCACTGTAGCCTCACAACGCCGGGGACTCGGGTTTGATTCCAGCCTCAGGTGACTGTCTATGTGGAGTTTGCACATTCTCCCCGTGTCTGTGTGGGTTTCCTCCGGTTTCCTCCCACAGTCCAAAGATGTGCAGGCTAGGTGGATTGGCCATGCTAAATTGCCCATAGTGTTCAGGGGCGTGTGGATTATAGGGGGATGGGTCTGGGTGGGATGCTCCAAGGGTTGGTGTGGACTTGTTGGGCCGAAGGGCCTGTTTCCACACTGTAGGGATTCTAATTCTAAACTCACCAGTAGTCCTATTAGGGTGAGAGTGGAGACAGAAAGATGAATACTTTCTCTTTGTCGGCTAGATGCCCCTGCTGTCCTGATCATACACAAGGCCATAGTCATCTCCCCAATCAAGCAGTTATTACTATATTGAGGTCTCTCAAACCTTCGACAAAAAACAATCAAAAGACTGTGTGTGAGCAGAATTGCCCCGAATTCATACAGATTGGTTGTGATTTGTCTGTACAGCTCAAATAAAGCAACATTGTAGATACAGCTTACAATGTATCCAATAACTTGTTTCTAAATCTGCAAACATCTTCTTACATAGTTTCCTTGGTTTAAAGCAGGATCTTCTCCCATCTTTAGTCCACATTACAAAAAAAAGTTGCCTTTTTCAAAAGAACACACATTACACAAGAAAAGAAATCAAACAAAGCTGTATGTATTGTAAAAGTCAATTTAAAAATATCAACATAAGTGGTAGAATCATAGAAACAACCCTGGGCTGAGCAAAATTCATTTCAGATACTCAATTCCAGAGAAATATCACTGCTATCATAACTCTTTCATTTCCTACTTTCTTGAATTAGTTTTATTGTCACATATACCCAAATAAGTACAGTGAAAAGTTTACAAGTCACCACTTACGGCACCATCTTAGTTACAAAGTACCTAGGTACAGATTCTTCAGTACAAGTTCTTAGGGAAAAAAATAGACAAATAAAGAAAATAAACAGTGCAGAATTATAGATGATTGGAATAAATTAGAAAATGGAGAAATTAAAAATTCAGAACAACAGTCCTTCCAATTCAGTCCACACTGAAACCTCGCCTTCAGTCTGTGCTGGGCTTCACCTCGAGGCTCTTAAGGCCAGGAGACCACTTTGGAATCAACTCCAGGCTGGAGGTCCACGCTGAGACAATGCCAGGTGAAAGACCACTGCACCTGTCTTTACTGAGTCTTTTTAGTTTTTCTTCTAAAGTTCTTCTAAAGACCGTTGATGTTCTGACAGTGTGAAAACTTTGATACAAACTCTGACAACTCAGAGAGTTTATAAACCAACCTACCCTGCTGCTAAGCTGAAACTGCTCTGCTGAACTAAAAACTTGATTTTTCTCTGAGGGTCAAACATATACCTGCTTCTTCTGAACTGACCATAATCTAAAGCACCAGTAGCTTTTCTGTATGTCATAACCTCATCAACATAAAGAATTCATTAATTAGCACCACATGCGCCTGAGTAGAGACTTAGTAAGACATATATTTCCTTATGAATGTTGTTTTCCAGTTACTTTTCAAAATGACTTTCTGACTTATTAAAGGACGTAAGTTACATTCACAGAACTGAAACCACGTTCCATCTGTCTCTATGTTAAAAATCCAAATGTTCAAATTATCATAACATATACTGTACACCTTTACCACACATTCCTCCAAAGAAAATTGAAACAGTATCGTTAAAAGATGTTTCCAATTTCAATCAAAATGTCTTCTCATTACGTTTTATTTTACTTTGACAGTAATAACATATTTACACAAAACACACAATGATTTTCAGAACAACACACGTCCACTTTGACCAAAACATTGCTTTTCTTCCATGTTTGCTCTCGATAAAACATCCATTGTGTACAAGTTACAAGGTCCTGCTGACAAAGGCCTTTTACCTGCCAACGGCCATATGATTGGATCTCAAATAACTGAACAGCTAGAGACTGGGGAATAAGATGGGGAGAGCTGTCTCCTTGTTCTACACAGTCAGAGCTCATTTTAAACCTGAAGTAAACCAGTCAACCTTTTTAGCAGTTGCTGCAAGCTGTGACTCTGAACTGATAAATGAGAGACATATGCAAATAAAGCAGCCACCCCGTACCTCCTGCAAATCACTGGAAGCCATTTGAAAAAAGGAACTCAGGAAGGAATATTTGGGTCAGCAAGAACCAAATCAACAAAATTTTTGCACAAAGACTGGACTGTCTTTCCTCGGTGTGTGCATGTTGTTGCTTGTTTCCGCTTATATACCTGTCGGGGTGTGTGTGTGTGTGTGTGTGTGCACGTGTGTGTGTGTGTGTGTGTGTGTGCACGTGTGTGTGTGTGTGTGCGTATGCCTTTATGTGTGTCTGTGTCGGGGGGAGATTATAACTAGATTAGAATTTTAGTTCATAGTTATATGCTGACAATTTATAATTATTTACCTTAGCTAGACTCTAATTATTTGTAATAAATGGTGATTCTTTTTCAGCACAGAAACCTGGTCCATATTCTCTACTAGCTCAGGGGAATTTTGGATACTTTTATTAAAAATCTTAACATTTTGTGACTGCTCTGGGAATGGGCTACCCTAGTGAGTCATGACGAAAGGGTAGAGACAGATAGCTAAGAGCTCTCGAAACAAAATAGGGGAGGCAATGGCCTAGTGGTATTATCACTGGACTGTTAATTCAGAAACCCAGATAATGCTCTGGGGGCCTAGGTTTGAATCAGATGGTGGAATTTGAATTTGATAAATATCTGAAATTAACAATCTAACGATGACCATGAATCCATTGTCAATTGTTGGAAAAACCCATCTGGTTCACTAATGCCCTTTGAGGAAAGAAACTGCAATCCTTACCTGGTCTGGCCTACATGTGACTCCAGACCCACAGCAATGTGGTTGACTCTTAATTGCCCTCTGGGCAGTTAGGGATGGGCAATAAATGCTGCCTTGCCAGTAATGCCGTCATCCCATGAATGAATAAAGAAGGGGAGAAAAAGCTTGAATTAGAAAGAGAGGGAGAATGAAAAGCAAACAGAAGTGGAAACAGAAGTCATATTGATAAAGCCCAAACTGCAAAGACATAGGGAAATCACACATGACTTATTTAGGGAGAATAGCTGGAAGAAGACAGAGGATGGTGGTTGATGGGAAATGTTCATCCTGGAGTTCAGTTACTAATGGTGTACCGCAAGGATCTGTTTTGGGGCCACTGCTGTTTGTCATTTTTATAAATGACCTGGATGAGGGCGTAGAAGGATGGGTTAGTAAATTTGCGGATGACACTAAAGTCAGTGGAGTTGTGGATAGTGCGGAAGGATGTTGCAGGTTACAGAGGGACATAGATAAGCTGTAGAGCTGGGCTGAGAGGTGGCAAATGGAGTTTAATGTGGAAAAGTGTGAGGTGATTCACTTTGGAAGGAGTAACAGGAATACAGAGTACTGGGCTAATGGTAAGATTCTTGGTAGTGTGGATGAGCAGAGAGATCTCGGTGTCCATGTGCATAGATCCCTGAAAGTTGCCACCCAGGTTGATAGGGTTGTTAAGAAGGCGTACGGTGTGTTAGGTTTTATTGGTAGAGGGATTGAGATTTGGAGCCGTGAGGTCATGTTGCAGCTGTACAAAACTCTGGTGCGGCCGCACTTGGAGTATTGCGTACAGTTCTGGTCACCGCATTATAGGAAGGATGTGGAAGCATTGGAAAGGGTGCAGAGGAGATTTACCAGGATGTTGCCTGGTATGGAGGGAAGGTCTTATGAGGAAAGGCTGAGGGACTTGAGGCTGTTTTCGTTAGAGAGAAGAAGGTTAAGAGGTGACTTAGAGACATACAAGATGATCAGAGGATTAGATAGGATGGACTGTGAAAGCCTTTTTCCTTGGATGGTGACGGCTAGCACGAGGAGACATAGCTTCAAATTGAGGGGTGATAGATATAGGACAGATGTCAGAGGTAGATTCTTTACTCAGAGAGTAGTCAGGGCATGGAATGCCTTGCCTGCAGCAGTTGTAGACTCGCCAACTTTAAGGGCATTTAAATGGTCGTTGGATAAACATATGGATGATAATGGAATAGTGTAGGTTAGATGGGCTTCAGATTGGTTTCACAGGTCGGCGCAACATCGAGGGCCGAAAGGCCTGTACTGCGCTGTAATGTTCTACATATTAGAACAATGAAAGGAAAGAGAGGTGGTAGCTCAGAGGATATTTCGGATTTCACTGTGGCATCTGGTTTAAATAGAAAACTTCAATAAGTACCTTTATTTACATAGCAAGGATTTGAAAGATATTTCACCTTCCAAACCGAGGACTGCTTCCATCTAGAAAGACAAGGGTAGCAGATATGTGGGAACTCAACCCCTCCAAGCCACTCACCATTCTATCTCAGAAATATATCACCATTCCTTCAGTGTCACTGGGTCAAAATCCTGGAATTCCCTCCCTCAGGAGATTATGGGTCTACCTACAGCACATGCACAGCATCGGTTCAAGAAGGCAGGTCACCACCAGCTTTTCAAGGAGCAACTAGGGACTGGCAATAAATGCTGGGCAAGCCAGCAATGTCCACATCCCAGGAAACAATAAAACACAAATTATGTTTGCAATATTCAAAGAAATGATGAATAGTTTGGGAATTAAACAATTAATGTCTTCAGCTTACCATCTTAAGGAACATTGGAAAGACAGCATCAAGCTTTAAAGACCATGAACGAACAATAAAATCTAGAGCAGGCCAAAAGGTGAAAGCTTGGAATGTTGTTGCTGGACAAAAGGTATTAACATTGCTTCTGGAAAACCTTTAAAAGTAAAGATCACTGGACCATACCAAATCCAAAAGAAGCTCAATGATGTGAATTCTGCAGTGTCTTCTCCCGACAGAAGGAAAAAAAAATTAGTGAGTGTGTTACATGAACATGTTAAAGAGGAGTCATAACTGGGAGGATAGTCAGGGATACTTAATGTGGTGAGTGAAAGAAAAAACATCAGAATGATTCAAGAATAAATCAAAAATTGAAAACTTAAAAGCTGACGAATTTCTTCTCAAGAAGGTTAGTGAATCTATTGAATTGTTTACCACAGAAGGCTGTGTCATTAAAAATATTCAAGGCTAATACAGATGGATTTTTAATCAGTAAGGGGAATCAACGGTTATGGGGAAAAGGCAGGAAAGTGGAGCTGAGGATGATCAGATCAGCCGCAATCTCTTTGAGTAGCAGACCAGACCCAATGGGCTGAATGGCCTAATTCTGCTCCTATGTTGTACTGTATGGTCTTCTGAACCTACTTTCATCAGAATTACTATTTCAGTGTATGAAGGATGTACACAATGTGTGTTAGAACATATGTGAAATCTGTACACAGTGTGTTAGACAGTGTGTGAGGGCTATACACAGTGTGTGTGCATGTTAGACAGTGTGTAATGGTGTACTCTGTGTGTGTTATGCTGTGAAAGCTGAGGATTGGTCTGCAAATTACAATGCAATAATCTCAGACACCAGCAGAGGATGCTGGAATGACACAAAATACCTGGAATGGATGTGACTGGAACAGGATGAATGTAACAAGCTGTGACAGTTGGGGATGGCTGCTCTCTAACTCCATCTATCTTCCTCAGCCCCCTCACCATCAACACCACTTCTGAAGGGGCAGTAATCTCACTCACCTTTAAAGTGTCCACGTGAAGGTCAGCAGGCTTATCGAGGTGACCGTTCCAAGTTTCCACAAGTGTTTGTGTGAAAACTCCCTTCCCAACATCGGCCTGAAATGACCTGCTCAAATTGTGAGATGCTGCTCCCTTATCCTGGACTGAGAGAAATGAGCAACTCGCCTTTGATCACATCAGGGTCTTTAACCATCTTTAACCACCTCCATTAAACCCCCACCTCATTGTTTATAACTCAGAAAGATACTAACCTAGTTGAAGCAATCTCCCCCCACTCCATTTACTGACACTTTTTACCCAGGATCATTCTGATGGTTCCTATCCTGTCAATAAGATCATGTCCAATTCTTCTAAACTCTAATGACTGCAGGCCCAACCTGCTTAATATCTCCTCAGAACAATGTCCCTCATTATTCAGGATCAATCAAGTGAACCTTCCCTGAACGACCTCCAATGCCGGACTGTCCCTCCTCAAGGAATGAGACCAAAACTCTAGACACAATTTGATTTCATCAATCCCCTGTTGTAGCAGGACTTCCCTACCTCTATATTCCATCCCTCTGGCAAGGCAGGCCAATATTCTCGTTGTTTTCCTAGTCACAATGTGAATCTGAGTGTTAACACCTTGTGATTCATGTACCTTGACACCCAGAACCCTCTGTACCTCAAAGTTCTACAGACTCTCTCCATTTAAATAATATTCTGATTTTCCATTCCCCCTGCCAAAGTGGAAAAGTTTACATTTTCCCACATTAGACTCCATCTGCTACACTTTTGCCCACTTTCTTAGCCCATCACAACTTAGCTCCTCCTCACAACTTGCTTTCACACCCATCCTCAGCATCGTCAGCGAATGGGGCTACAATACAGTTTGAACTGCATCCAAGTGCCAAGCCAAGCCTAACAGGAAAGGGGCAGGGAAACTCTTTCAGGAAATTCACTGGGACAGCTGACCCTGGAGTAAGAGCCTGGCCTCCTCTGTTGTTTTTACAGGCCTTGCTAAGACTAACTAACATCAGCGCCAACAGGAATCCTAGAGCAGAATCATAGAAATGGCAAGACACAGACATTGGCCACTCTGCCAATCCTGTCTACTCTGGCTGAAAAGGAAGCCACCCAGCCAAACCCTAGCTTCCAGCATGTGTTCTGTGGCCCTGCAGTTTATGGCACTTGAGGTACATTTCCAGGCACTTTGGAAATGAATCAACTGTTTCTGCCTTCAATGCTCTGTCAGGTGATGAATTCCTGACCTCTCCCACCCTCTGGGTGAAAACTGTTTCCTCATCTTGTCTCTGATTCCTTGACTGATCACTTTAATTTACTAACCAATGCCCCATAGCCACTGTCCCCTCTGTTAAATAAGTCTGTCCCATCCAGTCCATCCAGGTCACTCACAACCTTGCATATTGTAATCAAATTTTGTACCCCTCCTCATCCTCCTATGTTCCATGGGGAATGTCCAGCCTATTCAGTCTTTCCCCAAAACTGGCAACATCCAGGTAAATCTCCTCTGCACTTTCTCTGGTGATAGACTGATGTTCACAGTTTCACACATCACTGAAACACCTTTGTGTAACTGTGTGAGGAACTGGTGCAGTTTATCAGAGGACATTGTAATGTTCCTAATGAGCTATTTTCTCTTTCCACAGGGAGGCAGCTCAATTCTCGGCACACACTAACGACACAGAGACTAAAGATGACACTCAGCTCATAAGCATTGTAAGTTTGTGGAACAGGGAATCGGTTCAAATCCAGTGAGGGGATTGGTGGGGAAGGGGTGATGAGTTATCAGGGAATTTGAGCAGGGGTTCCTGTTTTTCCTTTGGGAGTGGAATTCCAGTGACACTGTTTGTGGGGCCCAGAGAGTACGGAGGAAACTCTGGCACCATCACAGTGAAGACTGACAGGAAGCAGAAAAGTCACCCGTGTGGTGTCTTTACGGGACCGAAGGAGAAGGAGATGAAGAGGCAGTTTCACTGGGGCAAATAATCACATCAGTGATAACATGTGGAAATAATAAGAAATTCTGTCTTCTTTCTCCAGAGCCAAATAGATGATCCTGTATTTCCAAACAGCATCTCCACAGCAACAATTCGAGAAGGTACAGACAGAATCAAATAGGGGGCTGATCCACATTGACGGACTGATATAGAGGGAGTCATACACTGAGGGTGATACACAGAGGGAGTAATACAGAGGGATGGTGGTGCAGTTTCTGTGTGTGGTTTGAGTGCTGTATGTTGACCTGATGTGAGTTCTGGTTTTGACAGTGAGCTATTTGGAATCACCTTGCCCTCATGTGACCTTGATCACTGATTTGGTATGTAGGCAATTTCTCAATTGCTAGCTGTGTGACAGACTGGGAACCCTGTGACTGGTGAAATCATCGCTGTGACTCAGTCTGTGATTTACATCATCCAATTGCCACATTGCCCCTCTGAACAGCATCCCACCCAGACCCACCTCCCTACTCCATTCCTGTAAACCCCAACTTCCTATGGCCAGTACACCTCGCTTGCACATCCCTGGACAAATTAGCATGGCCAATCCACCTAACCTACACATCTTTGTAAAACCGAATGGACTGCAGATGCTGTAACAAAAAACAGAAGTTGCTGGAAATTTTAGCAGGTCTGGCAGCATCTGTGGAGAGAAACCGTTTTGGGTCCGATGAATCTTCCTCAGAACTGATAGTAGCTAGGAAAATGTCAGTTTATATGCAGAAGATAAGGTGAGGGCAGGGAGTAAGGAGTAAACAACGGTAGGGGTAGAGCCTAAAGAGAAAGAAGAATGGTTGGACAACAAAGGAGTTGATAGCAATCTGGCTAGAGGGATGAACAGTTGTTAATGGGGACTGTTAGTGACTAACAATAGGTGGTGTGTAATGGCAGGCTATGTGATAACAAGGTCTGGTATGTGGGGTGGGGGTGAATGGGTAAATTCAGTCCCTAAAATTATTGAACTCGATATTGAGTCGGGAGGGCTGCATGGTCCCCAGGCGGAAAATTGAGGTGTTGTTCTTCCAGATTGCGCTGAGCTTTCCTGGAGAACTATAGGAACCCCAAGACAAAGATGTTGACCAGGGAACAGGGTAGTGTGTTAAAGTGGCAGGCAACTGGAAGCTCAGGGTCTTTTTAGTGAACAGAATGTAGATGTTCTGCAAAGCAGTTACCCAGTGTAATCTTTGTTTTCCCAATGTAGAGGAGACCACATTGTGACCAGCGAATGCAGTAGACTAGATTCTGGGAAGTGCAGGTGAAGTGCTGGAAGGTATGTTTGGGCCCTGGGATACTGAAGAGGGAGGAGATAAGTGGGCAGGTGTTACACCTTCGACAGTTGCAGGGGAAGGTGTCGTGGGGCTGTGGGGGGATGTTGGGAGTAATGGAAGAGTGGACCAGGGTGTCCTGGAGAGAACGGTCCCTGTGGAAGGTGGACAGGGAAGGGGAGGAGAATATGTATCTGGTGGCGGTATCTCACTGGAGGTGGTGGAAATAGTATCTGATGATCTTCTGGATGTGGATGCAGGTGGGATGGTAGGCAAGGACAAGGGGATCCCTATCGCTGTTGGGGGAGGGAAGAGAAGGGGATGAGGGCAGAAGTGCGGAGATGGGTCAGACCTGGTTGAGGGCCCTTTCGACAACAGTGTTGGGGAATCCTTGGTTGAGGAAGAAGGTGGACATTTCAGAAGGTGGACAATGCTTCCTTGTTGCACTTGGTCTCATCAGAACATATGTGATGGAGATGGAGGAACTGAGAGAATGGGATGGAGTCTTTACAGGAAGCAGGGTGCGAGGATGCAAAGTCCAGGTAGCCGTGGGAGTTGGTGGGTTTATAATAGATATTAGTGGCCAGTCTACCCCCAGAAATAGAAACAGAGATGTTGCGGAAGGGAAGACAGGAGTTAGGTATAGACCAAGTGAAAGTGAAGGCAGGGTGGAAATTGGAAACAAAATCAATGTACATTTCCAATTCCAGATGAGAGAGGGATGCAGCACTGATGATATCATCAATAAATCAGAGAAAGAAACAGAGAGCCCTCAGACCATCCTGGTGGGATGTACGTGTAAAGGGATTGCATGTCCATGGTAAAGAGGATGCAGCTGGAAATTCTGAAACTGGCGTAAAGTGTCAGAGGAATCATGAATTGATTCGGCTTCTTGAATTGAGTGGTTTGCTAGGCCATTTCAGAGGGCAGTGGCACATTGTTGTGGGTCTGGAGTCACATGTAGACCAGTCTAGGTATGGACGGTATTAGTCCAGGGTTAGGGTTTTATGAAGAATTGGCAATGATTATGTGGTCATCTCTAGGCGAACATTTCAAAATCCAGATGAGCTTAAATTTAAATATCACTATCACGCAAGTTTCAAACCCATGTGGCCATAACATTATTGAAGACACAGAAAGCTGAAGAAACTCTGCAGATCTGGCATAGCAGCTCTGGGGAGAGAGAAGCAGAGCTAATGTTTTCAGTCTGAGAAGAAAGTGTTTCTCTCAGAGGTGAGAGTTTGTGAAACTCTCTTACCCACAGAGTGCATGTGTCGGGGTCATTAAATATTTTTAACGTGAGTTCTCAGGGGCCAGTGAGAATGTGGATTTGATGCTACAATTTGATCAGCCATGATTGCACTGAATAGCAGTGCAGATATGAGGGGCTGAATGGCCTACTCTGGCTTCTGGTTTGCATTTTCAGTTGTCTGAATGTTTCTGTCTAGGGGTTTGTCCGTGTGGGTATGTGCGTGTGTGTTTGCATTTGAGTGTCTGACTGGGGCTCGTGTCTGTGTGTGTTTGTGTCTATTTGTGTCTGTGTGAGTATTTTTGTGTGTGTGTGTACGTGTGTGTGTGTGTACACACAGTGGAAACAGATGTGTGTTTCTTACCCAGTGTTCCTGCAGTGAGGCACGTTTCTGCCCACTGTTTGCCAGGAAAGGTTTTCACTGCCTTGAAACTGACGTGTTAATGAGCATAAAGAGTGAGATTTCATGTGACTGTGGTTAGCAGAAATTGCATCAGAGACTGAATCATTGACCAATTGCATTTCAAAATTTACAGACACTCAACACAAACTTAGCCAACAACAGATCAAGAACTGGCAGTCCTTCGTGCCCTCTGGCCAAAACAAAGAATAGTTTCAAATATTATTTCTGTGATGAATGGTAGGAGTTCTACCCAGTGCCTTGAACCAATATCATTAAAAGCAGATCTTCTGGTCATTTATCCCATTGCTAATTGTGTGAGCTTGCTGTATGAAAATTGGTTGTTCTGTTTCCTAGTTTCCAGCTGCAACTATGCTGCAAAATTACTTACAAGGGGAGGCGATAGCCTAATGGTATTATTGCTGGACTATTAATCCAGAAATTCAGGTCATGTTGTTGGAACCTGGGTTCAAGTCCTGCCATGGTAGATGGTGGAATTTGAATTCAATAATAAATCTGGAATTAAGAGTGTCATGAAACTATTGTCAGAAAAATCCATCTGGCTCACTAATGTCCATTAGGAAACTGCCATCCTCACTTGGTACGCTCTACGCGTGACTCCAGATCCACAGCAATGGACTTGACTGTTAACTGCCCTCTGGGCAATAAATACTGGCCTAGCCAGTGATGACTGCATCTCACAAATGAATAAAAAATAGAGATTTCTGGAAAAACTCAGCGAGTCTCGTAGCATCTGTGGAGAAAGAAACTGAGTTCATGTTTCAAGTCCAGTGACCCTTCTTCAGGTCCCTAGTGTGGCTGTCTGCTGGCTGTGCCTGAGTGTTCACATCTAACAAGTTCCCTTTCACTTTCAAACCCTCACAGGTCACCCTGGATCGCGTAAAGTAAGCTGGCAAAATGATTTGGAAATGCCTGGCACACAAGATGATAAAGAGTCTCCGTGTCAACACAGTAGAGCACTGCCTGAGCTTCCCACAGCCTCGCGCAGCAAGGTGAATCCCGATGGTAAAGGTGACCCCGTCTACCAGACAGCAAGGGAGCTGTCTGCTGCAGACTGCCCAGAAGACTCCATCGAACCATCATACGCAGCTAGTGAGCAGTTTAGCCTCGAAGCACAGAGGACAGAGTTCATCATTGAGGATGACGTTGCCAAGGAGGACGGGGAGGGACAACGGGAGAAAGTGGCTCCTGTATATGCGCGGGTCAGCAAGAAGCCAAAGAACACACCATTGCTGCAACTTCCCAGCCCTTCATTAGCCCGTGGGAATGTGGAATGTGATGAGGAACCACCACCACTACCTGAGAAACATTTCGACCTTGATGATGATTTTGGGGTCAGTGTGGTCTCTGAGCAGGTCAGATGTGGATCAGAAAAGGTCTGCAGCTCTCCCTCACTAACTCACGTGCTCACACCTTCCTGTGATTTTTGTCTCTCTGATTCCTGTTCTTCAACTCTCCTCATTGCCTCGTGTCTTTATTCTGATACCTCACTTCACCCTTGCACTTGCTGTTCCTGCCAACCACTCAGTCACATTCCATTCCATGTAGACGCACTCAAATACACACTGTCAAAAGAACACTGTCCCTGTCCTGGGAGTGTTTGATGGGTCAGTGTAGAGAGAGATTTACTCTGTATCTCATCCCATGCTGTCCCTCTCCTGGGAGTGTTTGATGGGACAGTGCAGAGAGAGATTTACTCTCTATCTAACCCTGTGCTGTCACTGTCTGGGGAGTGTTTGATGTGGGACAGAGTGGAGTGAGCTTCACCCTGTGTCTTACCCTGTGCTGTCCCTGTCCTGGAAGTGTATGATGGGGGGCAGTGTAGAGGGAGCTTTACTCTGTCTAATCCCATACTGTCCCTGTCCAGGTAGTCTTTAATGGGAACATTCACTTTCATTTTACAAGGGTAGAGAGAGTATTACTTTTATTTTAAAAGAATATAGGGACATTTTCTTTGAATTTAAAAGAGTACAGGGAGCTTTACATTCATTTTAAGAGAGTAGAAAGAACTTTACTGTTAATGTAAAAGATAGAAATTGGCTGGAACGGAAAGTGTTGGTAGAACCGCTGCAGTGGTAGAAATTGGAGACATTGTCACAGCACAGAGGCCAGCCTCTTCAGGATTAAGATTGGGAATCGCTCTTCACACAAACAGCAAATATCGTTTGGAACTGACTTTGACAAAAGGCAATTGCTGGCAGGTCAGTTATTACGTTGAAGTTTTAGATTGATAGGTTTTTGCCAAGCATACGGGTTGGTGAATGCGATGAAAAGCTGGATGTCTGAAGTTGGGTCACAGATCAGCCATGATTCTATTGAATATGGAACCGCATTAAGGGGCTGCATGATACTGGAGTCTGAATGACGTCTCAGTGATGTTTTAACAGTGAGCACTGATCTACATTGTCACTCTTCATTTTTCAGACATTGGTGGAGAGAGCACCTCAGGAAGACCCCAGAGCAGCTCTGCTTCCTGCTGAGTCCTGTGTCACTGATGGGGATGATATTGTGGCCACAAAGAATGGTATAACTGTGGGTTAGCGGCACCAATATCTCTGAGACGCTACTCTGCTTCTAACTGGATATGATCAGTATTTACCTAAACGAGCTAAACCAGAATGAATATCCCCAGAAGGAATGCAGGGAAACCATCAAAAACAGAAACTCAGCAGGTCTGACAGCATCTGAGAAGAGAGAAACAGAGTTAATTTTTTGAGTCCAGTAACTTTTCTTCACAACGACGTGGGATAGAGGGGCCTTGTGTCTCTGCTCCCAATACACTACACAGTGAACACAGCGTGGAACTTCAGAGACACTGTATAGCTCGGGCTCTATGTGGGAAAAGTACTGAAGGAGTGACATTAAAATTTCATTTCTTGCATTTGAACAGGAGGACTGGAGCTCTGATAGCCTCTTAGTGCGGGTACTGGGAGTGAGATGTCACCATTTTAATAACAGAATTTTCTGCGATAATAGGAGATAACAAGCATGGGGCTGGATGAACACAGCAGGTCAAGCAGCATCATAGGAGCAGGAAAACTTGATGTTTCGGGCCTAAACCCTTATTTTCTGATGAAGGGTTTAGGCCCGAAACGTCAAGTTTTCCTGCTCCTATGATGCTGCTTGACCTGCTGTGTTCATCCAGCCCCATGCTTGTTACTGCGCATAAATGACTCATTTTTAGGCTGAGATTAGTGAAGGTTTCCTTTCATTTGTTCATGGATGTTGGGTATCACTGGCTCGGCAGCATTTATTGGCCCACACCAAAGTGCTCAGAGGGGAGATATGAGTTAATTATTTTAAACTGTGCTTCTGGAGTCACATGAGTTCAGACAGGGTGAGAATCATAAATATTGTCAGAGGTTTACTGCTGAAGTCTCAACTATTTACAATCTATATCAACGAGTACGCATGGTGGGGAAGATTGTCCTGCAGTCGGCATGATGATAAGCATTCTGGGAAGGATGTCCTGCAGTCAGCATCACAGTGAAGCACCCTGGGAAGAGTGCCCTGCAGTCAGTATCTGATCATCCTTATGTTTGAGGAACTAGGCATTGCACAGAAGGATTGCTTCTGTAGGTTAGGTTTTAGGAGTTTGCTTAGAGCCTGCCCAAACAAAATCAAAAACATTAATTATTTCCAAAACTTATATTTCAACAAATGCAACAACAAATGATCATTTCAGATGTTCTATGTTTCTCCAGGAAGTAATTCAGTCATTCCTGTCTGAAAGTTTCTCAGTCTTTTTCACGAGCCGGTGCTGAACGTGCGTATCCCAGACATAATGACAGTCCAGGCTGCAGTTGGTCTTAACATCTCAGGGCTATGAAGGGAAAATTTTCCATTATTCCCATTCCCCATAGAATCATACAGCACAGAAATAGACCCTTCAGTACAACTAGTCCATGCCATGCAGCCACAACCACATCCTCAGAATTATTACAAGAAACACAGGGTTACTGCTCCAGGGCCATGCTGAGTGAAGGTTTATGTTTTATTTGTTCACTGCCCATCTCTATTTGTCCCTTGAACTAACTGTCTTGTTGATGCCATTTCAGTGGGTTGTTTGGAGTTAATCACATTGCTGTGAGTCTGGAGTCACATGTAGACCAGCCCAGGTTTAACCAATAGGTTTCCTTCCCTGGCAGATATATTAATTAACTGAAAGGTCATTGATGACCATCAACCAGGCTGGGTTTTTAATTCCACCTCTTTGGTTGTTGTGTTCAATCTCACAGTCAGTGGGTCAGGGGACCTTTATGCGACATGGAGGACTCAATGAATGGCAGGACACAAGGAATCTCAGGGGTACTGAAGGATCTTGGAGAACTTGTCCACAGATCCCTGAAGAGAGCACAACAGATTAATAAGGTCATTGCAAAGGCATATGGGGCATATGCTTTTATCAGTCGAGGCACAGATTATAAGAGCAGGCAGCTGAACAGGAATTAGGGTCAGGCCACAGCTGGAGTACTGTGTGCAGCTCTGGTTCCACAGTATTGGAAAGATGTGATTGCACTGGAGGGGGTGCAAAGGAGATTCACCAGGGTATTGCCTGGGATGGAACAGTTTAGTTGTGAAGGGGGCTGGGTAAGGTCGGGTTGTTTTCTTTGGAGCAGAGAAGGTCATGGAGGGGTGGGAGGGTAATATCTGAGTGCGGTGTAGAAGATTAGGAGATAGATAGAGGATAGCAAAAGTCGTTTCCTTCGGGAAGGTGAATTCACAACAATGGGGCATATTTTAAAGTGAGAGGAGAGAGATTTAAAAGGGATCTGAAGGACAACTTTTTGACAAACAGGGTGATTTGTATGTGGAATGAACTGCCAGGTTAAGTGATATGTGCAGGTACAGTTTACAACATGATTCGATGATTCTACATGCTGATGATATCAGCACTGCTTCACAGCCTGTGACCTGAGAGTAGAAAGATCTGACTCCATCTTGCATTAGACCACATGAAGCATGAGACTCTACTGGAAATAATCCTGTTCTGTGTAACCCAATCTCTAAAGTTAGCCCAAAGTCAGAAGTCACATGACACCAGGTTATCGTCCAATAGGTATATCAAATGACAAAGGGGCTTTGCTCCACAAACTTGTGATTTCAAATAAATCTGTTGGACTATAACCTGAGATAACAAGGTGTAGAGCTGGGTGAACACAGCAGGCCAAGCAGCATCAGAGGACCAGGAAAGCTGACGTTTTGTGTCTGTACCTTTCTTCTATGGGGTGGCACAGTGGCTAGCACTGCTGCGTCACAGTACCAAGGACACAGGTTCGATTCCAGCCTCGGGCAACTGTCTGTGTGGAGTTTGCATATTCTCCCCGTGTCTGCATGGGTTTCCTCCAGGTGCTCCGGGTTCCTCCCACAGTCCAAAGATGTGCAGGTTGGTGGATTAGCCATGCTAAATTGCCCGTAGTGTTCAGGGAGGTGTAGATTAGGTGGGTTATAGGGGGATGGGTCTGGGTGGGATGCTCTTAGGTTCGGTGTGGACTTGTTGGGCCGAAGGGCCCATTTCCACAATGTAGGGTTTCTATGATTCTTTCCTGCTCCTTTGATGCTGCTTGGCCTGTTGTGCTCATCCAGCTCTACACCTTGTTATCTCAGATTCTCCAGCATCGGCAGTTCCTACTATCTCTGAATGGACTATAACCTGGTTATGTGAGACTTCTGACCTTGTCCATGCCAGTCCAACACCAGCCACTCCACATAATATTAGCCCAGATGCTGACATGCCTGAGGAAGGTCATGTTTGTATATAATGGGAGCCTCCTCCATTTCTTAAGTAGTTGTACATAACGGTAGCTTTTCGACTCATTAGTAACACAATCCCCATACCCAGATTCTCATGTTATAGGAGGTAGCATAAACATTGCTGCATCAGATAAAATACCCTGTTGGAAGCAAAACTTGAAGCATACCTTTAAGCTCACTGTAAGTAGAACAGTCCTGTAGCTGCAATGTCTAACAGGAAAAAGAGAAATGTTAAAAGCTGTGA
>JAHRHZ010000019.1:759033-783657 GCA_024137785.1 Ginglymostoma cirratum
TTCATTTTGGGAGGGGGAACAAAAAAAAACAGAATATTATCTGAATCAAGAAAATTGCAGAAAGCTACAACAGAAAGGGACAGTTTTTAGAACGCCTACAGCATGGAAGCAGACCATTAGGCCCATCGAGTCCACACTATCCCTCCAAAGTGCATTCCACCCAGACCCAGACCCCTATCCTATCCCTGTGACTTTGAGAGACTTGTGCATGAAACACAGAAAGCTAGCACACAGGGGCAGCAGGCAATCAGGAAGGCTCATGGAATATTGGCCCTCATTTCAAGGGGGTTGGAGTATAAAAGTAGGGAAGTCTTACTATAATTGTCCAAGGCGCTGGTGAGACAACATCTGGAGTACCGTCAGCAGTTTTCATCCCAGAGTTATGAAACAATTACATTTAGTTGGAAACAGTTCAGAGAAGGTTCACCAGAATGATCCCAGGTATGGAAGGATTGTTTCTGAGCAAGTGGACATGAGGAATCAGCCATGATCCCCCTGAATAGCAGAGCAGGCTCAAGGGGCTGAATTGCCTATTCCTGTTTCTTATGGTCTAAATGTTTAAAACAATTATTCTGTTTGGTTTCTAATTTGTGTGAATTTCTCCAGCCATGCTCAAAGTGGGGGCAGGAGAGAATGAGAAATGGAACCAGATCACCAAGACTGGAAACACCAGAGAAACTCTGCATGGGGGTGGGGTGGGGGGTGTGCAGGTCAGAATTTGTAATTCTTGGTTCCCCCTTGAAATGGTTTTCTTGCCACTTGTACTGGTGAGTGTAAGATGATAAACTTCAGCAGACTTCCAATGTCAATTTCTAAATATTCAGTTTGTGTTTCCGAACTTGATGAGTCTAGAAATGGGATGGAGTGTTACACCCATCAAAGAAGGGGAAGACCAAAAAGAAAGGTCTGGCACAGGGGAGAACGTAGCAGAGGTGGATTGACAAGTTTAGAATGAAACATAGAGTCATAGAGATCCACAGCACAGAATAAAGGCCCTTCAGCCCATTGTGCCCATCCTGGTCAAAATAACCCCCTAATGATTATAGAATTTCCACAGAAGGCAAAGGCAGTGGCGATAGTTATACTGTATAGTAGGTGTTATAGAACCCTTACAGTGTGGAAGCAGGCCATTCAGCCCATTGGGTCCACACCAATCCTCCAAAGAGCATCTCACTCACACCTGCATTTTCCATGGTTAACCCATGAAAAATAAGATTCAACCTGGCATACAGCCAAAATACATCAAAATACATTCAGGAGTGAGGCGGTAGGTGAGGACAAGTGGATTCCTGTTGTTTCTGGGAGGCAGGGAGGGGAAGGGATGAAGGCAGAAGTCAGACACGGCTGAGGACTCAGTCACCCCCACTGGGAAGGGATGGGGTGGGGATTGGTTGAGGGTTGGGCTGGGGATGGGATGAATCCTCGGCTGGGGAAATGGTAGGGGTAGGGTTTTGGGGGTGGTCTGTTTCCGTGCTGTCTGACTCTCTGTCTCTTGTCAAACACCGTGCAGGATCCCGATCCGGATTACCGAGGTGATCCGTTCCGGGATCTCAGTCGTTCTCACCACATCTGGGCAGAGTTAAAGGTCCAAGCGAACCGCGGTTTTTCAGATCGAAGCGAAAACCGGACCGGGATCGCACCGGGACAGCACCAGCGTAGGACTGGGATAGAGCGGGATCGCACCGGCGTAGGACTGGGATAGAGCGGGATCGCACCGGGACAGCACTGGCATAGGACTGGGATAGAGCGGGATCGCACCGGCATAGGACTGGGATAGAGCGGGATCGCACCGGAATAGAGCGGGAAAGTAGCACGGGACAGCACCGGGACAGGACTGGGATAAAGCACGTTAGGACCGGGACAAAACCGTTCAGGGCAGGATTGGACCGGGACAGAACCGGCACAGAGCGGGATAAAGCGTGGTTGGACCCTGAAAGAACCGGAAAAAAGACTGGGATAGAACCTGAAATCAAACGGGATACGGCCAGGATAGGACCCGGACAGATCGGGATAGAAGCGGTATAGAACCCTGACGGACCGGGATAGGAGCTGGAGTGAAGGGGGTTTGACTCGGGCCAGGAGCGGGACCCAGGCTGTTCCGGGGTTGATGCTGCAGCTTGGACTCAGGTAAATTCATCCTGAACCCATTTATTCCCCAAAGGTAAGCAAGGCACTGTCTCTGGGAGGTTACACTGTGCTGTCTCCGTGTCTCTGTCTCTCTCCCTCTGTGTGTATGTGTGTGACCCTGAACAACATCGCTCCCGGTTCCCGCTCAATGCCGATCGGCTGTGCCCAGATCCATTGCCAGTGAATACCCTTCCCGGGGCCAGGGGCTGCAAAGATCAAACAACCCCCCTCCCCC
Organism: Ginglymostoma cirratum; assembly: GCA_024137785.1. Lineage (NCBI taxonomy): Eukaryota > Metazoa > Chordata > Chondrichthyes > Orectolobiformes > Ginglymostomatidae > Ginglymostoma > Ginglymostoma cirratum. Next base: position 761,396 of record JAHRHZ010000019.1, read on the forward strand.
CATACCCCTGCACTCTCCCACAGAACTCCCCCTCCCCCTCCCCCAGATACCCTCTTCCCCCAGCACTGAACACAATCTCACATACCCACACGCTCACATATCCTCACACTCAGAGATAACACAGTGTGGAGCTGGAGGAACGCAGCATCGCGAGTTCTTACTATCTCTGAGTGAGTTGTACCCTCACACTCACACACACACATACTGAGTCATGCACACAGGTAAACTTGTGGCAAGGCAAGATTTTTTGTTGCTGAATTCAAATGATGCATTCAGGCGGAGTACCTGGAGGTGATGACCTGGTGGTATTATCACTGGATTATTCATCCAGAGACCCTGGGAACGTTCTGGGGACCCAGGTTTAAATCCCACCACGGTAGATGGTGGAATATGAATTTGATAAAAATCTGGAGTTAAAGAGTCCATTGATGACCATGGAACTGCTGTTGATTGTCAGCAATCCAATCTGGTTCACTAATGTCCTTTAGGGATGGAAACTGCCATCCTTACCTGGTCTGGCCTACATGTGACTCCAGACCCACAGCAACATGGTTGTACTCTTAACTGCCCTCTGGGCAATTAGGGATGGGTAATAAATGCTGACCATTAAAAATCTGAAAAAGTGGTGTATTGAAAGTGAGAATGAAGAGGAGATGGTTGTACTCTTTCTGATAACGTTGTGTGGATCAACATTTCGGAAACATTAACAGGTTTTGCCTGAAGGACGGTGAAGGTTCGAGATAGAGACCGAAGGAGAACTCTGGGTCAAATGACCTGCATCCAGAAGCTGGAGGAAGCGAGGGCCTTGGGGAGGGTCCAAGAGGTGGGTGCCCTGTGGGAGGGGCCAAGAGGATCTTGTGGAGGAGTGTCGGGGAGGGGCTGGGAGCAGGAATTTCATTGAAGAGAAATTCCATTGGAAGCTTTCCCCTGGAGTTGCGAGTGTAATATGGTGGCTGTGATGTCGATTCTGAGGCTTAAAGGGTTCAGGATCCAATGGCTGAGTGGACTCTTTACAGTTTTGAGCCTTATTTCGATTTTGTTTTTGCATAATTGTTTGTCTTGGAGTCATTCCAACAGCATCATTCTCTTCCCAACTCCTTCCTGCCAACCTCCTGCTAGAACATGTATGCTGGAGTGAATGGTCTTCTGCGCTATAATAATTCTATGATTTCACCCTCAAAAAACCCGTGCTTATCAACAATCTCTGCTGCCTGTGTCCCAGCTCAGACATCAAGTCCTGTTCCCCAATCTCTCCCTGTAAATCACTCACTTACACAGGACCAGCAAAACCTCACCCTCAATCTCAAACCTCCCCCATGCTCTCGCCTTCTTTCTATCACTGTCATTTCCTCCAATATCATTGCTTCCCCTCCATGCCCATGCAAATAGATGAGGTGGTAAAGAAGGTGTATGGTATGCTTGCATTTATTGGTCGGGTAATTGAGTACAGCAGTCAGGATGTCAAGTTGCAGCTTTATAAGGTTAGGCCACACTTAGAGTATTGTGTTCAGTTCTGTTTGCCACATTACAGAAAGGATCTGGAGGCTTTGGAGAGGGTGTGGAAATGGTTTATCAGGATGCTGTATGCATTAGAGTGTATGAATTGTACGGAGAGGCTAGAAAAACTCAGGTTGTTTTCTCTGGCACGGCAGAGGCTGATGAAGGGAGCCTTGACAGAAATGTATAAAATTGCGAGATGCATAGATAGGATTGACAGTCAGAATCTTTTTCCCAGAGTTGAAAAGTCTAATACTAGGGAGCACGCATTTAAGGTTAGAGGGGGAAAGTTCAAAGGAGATGTGAGAGGCAAGTTTTTTACAGAGTTGTTGGAGTCTGGGACACATTGGCAGGGGTGGTGGTAGAGGCAGATATGATAGGGGAATTTAAAGGGTTTTTAGATAAGCACATGAATATGCAAGTAATGGAGGGATATAGGCCACAGACAGGTAGAAAGAATTAGTTTCATTTGCCATCATGTTTGGCACAACATCATGGGCTGAAGGGCCCATTGCTGTGCTGTACAGTTCTGCGTTCTATGTTCTCTGATTTGCCCCCATGCACAATTTGCCCCTTTCCCTCACTCCAACATTGTTGCTCTGCCTTCAGTTTTGGAATTCCCTTCAGAAAATGTTCCACCTCTGACTTTTTTGTCTTGCCTTAAGATGCTCCTTAAAATCTTCTTGACTGAGCTTCACCTACAGTGGGTTATTGTATAAACCTGGAAATACTGGGGGCCTGTAGGCACAGTACAGCAATGATCACGGGTGTTTTGTATCTGCATACAGCATGGATTAATAAAATTGGCAAGGGTATCTGCAAGAGAGAATTCAATGTATTTGAGATTGTTCCTTGGAGCATATGTTGTGGAACCAACTGGAGAGCAGGCTGTTCTGGATTTGGTATTGTGCAATGAGGTGTGATTAATTAATGATCTCAAAGTAAAAGACCTTCTAGGGAAGAGTGATCATACCTGCTAGAATTTCTAAACCAGTTGGAGGATGAGAAACTGGAATCCCTCACTACTGTGCTGGAGTTAAACAAAACATAGGCACAAGGACAGATCTGGCTGTAGTGGACTGGGCGGGAAGACAAGAATAAGGAATAGTAATCTTTTTATTCTTCATAGAATCCCTACAGAGCAGGTAGAGGTCATTCAGCCCATCAAGTCTGCACCAATCCTCCAAAGAACATCCCACTCAGACCCTCTCCCTTATCCCCATTATCCCACATTTACTATGGCTAATCCACCTAGCACGCACATTCTTGCACACTATGGGGCAATTTCCCATCGCCAGTCCACCTAACTTGTACATCTTTGGACGGTGGGACGAAACCAGAGCTCCCAGAGGAAACCCACACAGACATCGGGAAAATATGCAATGTCCACACAGACAATTGCTGAAGGCCACCATCGAACCCAGATCCTGGGTTCATGTGTTGTGCGGCAGCAGTGCTAACCACTGAGCCACTGTTGTGGGATGCAGTTGATGAGAAGTGACAGATGTTTAAGGAAATAATTGCTCCCAACTAAAATATATGCCAGAAAGGAAGGAAGATTGTAAGAGGGGAATAAATCATCCATGGGTAAGCAAGGACATTAAAGATAATATGAAGAAAACTATGTGGTTCTCAGTAGCATAGTGGATAGTATCCCTGCCTATTACACAGGAGACTAGGGTTCAATTTCCTGCCGGGGAGGATCCAAGTTTCTTGGCGGCATGGTGGCTCAGTGGTTAGCACTACTGCCTCAGTGCCAGGGGTCGAGGTTCGATTCCACCTTCAGGCAACTGTCTGTGTGGAGTTTGCACATTCTCCCCAAGTCTGCGTGGGTTTCCTCCGGGTGCTCCAGTTTCCTCCCACAGTCCAAAGATGTGCAGGCTAGGTGGATTGGCTGTGCAAAATTGCCGTAGTGTTTAGGGATGTGTAGATTAGGTGGATTATAGGGGGATGGGTCTGGGTGGGATGTTCTGAGGGTTGGTGTGGACTTGTTGGGCTGGAGGGCCTGTTTCCACACTGTAGGGATTGTAAGATTTAAGAACGAAGGCATACCAGATTGCAAAAGCAAGAGGCAGGCAGGAAGATTGGAATGTTTTAAAGATCAACAAAGGATTACTAAAAAAGTCATGAAACAAATAAAGATAAATTATGAAGGAAAACCAGTGCAAAATACAAGATTGGAAAGCAAAAGCTTCTGTAAATAGATAAGGGAAGTGAGTAGCTAAAGTGAATGTTGGCCCCTTGGAGGATGAGACTAGGTAGATTATCATGGGAAACACATTAATGGCAGAGTGATTAAATCAATATTTTACTTCAGTTTTCATAGCGGAGGACACTAAGTAAAGTAGAGGTTATAGAAAAAAAGGAACCTAGAACAATCATCCTCACTAGGGAATGAAAGAACAGAGAAAAATATTGGGATTAAGGTGAATAAGTTCCCATGGCCTGATGGTCTACATACCATGTTCTTAAAGGAAGTGGCAGCAGAGATGGTGGTTCTATTGGTTATAATATTCCAAAGATCTCTGCATGTGGGAAAGGTTCTCGTGGATTGGAAAAATGTGAATATAATGTCCTTGTTCAAAAAAGTGGGGACAGACAGAAAGTAGGAAACTATAGAGCAGTTAGTTTAACATGTGTCATCAGGAAAAAGTTCGAATCCATTATTAAGGACGCAATAACGGGATATTTGGAAAGTCAAAATACAACCCAGCAGTGTCAGCACGGTTTTATGAAGGGTAAACCATTTTTGACTAATTTATGAGAGTTTTTTGAAGATGCAACAAGCCAATGTGGATAATGGGGATCCTGTAGATTTGTATATCTAGATTTCCAGAAGGCATTTGATAAGGTGTCACACAAAAGGTTAATACACGAGGTATGATCACATGGGGTTGGGGTAATTTATTAAGTTGCATAGCAGATTAGCTGAGAGATGGGGTAAATGAATCTTTTTTTTTTCTGGTTGGCAAAATGTAACTAGTGGGGTACTGCAAGGTTCAGAGCCCAAGCCCCAACTATTTACAATCGATATCAATGACTAGGATACAGGAATAGAAAGGACTATAGCCAAATTTGCAGATGGCACTGAAATAGGTTGGACAGTAAGTTGTAATGAAGGATTAAGAAATTTACAAATGGAAGTAGGTAGGTTGGGTGAATGGGCCAACATTTGGCAGATGAAGTTTAATGTGGATAAGTGGGAGACTTTTGAATAGAGAAGCAACTTATTATTTAATGGAAACAGACTTCAGAGCAGAGGAATCTTGGTGTCCTTGTGCGTGAATCACAGCAAACTAATATACAGGCACAGCAAGTGATAAAGATTGCAAATGGAAAATTTGGCATTTTTTGGCTGAAGAAATGGAGTGTAAAGATAGGGAAATGTTGCTGTGATGTCACTGGGCTAAGTAATTCAGAGGCTCAAGCTAATGATCCAGGAATGAGAAACTTCAGTGATGAGGACAAACTAAAGAAGTTGGGAGTTCTCCTTGGAGAGGAGGCTGAGAGGAAATCTGATAGAAGTTTTCAGAATCATGGGTGAGCTGGATAGTGTGGATCGGGAGAAGTTGTTCCTGCTCATTTAAGGATTAAAAATGAGAGCACTTACAGTTAAAGCGAGGTACAAAACAAAAACAAATGTGATGTGAGAAATAAACTTTCTAACTCAGCGAGTTGTTAGGGAATTGAATGCACTGTCTGGAAATGTGGTGGAGGCATGTTCAATTGAGTCATTGAAGAGGGGCATTGGATAGTTATTTGGATTGAAATGGTGTGCAGAAATACGGGGAAAAGGCAGAAGACTGGCACCAAGTAATAGAACCAGACTAAATAATGCAGCCAGAACAAGCATTATGGACCAATGGCCTTTTTTGACACTGCAATAATTCTTGGTTCAAGGGAGACTGTCCAAAACAAGGGTCTATAAATGGTGCTACCTCCTCACCCACAGAGAGGCAGATGGCTTTGCCCTCCCCTGCCTCCGAGGAGTAGTTTCTCCTCCTCCTTGTTTTCCCAGATGGCTGGAGAGTGAGGGAAAAGTTTCCTCTGTGGCTATCCTCCTGCTCCACTGCCTTGTGTCCATGTGTGTTGACTTGGAATGGGGTCTAGTCGGATTCCTGACTGGGATTAGGGTCACTCCCGGGTTTGGTGCCAGACCAGAAATTTCATGTCCATTTTGACCAAATCCCAATGTGAAGGTGCTTGAATCTTAAGTTCAGGTTGCTTTGGGTGGGACTCAGACTCTCACCGTCTGAATTATTAGACCTGGATTTGTCTAACTCACAATGTTTGAGTCTGTAGCTCCTCTATCCCAGGCTTCCCCTGTGTGTTTGAGTTAAATATTGAGTGAATATTGTCATGTTGGTGATGATGGTGAGGAGTTTGATGATGATCATTATTGTTGGTTGGTTAGTGGCGAGGGATTGGTAGACAGTGAATGGGTGTTTACAGCTCCCAGTGGGTGCTCAGTTAGCAGTGATTAGTTGCCAGTTTTGTATGTGATGTTGGACCCTGTGTTTATTACCTTCTGTACAGATGACAATGGCGAGTGTGTTGTCTCGACGTTTGGGTAAACGATCGTTGCTTGGTGCCACTGTTCACACCCCCAGTCCTTCCGGGAATGGGATCCTGATTCCCGGTGTTATCCAAGCGTACAGGCTAGATTCTGGGAAAGGCAACTCCTCTTACACTGTGTCGTTTGAGGATGGGCAATTTAAGGAGTACAGCGAAGACAGCATCATCGGATCAGGGTTCCAGAGCCTCTCTCGGTTCAAACTCTACCCAGGACAGAAGGTAAGTGCAGCTTCTGGGCAGCTCAGTGCCTGCCTGCAGGGGAGGGGGGTGGGCAGCAGAATCCTGGGGGAGAGGATAACTTAAGACAGTCAGTGAAAACCTCTTTTCCCTTTCTACATCTCCAGTCAATTCTTCTGATGTGGCTCACTCCCACTTCAGAGACAGCCCCCTCAACTACATCCAGGGCTGAAAGGGTTAACACATGAAGACTGGCTAAACCAGTTAGAGCTCTATCCATTGGAGTTTAGAAGAACGAGAGGTGAGCTTATTGTAACGTAACAGATCCTGAGGGGACAGAATATGATGGACACCTAGAAGATGTTTCCTCTTGTAGGGGAGACTAAAACTAGGGGATATAATTTAGAATCCCTATAGTGCAGATAGAGACCATTTGGCCCATCATGTCTGCACCAACCCTCTGAAAAGCATCCCACCCTATCCCTAGGTAACAAGGTGTAGAGCTGGATGAACGCAGCAGGCTAAGCAGCATCAGAGGAGCAGGAAAGCTGATGTTTTGGGCCTAGAACATCAGCTTTCCTGCTCCTCTGATGCTGCTTGGCCTGCTGTGTTCATCCAGCCCTACACCTTGTTATCTCAGATTCTCCAGCATCTGCAGTTCCGACTATATCTCCACCCTATCCCTACATTTCTCATGGCTAATCCACTTAGCCTGTACATCCCTGGACATTTTGGGCAGTTTAGCATGGTTAATCCACCCTAACCTGTACATCTTTGGACTGTGGGAGGAAACTGGAGCACCCAGCAGAAGCCCACACAAACATGGAGAGAATCCACACAGACTGTCACCTGAGAGTAGAATTGAACCCAGGTCCCTAGTGCTGTGAGACAATAGTGCTAACCACTGAGCTACCATGCTGCCTATTCAAGGATAAGGGACTTTCCCTGTGAGATACAGATGTGAAATATTCTTCCTGAGAGTTGTTATACTCCCATCCACAGAAGCTGGTGGAGGCTGGGAATATAAATTTATTTTAGAGTAGGTTAGAGTGGAACTGACAAAGATCCTATTGAACGGTGGGGCAGACTTTTAGGGCTAAATGGCCTATACTTGCCCTTGTGTATGGGAGAAATTGAGCAGAGAAGGTGCAGAGTTTAGTTTCTGCTGAGTATTGGGTGCCAGGATTGATTGAACGGGTGATGTAGCTGAGACCTCCCCCCTCCAGTTGACAGTGGTGGTTTCTTGTCCCAGGTTTATCTGACCCACAGTGGGCGGGAGTACGTGGGCCTGGTCGAGCAGCACAATCACCTGGACAATGAGGTCCTGGTCTACGTGGAGGAGCTGGACCTACGCTCGCTGAGGAAAATTGAAGACATCCGATTGGCTGAGAGCCGGAAGTCACCGCGCCTCCAGGAACAGGAGAGGGAGAATATGAGAGCAACAAGCAAACAGATGGAAAGCAAGAGGGTCCACTGCTCAGACAGCATCGACATCCCTCCAAGGTGGGCCTGCAGCATGGTGTTGTGGGGGAGGGGGGTGGAAAACAGTGGAATCAGGTCATATAGGCTCCTAGGTAGTTCACTTGGATTAGGGAGCGAGGGAGGGCAAGAGAATGCTACAAGCTATTCCAAGAAAATCCCAAGGTGGTTAGTGTCAGAGTCATGGAGGTATTTGCAACACAATGATGCCATTCACCTCATTGAGTCCATGCTAGCTTTTTGTGGAGTAATTCAGTCAGTCCCACTTGGCTGCTCCATCTCTGTATCTGACAAGTTTATTTCCTTTCAGCGAGTCTCGTGTCCTTTTGAAGCCAAAGATTGTTTGCTGCCCGATGACCTGGCAGGTAGAGAGTTCAAGGTCATTACTACTTGCTGGGTATAAACAGTCTTTCTCAAGTCCCTCCTGCTTCTGTCACCCAAGATCTTAAATCTGCATCTCCCGACAATTGGTTACCAGGAAGACCTTTTCTCTTGTCCATTGCATCCAAACCTCTCATAATCCTGCACACCTCAATCTAATCTCTCCTGAGTCTTCTTTGCTCCAAAGAAGACAATCCTATCATCTCAAGCCTAATTCTGTCACTAATCTGGTAAATCTCCAATTTACCTACATCAAGCCAACAAGATAAACATCTTTCCATTAACACCAGAGGGGTCTGCAGTCACCTGCTTTCTGACAAAAGGCAGATTTAATCACTATTCCTGAAGGACTGTCTGATCATTTTCTTTAAAGCTGAAAGCCTGTCACTGAAGTAACTAACTCACTTACTTCTATTTTTGACAGAAAATTTCAAAAGTTAAATATAAATAATTTTACATAGACTATAAACCTTTCATTACACTAGCCTCAGTAGTGATGATCGTAAATATTGTCCTATAAACCACCGGTTTCACGAATATCCTCCAAGGAGGATAATCTGCTGCCGTCACCCGGTCTGGCCTACATGTGACTCCGGACCACACCAACGGGATTTATAACTTCCCTCCCAAACGGTTGAGTGAGTCTCTCGGTTGAAGGGCAGTTAGGGATCGGTAACAATTGCAGGTCCACCTTATTCCCAGGAACAAGTTCCAACAATCTCTATTGGATTGGAAACAGACTGGTCAATGAACTGCCCTTGGACCCATCTCAGAAATCTCAAACCCCACATTACACCTTTCACACCAATACTATCCCAATCAATAACTGTGTCATTAAATTGTTGGAGCTTTATGTCTCTCCTGCCCAGTGAGGGGCTGCTGTTAGGGGGGAGGAATAGCCCCACTTTCCTGCTGGGATTGTAGAGTGAATCCAGCTGCTGGGACACAGCAGGGAGCTGGTTTGAGGTGTAGTTTTAAATAAAATCTCCGTTTATGCCATGCAGTTACTTGGTGAATTCTGGTCCTGTTCCCCAACTCTTCCGCTGTTACCTCAATGCTTACATCGCTGCTCCATCCTGCACCCAGGCTGAACTGAAGCAGTTCATCAACTTTGCCAACAACTTCCAACCCACCCTCAAATTCACTTGGTCTATCTCAGACACCTCCCTCCCCATTCTTGCCCTCTCTGTTTCCATTTCTGGCGACAGTTTATGGACTATCATTTACTATTAACTCACAGACTTCCATAGCTACTTGGACTGCACTTTCTCCCACCCTGTATCCAGCAAAAACTCCATCCTGTTTTCCCAATTCCTCTGGCTCCGTCACATCTGCTCTGACGAACAGACATTCCACTCCCAAGCATGCTGGATGTTCTTCTATTTCAAACAACGTTCATTTCCCCTCTCTGTCATTCAGACAGCCCTCCACTGCACCTCTTCCATTCCCTGCTGCACAGCTCTAAACATCCCCCGCAAACCTAATGAAAATAAGGTCTCCCTTCTCCTTATTTTCCACCCCAGCAGCCTCTGCATCCAATGTATCATCCTCAAACACTTCCACCAACTCCAATTAGACTCCTCCACCTAGAACATCTTACACTCTCCATCTCTCTCTGGCTTCTGCAAGGACCATTCCCTACACCGTTGCTTAGTTTGCGCCATACTCCCCACCAACCACTCCAACCACCCTCCCTCCCCCGCTCCGATACCTTCCCCTGTAGCCATAAACAACGCAACACCTGCCCACACACCACATCCCTCACCTCCATCCAGGGCCATCAACAGTCCTTCCAGGTGAGACAGCTTCACCTGCAACTCCTCCAACCTATTCTACTGCATCTGGTGCTCCCGATGTGGTCTTCTCTACATCGGTGAGACTAAATGTAGGGGAGGTGACTGTTTTGCCACACATCTTTTCTTAGCCTGAAATGGCCAGCCTAACCTTCCAGTTGCTCCCCTTTTCAACCCACCCTCCACTCCCCATCCACCATCTCCATCCTTGGGCCCCTGCAGTGTCACAGTGATTCAGCACGCACATTTGAAGAACAGCGCCTTATCTTCTGCCTGGACACCCTAAAGCCCGGAGGACTCGACACTGAGCTCTCTAATTTCAAGTAACCTTCCCGCCCATTCCCTGCTCCCTTTCCAGCCCCACCTCCTCCCTTCCGTTCAACCTACCGACCATTCCTTCCAGCTACCAACTGGATTCATCCCACCCATCGGCCAAGCAGGTCATACCTATGACTGGTGTCCACCTGTCACCACCATTCTGCTTTACCTGCACCTTCCCCTACCCCCACATCCAGTCCTGAAGAAGGGTAATACCCAAACATTGACTTCTCCTTTCCTGCAGATGCTGCCTGGCCTGCTGTGTTCTTGCAGCTTCCTGTTTGTCTACCCTGGTTAATTCTGGGCCCTAGCATAAGACCATATCATTAATGGAGGGGAAGTAGGCCATTCAGCCCACCTAGAAAGAGTTTGCTTTTTAAAAATAAAAATTCATGGGACATGGATGTCACTGTCTGGGCCAGTATTTGTTGCCCTTGAGAAGGGGGTGATGAACTGCCTTCTTAAACCACTGCAGTCCATGTGCTGTGGGTAAACCCACAATGCCATTGTGGGGAGGGGTGCGTGGTGGAATTCCAGGATTTAACTCAGCGGAGGAACTGCGGTATGTTTCCAAATCCAGATGGTGAGTGGCTTGGAGGGGAACTTGCAGGGGTTAGTGCTCCCATGTATCTGCTGCCCTTGTCCTTCCAGATAGAAGTAGACATGTGTTTGGAAGGTGCTGTCTGAGGATCTTTGGTGAATTTCTGCAGTGTATCTTGGATACAGTACACACTGCTGCTACTGAGTGTCGGTGGTGGAAGGAGTGGATGCTTGTGGATGTGGATGTGGAAAGCTTGTGTTCAATATCAGTGACTAACTCATTCCTGCCATCTCATTCAGGGCATCGGGAGTGGTTGATATGGATGAAATCATGGCAGCCATGGTACTGACCAGCTTGTCGTCCAGTCCATTGGTCAACAGTCCCCTGCACAGCAGCAGCATGCCAGGTGAGAGCGCCAGTGTTTACAGAGCACCAACAAGATAAGGCTGTGCCCTAATGGGCTCACTGGGGTACTGTGTACCCACATACCGAGCCAGGGCAGGACACTGTCGCGCTCTCTGATGAATTGGAAAGGTTATCAGCTTGTACCAGCTCTCCTGCACGCAGTGTAAATATCTGGGATGCACTCAAATTTGTGAGCCCAGACACATTGCACTGGGGGCAGTGAGGTCAGCAGTGAGTGAGTGAACTTTCTTGCCTGTTTGGTCCCTGTGTCAGGATTAGCTGATTCGGGAAGTGAGTCTGCAAGTGGGAGCAGTGGCATGTGGAGCTGGGGCAGTGAGACCCCCTCACCCTCCACACCGCCACTCAGCCAGTCGACTGGGATAGCCCAGGGAGAAGACAGCACCGAAAGACACGACTCACAGCCACTGCTGGTTGAGGAACCGACAGCTCGCAAACGGAAGGTGAGTGTTGGGGAATGGAGGTGGGTGGGGGGGTAACAGAGGCAGACCGGTGGAGGGAGTGGGAATGGGGGTGGGGGGTGGGGGTTAGAGACAAACCTGCGGGTGGGGTGGGGGGAAAGGGAGACAGCAGTTACTGGATCCCTGAACATTTGACCTCCTGTGACCATTCCCCAAAACCCTGCACAATTTCTATTTTAGTAACCGTCCAATGCCTCAATTGGACCATTGCCCATCACATTCCCAGACTGTCCATCCCATACTCTAACTACTCGTCATGTGAAAACGTTTGCTTCTTTTACCAAACATTTTAAAACTGTGCTGTCTGGTTCTTGATCCATTGTTGAGTGGGAACACTTTCTCCCCATCCACTCTGTCCAGATTCCTCACTGGTTTGAAAAGGCCATAAAACCATCAGACTTTGGCTGAATGGCCTAAATATGCTCCAATCAGGTCGGCTCTGCCATTCGATCATGGCTGATATGTTTCTCAACCCTATTATCCTCCAAGCTCCCCATAACCATTAATCCCCTCACTAATCAGGAACCGATCTGTCTCTGTCTTAAATAAACTCAATGACTTGGCCTCCACAGCCCTCTGCAGCAACGAGTCCCACAGATTCCCCATCCTCTGGCTGAAGAAATTCCTCCTCATCTCAGTTCTAAAGGGTCATCCCTTCATTCAGAGTGTGCTATTGGGTCGTCCTACTTGTGGAAACATCTTCACTATGTCCAGTCTACCCAGACCTGTCTGTATTCCAAAAGTTTCAACCAGATCCACCCCCCCTCATCCTTCTGGACTCCATTCAGCACAGCCCCAGAGTCCTCAATCACTCCTCATATGACATTCTCTTCACCCCCGGGATCATTCATATAAACCTCCTCTGGGCTGCCTCCAAGGCCAGCACATCCTTCGTTATGAGGCCCAAAATAGCTCAGAATACTCCAAATGCAGTTTGATCAGTGCCTTGTACAGCCTCAGCAGTACATCCCTGCTCTTGTATCTAGCCCTCATGAAATGAATGCTAACATTGTGTTTGCCTTCCTAACTGCCAACTGAACCTGCATGTTAACCTTAAGAAAATCCCAAATCTCTTTGTGCTTCAGATTGACGAACCCTTTCCCCATTTAAAAAATAGTCTATGCCTCTATTCTTCCTCCCAAAATGCATAACCATGCACTTTCCCACATTGTATTCTATCTGCCACTTCTTTGCCCACTCTCCCAGCCTGTCCAAGTCCTCCTGCAGCTTCCCCACTTCCTCAATACGACCTGTCCCTCCACCTATCTTTGTGTCATCCGCAAACTGAGCAACAATTCCCCCAGTTCCTTCATCTGGATTGTTCATATTAAACTTCTATTCAATCTCCTTTTCTCCAATATATCCTCCTCACTGAAGTGTCTTCTCTTTGAACCGATTCTCATAGGCCTTTTCTGCGCTTTTCCAATTCCATAGAAACACAGAAGCATCAAAAAAAGCAGCAGGGGTATGCCATGTGGCCCTTCAAGCTTCCTCTCCCATTCAGTATGATCATAACTGATCATCAAACCCAGTCAGCTAAAATCCGTCCCTCTAACCCCATACTATTTGATGCCTTTCGCTCTATGACTATATCTAACTCCTTCTTGAAAATATTCAATTTGGCCTCAACTGCTTCCTGTGGCAGAGAATTTCATAGGCTCCCCACTCTCTGGGTGAAGATATTTCTTCTCATAAAAACCCAAAGAACTGCAGATGCTGGAAATCAGAAACAAAAACAGAAATTGCTGGAAAGGCTCTGTAGGTCATGCAGCATCTGTGGAGAGAAATTAGAGTTAATGTTTTGGGTCCAGTGACCTTTTCTCAGAATATTTGTCCTCATCCCAGCCCTGAATGGCCTATCCCTTATTATTATGCAATAACCCTTCGTTTTGGACTCCCCCAACAAGTCTGGGAAACCTTTGCAGCTGTCACTCCATCATCAAAAAATCCTTCTTAGCTAAGGAGATCAAAACTGTTCACAATATTCTAGGCATGGTCTCACCAAGAACGAACATGCCTGTAGCACAGCCCCCAGGTATGTACACAATATTGCAGCTGAGATCTAACCAGTGTCTTATATAAGTTCATCATAATCTTCTTGCTCTTGTACTCTCAGCCCTGTTTATTAATGTTGTATGTTTTATTAACAGTTCTCTCCACTTGTCCTGCAAACTTTAATGATCTGTGCACATACACACCCAGGTCTTTCTGCTCCTGGACACCTTTTATTTTATATTGTTTCTCCATGTCCTTTTACTAAAATGCATTACCTCACACTCCTTAATGTTGAACCTCAACTGCCCCCCTCCCCCCACCCCACCAACCTGTCAATGTTCTTTTGGAGTTCCACACTCTCCTCCTCACAGTTTATAAATTTTTCATGATTTGTATCATCTGTAAACTTTGAAACTGTCCCTGCTCATCAATATCCTGGTCAGTAATATATATCAGGAGAAGCAAGGATCCTAAGCTTGATCCCTGGGGGAACTCCACTACAAACATTCCTCCAGCCCGACAAATATCCATCGCCCATTAATCTCTGCTTCCTGTCACTCAGACAGTTTTGTGTCCATATTGCTGTTGCCCCCTTTATACCATGAACTGTAACCTTCCTCACCAGTCTGTTATGTGGCGCTGCATGAAAAACCTTCCGGAAGTTCATGTACAGTATTCCTCTCATCACTCTTTCTGTTACCCCTTCAAAAAAAAACCTCCAGCAAGTTGCTGACTCCATGCTAACTCTATTTTCTGTTTTTATTTATACCCAGAAATGCTATCACACACAACTGCATGACTTTCCCACCAGTAACATCACCAGGACACTTTTTTGTCACTTTTAAACGCTAACCATCACCAACAAAACACACTGTAGCCAATTAAATATTTACAAGCAGAGCTTGTTATGGACAATGCATCCATGATGCTCCCAAACTAATCCTATTGATTCTATCCCAAATGAATATTGCTAGATGTTCCCTTCCATCACAGTGAAATTAACTGCTCTGTAATTGCTGGGCTGGTGTTTACAACCTCTTGTGAATAAAGATATCATGTTTACCATTTACTCTTGGCACCAGCCCCTCCCCTGGGAATACTGAGCTCCAGTTACCACTGCCACAGGGTTGGGGGTGTTCAGGAGAGGAATAAACCAACGGGGTGGGGATGTGAGGAGAGAGGGAGCAATGGGAGTTGGGGAGAGGGATGAAATGGGGTTTGGGGAGAGGGGCTGACAGTGGGTGGGGAGACAGACTGATAGGGGCTGCCTCGGTGTGGGTTGAGGGGATGGGGGAATTCTGGCACCGTCTGCAGCTTTAACATGCTCCCAACTCCAGATCACAAGAGGGAAGCTGCGATGATGGAAATTCCCTCATGTTCATTGCTCTGTGTCTGTATCCCCTCTTTCTCTCTCCAACCGCCTCCCCCTCCCTCTCCCTCTCTCTCTCCTTCGCCCTCTGTCTCCCCCAGAACTCCATGAAGCTCCTGTATCGCTGCATGTGGCCTCTCTGCCAGAAACTGCTCTCCTCACCGGCCGGAATCCGCAGGCACATCAGGACCGTGCACCTCGGGTAGGAGCTGGAGTCCAACTGGGGGGCTGGGGTAACTGGGGAGACCTCATGAAGGGGTGATCATGGGGGCAAGAGAGACTGGGCAATGGGAACGCGTCCCCTTGTAATATGAAGCATGGAACCGTGGGTTAGATATTGAGTAAAGCTTCTTCCACACCGTTCCCATCAAACACTCCCAGGACAAGGACAGCACAGGGTTAGATACAGAGTGAAGCTCCCTCTACATTGTCCCCCATCAAAAACTCAGGACAGGGAGAGCACTGGGATAGATACAGAGTGAATCTCCCCCTGCTATTTCTCTGAGAGTTCAGCCTGTGCTGATCAAACCATCAGATCAATTCAGTTATAGTGTGTGTCTGCCCCCATGTGGTGTAGACAGTTATTGCATTGTCTTTAGTCAGCTGAGGATGAGGGCAGGCAGTGTCTTTGATGATGGTTCTTGGCTGTGAATTATGTCAAAGTGTTTGATGTCAGTGATAACAGAGATGTGAGAATGTTGGCATTTTTTTTATCTCAGAGCAGAGCAGGTTGGATTAATCTGACATTTGACAAATGTTGAAAATAGTAGAAGGATCTTATGGTGTAAACGATCATCAGAAGTAATGACACCAAGATATAGTCCAATAGGTTTTGTGAAATCACAAGTTTTCGGAGTGCTGCCTCTTCATCAGGTGATGTCACCCTTTGTAAACAATAATAAATTACAATTTTAAAGGAGTACAGAGAGCTAGGTGGACCTATGCAGAAATTGGTGATGATGTGTTAGAACATGATAGGAAATCTAATGAAGCTTACAGCATCCTGGGTTCTGTTCATAGAGGTGTAGGTTAAAAATCAGGGATGTTACCGTGAGTCCTTAACAAACACTATTTTAGTCTCGGGGGAGGACTGGATATAGTTCAGTGGGTCACTCTTTGGGAAGAATGTGAATTCCTTGCAGAGGCTGCAGGTGTGATTTAATGACACAAAGAATGAGGCACTTCCTGATGGAGATGGAGCAGATAAATGGGGACTGTTTTCCCTGCAGACAAGAAGATTGAGAGGGAGATTTGATTGAGGTGTTCAAACTTCTTAGAGGTCCAGACTGAGGACAAATTGAGGACAAAGAAATCTTTTGTGTGCGCAGAAAGATTGAGGATCAGAGGGTCCCAGTTAAAGGTAACAGGTGAAAGAAACAATGGTGACACAGGGAATAAAATGTTCACACGGTGAGTGGTTGACACCTGACTGGCTGTGACCAAGTGTGTGATAGAATCTTTCATAATCAAAAAAGGATTTGCAGGGAGAAGAGGAAAGGGCAGGGAATCGAGAAGAAAGACTAGCCTATCTGCTCCTGTACAGAGCCAGCATGCACGTGATGGATCGATTGGCAGCCTTCTGTTTTGTAATCTTTCCATTGTTTTGAGAATGTGGCAGGAGGCCTGTTAACCAGAGTGACACGGAAGTAAAATAGTCAGTCATAGATTCAGAGGGGAAGGCGAGGAATATTTGGCTGAGCCATGATGTTTAAGGGAGTTGTTGGAATCTGGAGTTGGAGGCCATGGGAAGCACATTGACTCGGAAATTTTAAAAAGGGATTTGGAGGTGGACTAGGATTGCTCATTTAGGGTTGAGCGGAGGGGTGAGGGATCTGATCAGATTTTTCTTACAAAGAGCCAACATGGAAAACTGGGCTGAAATTACTGCCTCGCTCTGTGCTATTGAGCAGGGACAGGGTCTGAAGCACCATGTAGTCAAATAGCCTCATCTTGCAGGTAGAGTTTGAGCTGACCATTTAGGTGATAGGTGGGAGAGGAGAGGGCAATTCCCTCAGTGTCTCAAAACCTTCCACCCCCCTGCCCTCCCCACCCCCACCCCCAGTAGACTAACCCAAGGACAGGGGTGGGGGAGATTTGGTATGGCTGAGGATTGAACGTGAAGGAGAGAGTGTTGCTCAGTTGCGAGGGTGTTGGGGATGGAGGGGGGTGGTGAGGGCAAGGAGGGTGGGTGTAGGGACAGCAAGGGTGGTTGGGGTACGGTGCAGATTGGGAGCTGAGTTTGCTGTAATGGTCCCGATGTTTTGTGGTTGATTCTGACAGGCGTGGTGACGGTGAGCAGAGTGATGGAGAAGAGGATTTCTATTATACTGAGATCTCAGTGAATGAGGAACAGAGCCCAGACACTGTGAACACACGTTGCTGTGTGTCTCCACCTGCTGTATTCCAGGACCAGAAGGTCTCCATCACCCCATCACAGGGAGGCACCTCTGAATACCAGCTACCGGGCCCCCTCAGTCAGTCTGCTCCCAGCTGCCTGTGGCATGTCTGTGTTGACCACACCTACCAGGTATACACACAACCCCGAGGGTCAGAAGCTGCTTGTAAGACCCCCTCACTGCACAACCAGGAAACATTCATGTGAGAGGGACAAATTCCAAACAATTAATACCTTTACCTGAGGACAGGGTCAATGGGACAGAGCGGAGACTATGGAAGTGAGCAGTGAGTTCTCAGGAAGGGTCACCGGACCCAAAATGCTAACTCTGATTTTTTTCTTTACAGATGCTGCCAGACCTGCTGAGGTTTTCCAGCAACTTTCTTTTTGTTCCTGATTTACAGCATCTGCTGTTCTTTCAGTTTTAATTTAGTCAGTGGTCAGTGATGGTCTCAGTGAGGGGACAGTGAGCAGTCAGTGACAGTCTCAGTGGGTGGTCAGCAACGGTCTCAGTGGGTGGTCAGCGACGGTCTCAGTGAGAGTAGTCAGTGACGGTCTCAGTGAGTGGGCAGTGATAGTCTCAGTGAGAGTGGACGGTGAAAGCCAGCTGCCATCAGGTGGTCACTGTCGGTTATTTCTGTTGCAGATCTCTCCTGATTACAGATGTGCCTTCACGTTTGGCGATTGCTCTGTCCAGCCACAAGTGACCCTGTTGAAGCCCCACGCTGTTTTTGCCTCTACAATGCCCAGCCTCAGTGGGCCAAGGTGAGTGAAGGGAGGGCACAGCACTGAGACTGAGAATACCTCGTTCCTCACAGAGACAGTCCGCTCACTGCACTAACCGTGTGTTTCTTTCACAGGAAAATCCGTGGGGAAGCTAAGAAATGCCGTAAAGTGTATGGTGTGGAGAATCGAAGCCAGTGGTGTACAGCCTGCCGATGGAAAAAAGCTTGTCAACGTTTCCATGACTGATTCAACTAGCTGTTACTGTGGGAGCAGAGAGGCTCCCAGTGTTGCCTCCTACTTGTGGTCTTTATATCTGTCAGCTCATTGTCCCCAGCATTGGGAAAGGATGGATTTATCTCGGAACAAAGGGCTGACATTGGTGAATGTTGGGCAGTAGACTTGAAGCCTGCAGTTGAGGTTCCATCTCCTCTCAGACTGTGGCCAGAGGGGAGGAAACTCTCTCTGTATTTTGGGCCAGTTATTCTCCAGGTTGGAGTCGAGGGATTGACAGGAATGTTCTGATGGACTGCGTCTCTCAGAGCCTGGGACTCAGAGCTACAGGCTTGTCCCAGCATTGACAGGAACCACATTCAAACCACCGACCATGCCTAGGACAGGGCAGGTCTGCACCCAGAACCCAGAAATTCCAGAATTTCAGACACAGCTCTCCCTGAAAATGGAATGTTTCTGGATTTGATCACTTTTTTTTCCAGTTGGGATGGACCATCTGTCACTGGTCATTGTTTTTCCTCCAACAGGAATTCTCAGGGATTGGAGAGAAAGGAGCAGAACAGCCAAACGTCAAGTGATGTCACTAAAGCTTCTTCCAAAGCTCGTGTTTGAGTTTTGAATCTCCCTGATGTTTCAGAGACTGAGTGATTAATGACAGCCCTGGATGTTTATAATGATCTGCATCAGTCTCACTGTAACTCCCTGTAGGGGATTGGATTGCAGGGAGTGGGAGGATCATCAACCTGATGGACCAGCTGGCATTGATGTAGGCACTGGAATGGACAACAGCAGAAAGAGCCCTGTCCACACTGCCGAGTCCTCTTTGCTAACACTCAATTTAGATTTATTGTCACATGTTTATAAAAGTACAGTGAAAAGTCTTTTTTAACATGTTATACGCAATGTGTCACCACTCTGGCGCCGTCTTGAAACACTGAATATCATTCAAGATCTTACTGCAATAGAGTTCATCTTTCTCTTTTCTTCATGTTCCTCCTCCACTGCTCCTCCAGTCACTGCTTGACATTGGCTGGAGTCTCTGTCATTGCCTCTGGAGCTTGGGTTATAGGCCCCAACCACTGCCACTCCCACAACTGCCATGTCTGAGCTGGAGCCCTGGGCCTGGGTATGTGCGGGTTCGTTTCCTCCTCTTCCCCATCCAGTGCTCCTCCAGATGCTGTCGCTGGTTATCGGTCGTTGGGGGTCCTCCTCCTCTGCCGCTGCCCAACCCTTTTTGCCAACGCTGCTGCTCCTTCAGGTCCCCCAGGCCTAGCTGCAGACCTAGACTCTTGGCCCAGCCTGTGAGTCTGGGCTAGGGCAGTCAGCCCAGGAGCTGCTTCTTGCTCGCTGGGGGACCACAAGCTAAGGTGGACCTGTGTCCAGCTTGTCCTGGCATTTCTGCTGCTGGAGGCCTCCTTCTTTACTTGCCGCCCTCAGTCTTTAACCAGACTGGCTGCAGTGAGAAGTTTCATTCATAAGCCCCAAACTCCAGCTGGAAGATTCAAGCTGCTTTTAGAGTCTCTCTTATCAGAGCACCTTGTCCCTGAGAGTTAAGAATAATATGGAATCTCCCTTTGCCATTTCAGGGCCTCAGTTACTGCCTTGTCATGCTTGTGAGGAGGAAATCATTGTGTGCTCACTGGTCTGATACCTTCATGTTTTGAGTATCATTTTCCTGGTTCTGGTGTTACTGCCCAGTGCTGGGAGCAGTTACTCTTCTCCCATTGTCACATGCCACTCAGAGCGATCTCAATGTGCTCTCTAATGAATGTGAAAATGTCTGCACCAGTATAAGACCCTGTCCTGATCAGTCCATATTAATACGATAAAGCTGGGATTAACATTTACATATCTACAGCTGTGTGTCGTGCCCACAGCCTCTCGCTGTGTGCGTCACTTGACACAAAGTGAATCTGAACAAAATAACACCCTTCCCTCGACACCCCCAACCCCAAGACCAGCACTAACTTCTGGAGTTAAACAGAGTGATGGATTGAATTAAGGAATCTCTCTTCCCCACTGTCCTTCTCTCTTCAAACAAGCACAGAGAATCCTGGAGAGACTCAACACTGTCTGTGGGGAGAGAGAGAGAGAGGGAAAAAAACAGGGTTAAAGTTTCGAGTCCAGTGAGCCTTCTTCAGAATTCCATCCTGTTCCTCAGTCGCTCCCTGCCTCATCCACATGGCCGTCTCTACTCCCCTGAATCCACAAACAATGCCCCCAGCAGCTGGGCCAACTTGGAATCTGGCAGTATGCATTTCAAACATAGTGTGAGTGATTGACGGAGAAAGACGGAAGTACATTCAAACCCCCTTCTGAATTTAAATAGCGACATGAACATTACCAGACTGAAATGCTTTTCTATATTTATACAGTAGGAAATTTGAACAGAGTGAATTTAAGACCCGTCTGTAATTTGAAGATAAATTCTAATTGCTAACCTGTGGACTACAAGACCCACAAGTGCCTTTAAAAATCAATGACTCTAAGAGGAGAGCTCTGAGGGGTCCTGGACACAGTCTTTCCTCTGGGATTCAGGGAGAAAGAATCTGATTGGATTGGGGTGTTTGAGTGGATCACACACCACTAACAGGACAAAAAGACTTTCTGTCCGTCCCATAAATGAGTCGTATGGTCTATGAGTTTTAGTGCCAGTGTGATGCTAGTATGTGGTGTCTACATCACAATGACTGGTCAAACAGCTGATTGAAACAGGCAGAAGATTGAGTCTGCCCAACCAGCACGTGTGTGTGAAACTCAGAACATAGTGAACAAGACTAGATGTGATTCCGTGACTGGACAGCACATTCTGAACAATCTAGGGTGCACTGTAAATTAGACAAACAGTCCATTCAAGGCTCTCAGTCTGGGTCCTAATGAGGCTCATTTAGCCTTGCTTGAAACTATATGTAATCACATACACACAGCCTGCTCCTCTGCAGGGAAAAGGGATTTGTTCGGACATAACACCTTTTCAATCTAACAGAAACTTGGGGGATACCTATCCCTTGATGCATTTCCCATAGCAACGCCTTATCCAAGCAGGGTTAATGTCTTTCATTAATTTTAAATATGTTGGTTGGTACATGGTCTTGCAAAATTGTGTCCTGAAGAATGGAAGATGAGAAATGCTGACAGCATATCTCGTTATGTAGCCATGCTGGAAGTTTGTAATACCAAGTGACTATTTGTATTTTGATAAAACTTCCTAATTTTAAATAAAAAGTGCAAGTTTGAAATGTGATTTCAGTTTAATAATTTCCATTAATGATAATCGATCCTGTCAGTAGGTCTTTGGCACTGTTTGAAACAAACAGACTGAGGAGGTAAGTATTATGGGAAAAGCTGGCATTTTATTGCTCAGCTGTAGCTCCTGGTGAGGGTGAGGATCTCAATTGCCCTGGCAGAACCCAAACTGGGCATCACTGAGCAGGTTATTGCAGCTGGACTGCCACTAGATTGCACTGTTGATGAATCCATTTATCACTTTACTGATGATCGAGAGTAGGCTGATGGGGCAGTAACTGGCTGAGTTGGATATGTCCTGCTTTTTGTGTACAGGACATACCTGGGCAATTTTACACATTGTCGGATAGATGTCAATGTTGTAGCTGTACTGGAACATCTTGGCCTTCCAGACACTCCTCCAGTTACAGCTTCATTCTGACCATCACAAACGTGCAGCCCAGTGACACTGGGGTCTATTACTACTCAACCTGGGGAAGGATTTATGGGAGAGGAAGCCTGCTTAATGTCACCAGTAAGTAGAGTTTACATGACAATCACTTAGAGCAAATACCCCTTGCCCAATGAATGAATTGGAGATCTGTTTGTGGGTGTCACTGGCTGGGCCTGCATTTATTGCCCATCCTTAACTGCCCTTGAGAAGGTGGTGCTGAGC
>JAHRHZ010000019.1:788657-836171 GCA_024137785.1 Ginglymostoma cirratum
GTGTCACGGACGTAGGTAGGGAGTTCCTGGACCAAGGGGGTGAAAATGGAGTCTAGGTAGGTGGAGATGAGTTCGGTGGGGCAGGAGCAGGCGGAGACAATGGGTCGACCAGGGCATTCAGGTTTGTGGATTTTGGGAAGGAGATAGAAGCGGGCGGTGCGGGGTTGGGGAACGATGAGGTTGGAGGCGGTGGGTGGGAGGTCACCTGAGGTGCTGAAGTTGTGGATGGTTTGGGAGATGATGGTTTGGTGCTCGGGGGTGGGGTCATGATCTAGGGGGCGGTAGGAGGAGGTGTCAGAGACTTGGCGCCTGGCCTCAGCAATGTAGAGGTCAGTGCGCCATACTACGACTGCCCCTCCCTTGTCCGCGGGTTTTATTGGTTGGGATTAGAGCGGAGGGAGTGGAGGGCTGCACATTCTGCGAGGGAGAGGTTGGAGTGTTTGAGGGGTAGAGAGGTTGAGGCGATTGACGTCTCAACAGCAGTTGGAGATGAAGAGGTCGAGGGAGGGTAGGAGGCCTTGGGGTGGTGTCCAGGAGGAGGGCTTGTGTTGGAGGCGGGAGAAGGGGTCAGTAGAGGGAGGGTTAGATTCGTGGTTGGAGAAGTAAGCGTGGAGGCGGAGGCGGCGGAAAAACTGTTCAATATCCAAGCGTGAGCGGTATTCGTTGATATGTGGGTGGAGGGGGACAAAGGTGAGCCCTTTACTGAGGACTGACCTTTCGTCCTCAGTGAGGGGGAGGTCTGGGGGGATGGTGAAGACTTGGCAGGACTCAGTGTTGCTGTCTCCTCTGGAGCTGCTGGCTCTGGAGGCAGTGGGCGGAGCGGCGGCGGCGGCGGCAGCAGCGATGACGGTAGTGTCTGTGGCGTTGGTTTCGGTGATGGAGGCGGTGGTTTCAGCAGCGGCAGCGTTCGCTGTCCCGGAAGTGGGGTGCCCGGTGGTGGCGGATGTGACGTCACCAGTGGGTTCTCCGACAGTGGCCTGGTGGCCAATGGCGGCGGGTACATTGTGGGGGAGGTCCTGGGTACGGCTGGGGATTTGGGGAGTGGGGGAAGCCCGTTTTGGGTGGGGGGCATCAGTAAGTTTACTGTACTTACGGTTTTTGGTGTCCAATAAAGCTGAGTAGAATTGTGAATTCAAGCTGTGGATCCTACGGAGAATAAAAAACAGAAGAGGTCTTGTTTGAGAGAAGCTGTTGCCCTTGAGACATATAAACAATGTCAGGATCAGGGTGCTGTGCCTCGCTGGCAGTGTCTGTAACTGTAAACCACAAGGTCCAGAATCAAGTCCCACCCTCTGGTACAACACAAACCCACAGGCTGCTGAGAAATAATTTCAATGGGATTAGGGCTGGGTCTGCCCGAATAAACTTAGGCTGCATTCTGATTGGTGGTCTCCGGCTGAGACCACAATGAATGAGGCAAGCTGCTCCCTCACACTCACTGAGACTGTCGTATCACACTGTGCTCCCACCATTTCCCAGCTGTTTAATGGACAGACAATGATATGGAGCAAGCTGAAGATTTCACCATCTACAGACCAGAGTGAATGCCTGTAGGAAAAGTGATTTGGACCATTTGGCTGAGATGTGGGTTGCCTTTTCTGAACAACGGCTTCAAACTGAGCCCAGGAAACAGAAAAGTTGAAGGGCCATTCGCCGCGCAAAGTGTAATTTCACCGTTCCCACAATCACAGAAATGTTCTGATCAAGAAGGAAGCCTTTGGGCCCATCATTTCAGCACTGGCTTTCTGAACACTTAAACTTTAAGCACAGGAGATGAATGAGATCCTGAACAAGTATTTTGTGTCAGTATTGACTGTAGAGAAGGATATGGAATATGGAGGGCATGGGGCAATAAATAGTGATATCTTAAAGTGTTCATACTATGGAAAAGGAGGTGCTGGATGTCTTAAAATGCATAAAGTTGGATAAATCCCCAGAATCTCATTAGGTCTATCCCTGAAATTTGTGGAAAGCTAGGGGAGAGATCGCTGAGCCCTTTGCTGAGACATTTGTACCATTTGAGAGCCAAAGGTGCTGTGTCGGAAGACTTGAGGTTGGCTGATGTGGTGAGGAAAAGCTAGGGAACTGAGATTGGTGAGCCTGACATCAGTGTTTGGCAAGTTGTTGGAGGCAATTATGTGGGACAGGATTTATATGCATTTAGAAATGCAATGACTGGTTAAGGATTGTCAGCATGATGAATTGGCCATGCTAAATTGCCCGTTCAGGGATGTGCACCTTAGGGAGATGTGTCTGGGTGGGATGCTCCAAATGTCGATGGACTTGTTGGTCCGAAGGGCCTGTTTCCACACTATATGAATTCAATGAACTTCAATGAACTTTTGAAGAAGTGACAGGCAAGGTTGATCAAGGCAGAACGGTAGACAATGTCTACATGGACTTCAGCAAGGGGTCAACAAGTTTCAGAATGGTAGACTTGTCAGCAAGTTTAAATCACATAGGATGCAGGGGGACCAAGCAAATTGCATATCAAATTGGCTCAAAAGTAGTTGACAGAGGGTGATAGTATTTTTTGGACTGGTGGTCTGTGACCAGCGATGTTCCGCAAGGATCAATGCTGGGTCCAATGCTTTTTGTCATTTATACAAATGATTTGAATGTGAATGGAGGACATATTCTCAGTAAGTTTTCAGATGACAGCAGAACTGATGATGTTGTGGACAGTGAAGTAGGATATCCGAGTACAGTGGGATCTTGATCAGATGGGCCAATGGCTGAGGAGTGGCAGATGGAGTTTAATTTAGATAAATGTGAGGCTTTGCATTCTGTTGACGGAAATCAGGGCAGGGCTTGTATAATTAATGGGAGGACTCTGTGGAATGTTGCTGAGCAAAGAGACTTTGGAGTGCAGATGTGCAATTCCTTGACGGTGAAGTTGCAGGTAGACAGGGTAACGAAGAAGGCATTTGGAAAGCTTGCCTTCATTGATCATTGTATTGAGAATAAGAGTTAGTCCACTTTTAGAATACTGCATTCAGTTTTAGTCTCCTTGCAAGAAGAAAGATGTTGTTAAACTTGAAAGTGTTCAGAAAAAAATTGAGAAGGGTGTTGCTGGGATTAGAGAGTTGAATCTGTAGGGAGAGGCTGAATAGGCTGGGGCTATTTTCCCTGGATTGTCAGAGGCTGAGGGGTGACCTTATACAGATTTATAAAATCCTGAGGGTCAAGGATAGGTTGAATATCCACAGTCTTTTTCCCAGGGTAAGGGAGTCCAAAACTGGAGGGCATACATTTAACATGAGAGAGGAAAGATTTAAAAGTGACCTGTCAGGCAACTTTTTCACGCAAAGGATGATGTGTGTCCGGAATGAATGGCCATAAGAGGTGATAGGGGTTGGTACAATTACAGCATTTAAAAGGCATCTGGATGGCTACACGAGTAGGAAAGGTTTTGAGGGATATGGCCAAATGCTGGCAAATTGGGCTTGATCAGTTTAGGATATCTAGTCAGCCAAGACCAGTTGGATTGACTGGTCTGTTTCCTTGTTGTACAGTTCTATGATTTACTGACTCCCTCACTTAGTGCAAATCGCTTGCCTTTTCCCCTTCATCCTACACATTGTTTCTGTTCAAATAATCATCCAATACCCTGCTAAGTGCCTCATTTGAACCATAACACCGTTAGACCAGAAGACATAGGAGCAGAATCGTTCCATTCAGCCCATCGAGTCTGCTTGCCTTTCAATGACACCAAGGCTGCTCTGATAAACCCCGATTGACTTTCCTGTTTCTCCTCTATATCCCTTGATTTAGTTTTTGATTAAAAATATGCCTTTCTCAAACTTGTACATCCTGAACAACCCAGCCCCAACAGCCTAGTTTTGTACAGATTTCCCCTCACAGTGAATAAATTCCTTCTCATCTCTGCCTTAAGTGTGCATCCCCTTATTCTGAGATTCTGTCCTCTGCTCCCAGACTCTCCCACAGTGGAAACAATTTCTTTGCATCTATTCTGTAAAGTCCTGTGAAACATAAAAGGTTTTTTACTAAGGTTTCCTCTCATTCTTCCATATCATCATGAGTACAAACCCAATCAACTTAATCTCTCCTCATAGGACATTCCCTCCAAACCAGGTATAAGTCCAGTGATCCTTCTGTAGACAGCCACAAATGCCAGAACATCTTCAGATAAGGGACCAAACTGTTCACAGTATGTTCTGACTTATGCTTTGTATAGTTTTAGCAAACCCTTTCTAATTTATTGTCTATTTCCTTTGGAAATAAAGGCCAACTCTCCATTTGCCTTCCCTATTACCCACAGAACTTGAATGTTAGCTTGTACTGATTTCTGGACATGGACTCTTGAATTCCACGGTTCAGAAGTTTTACTGCAGTTTTTCACATTTCAATAATATTCAGCTTCTCTATTCTTCCTGTCAAAGTGAATGACCTCACATTTCTTAACGTTATATTCTATCTGGCAAGTTTTTTGCCCTCTCACGTACTGAGTCAATGTCGCTCTGCAGACTTCGTCACTACTTGTCTTCCCACCTATTCTTGTGTTATCTATAAACTTAGCGATAGTACATTTTCTTTCCTCATCCAAGTCATTAATATATATTGTAAATAATTATGGGCCCAGCACTGATCCCCGTCACAATAGCTGCAGCTTGCTATCCTGAAAATGTCCTCTTTATCCTCAATCTCTGTCTTCCATTCGTGAGCCAATCCTCTACCCATACTCGTATCTACCTTCAAGACCATGTGGCTCTTATTAAATATCCCAATGTGTGGGACCTTACCAAATGCTGACTGAATATCCCTAGGTATTACTTCCATGGCTTTCTCTTCTACTAAAGGCAAAATATTGCAGCTGATAGAAACCTGAAGCAAAAATAGAGAATGCTGGAGAAACTCAGCAGGTCTGATAATATCTGTAGAGAGAGAAACAGAATGAACATTTCATACCCAACCAGACTCTTCTTCACAAATGTACTGTAATTGAGCCGTTATTTCATTTATTTTGTTACGAATGCTCTGTGCGTTCAAGTGGCTTTAACTTAGCCTTTTTAAAACTATTTCCCATGGTGATCCTATTCACTCCTGTTGTTTCTGAGTGTTTATCCTCTGTTCCTGTCCCACTCTGGGTACTGTTATCCAAGTACCTGCCCTATAATGCTGCTGTATCCAACCTGCTTTGTTGGGCTCAAGACCCTTTCACCTGAACCCTTCCCCCTTCTAATTAGTTTACAGCCCTCTCGACAGCCCTGGTTGTTCAATTCACCAGGGCACTAATCCTAGCATGGTTCAAGTGATGCCTGTCCTAGGAGATCAGCCCTTTTTTACCTCAGTTCTGGTGCCAGTGACACATGAACGAAAACTTATTCCACCTAGACCAAACTCAAAACAATGTGTTTCACTGATTGACTGTATATACCCTATTCCCGTTTGCCTGTGGCTCAGGCAGTAATCCACAGATTCTTACCTTGGAGATTCTGCTTTATAATTTAGCTGCGAACTGTTCAAAGTCTTTCAGTGAAAACTCCTTTCATGTGTTTCCGGTGTCGTTGGCCACAATGTGGGTGATGATCACTGGATCCTTCCCCTCCCTCGCCAAGTTCTTCTCCAGCCCTGCGGAGACATCCTTTACCCTGGCACTGGTCAGGCAGCACATCCTTTGGGAATTACGCTCATGTCTGTCGAGAGCAAGATCTATCCTCCTCATGACCCTGTCTCCTCCCACAACGACATTCCTATTTCCTCTCCCCACTTGAATCACTTCCTGTCTCAATGTGCCATGGACAGTTTGCTTATTCTCCCTGCAGTCCCCACTCTTGCCCAAACACCTTGCAAGAACCTTACAATTGCTGGATAACTGTAGGAGCTGAGGCTCCTCAAATGTAATTCCATGTACCTATATACGCTGTCACAGCATCCTGTCCCTGATCCACGACAAATCTCAAAATCCTTAATCCGCAGAAAGATTTCCAGGGAACTTTCCATTTCCCCAATATGACACATTGTCTGCAGTTTAGACTTTTGCTCCTCAACTCAAACGTCCTCGATCTGTAAAAGACATCAACCAGTGTTTCCCATCAGCTGATCTGTAGGGCCAAAACAGTAGTGTAGTGGGTGTATGCTGGTAAGGTTTAACTCTGGTTAAATTTAAGGTGGAGTAAAAATTGTCTCCAGTGCTTCTGGGGGCTTGGCAGAATAAAATGCTCTTGTTGTGCCTTCATTGGCCTGATCACTGCGCTCTGGAACTGAGTATCTCAACCTCTTCATCTCTCAACCTCCCTTTCCTTCTTTAAGAGGTTCCTTACAATCCAATTAATGACTAATTCATTCATTTCAGTTACAGTGCTTGAGGGACAATCAAAGAATCACTTGAACGAAAACAGAAAATATGGGGGTTCTGATGCAGAGTCCCTGGACTCGAAGCTTCCCATGAATGCTGCCAGACCTCCTGAGTTTCTCCAGCAATCTCAGTTTGTAATCCAATTCTAAAGTATCTGCAGTTATTAGTTTTAACAAAAAAATCACTGGGGTGGGTTAAGGGCCAAACAATAAAATGTTCTCATTGAGAATAGGGACACAGATGAGAGACCAGATATTCCCATTGTTCCTTCACTGCAGAAGAGGAAGCTGACACTGTCACAGGAAAAGAGTGAGCGGGGTAAGATATTGACTGGGATCCAGGAGGAGGTGCTCGAGGTGGGAGGCAGTGATATAAAGATAATGACCTCATCATTGACCCCCACAATGGAGAATGTGAAAGAAGGATCCCGAGGCAGTCACCACCAATTAGAAGAGCATCTGGTCTATCCAGTCCAGTCTGTGTCCCTCAGACAGAAACCAACCTCCTTTTGACACCACCCCAAGGTCTCCTACCCTCCCTCGACCTCTTCATCTCCAACTGCCATCGAGACATCAATCGCCTCAACCTCCCCACCCCACTCACCCATTCCAACCTCTTCCCCCACGGAACATGCTGCCCTCCACTCCAAACCCAACCTCACTACAAAACCCGCAGACAAGGGAGGCGCAGTTGTAGTATGGATTACTGACCTCTACATCGCCGAAGCCAAGCACCAGCTCTCCAACACCTCCTCCTATCACCTCCTTGATCATGACCCCACCCCCGACCACCAAAACATCATCTCCCAGACTATCCACAACCTCATCATTTCAGGTGAACTCCCACCCACAGCCTCCAACCTCATCGTTCCCCAACCCCACACCGTTCGTTTCTATCTCCTTCCCAAAATCCACAAACCTGACTGCCCTGGTCGACCCATTGTCTCCGCCTGCTCCTGCCCCACCGAACTTATCTCCACTCCATTTTCTCACCCCTGGTCCAGCAATTCCCCACCTTCGTCCATGACACCACCCACACCCTTCACCTCCTCCAAAACTTCCGATTTCCTGGTCCCCAACACCTCATCTTCACCATGGACATCTAGTCCCTGTATACTTGCATTCCCCATGCAGATGGCCTAAAGGCCCTCCTCTTCTTCCTGTCCTGCAGGCCCAACCAGTCCCCCTCCACTGACACCCTGATCCGCTTAGCCAAACTCGTCCTCACCCTCAACAACTTCTTCTTCAATTCCTCCCACTTCCTACAGACAAAGGGGGTGGCCATGGGTACCCGTATGGGCCCAAGCTGTGCCTGCCTCCTTGTAGGATAAATGGAACAACCCCTCTTCCGAAATTACACTGGCCCTATCCCCCACCTCTTTCCCTGTTATATCGATGACTATATCAGCGCCGCCTCGTGCTCCCATGAGGAGCTTGAACAGTTCATCCACCTCACTAACACCTTCCACCCCAACCTTAAGTTCAACTGGACCATCTCTGATACCTCTCTCTCCTTCCTGGATCTCTCTGTTTCCATCTCTGGCAACCACCTAGAAACTGATATCCATTTCAAGCCTACCAACTCCCACAGATACCTAGAATACACGTCCTCTCATCCACCTTCCTGCAAAATGCCATCCCCTAGTCCCAATTCCCTCGCCTCTGCCACAGCTGCTCCCGAGATAAGGCATTCCACTCCCGGACATCTCAGATGTCCTTGTTTTTCAAGGACCGCAACTTCCCCTCCACAGTGGTCGAAAACGCCCTTGGCCACGTCTCCCGCATCTCCCGCAACTCAGCCCTCACACCCCCTTCCTGCAATAACAACCAAAACAGAATCCCCCTCATCTTCAAATACCACCCCACCAACTTCCGGATCCAACGCATCATCCTCCACCACTTCCGCCACCTGCAATCTGATCCCACTACCAAGGACACTTTTCTCTCCCCACCCTATGTGCCTTCCGGAAGGACCACCGTGACTCCCTTGTCCGCTCCTCACTCCCCTCCATCCCCACCACCCCTGGCACTTTTCCCTGCAACCGCAGGAGGTGCTACACCTGCCCCTACACCTCCCCCCTCACTCCCATCTCATGCCCCAAGAAAGCCTTCCACATCAAACAGGTGTTCACCTGCACATCTGGTAATGTGGTATACTGCATCCGCTGTTCCCGATGCGGCCTCCTCTACATCAGGGAAACCAAGTGGAGGCTTGGAGACCGCCTTGTGGAACACCTACGCTTGGTTCGTGACAAGCAACTGCACCTCCCAGTCATGAACCACTTCAATCCCCCTCCCACTCCTTGGACGATATGTCCATCCTGGGCCTCCTCCAGTGCCACAACGATGCCACCCGAAGGTCGGAGGAACAGCACCTCATATTTCGCTTGGGAACCCTGCAGCCCAATGGTATCAATGTGGACTTCACAAGCTTCAAAATCTCACGGCCTCCAACCGCATCCCAAAACCAGCCCAGCTCGTCCCCGCCTCCCTAACCTGTCCATCCTTTCTCCCACCTATCCACTCCTCCCACCTCAACCCACACTCCCACCTCCTACCTACGAGCCTCATCCCTGCCTCCTTGACCTGTCCATCTTCCCTTGACTGACCAACCCCCACCCAAACTCCTCACCTACACTCACCTTTACTGGCTCTATCCCCGTCCCCTTGACCTGTCCGTCTCCTCCCCACCTATCTGCTCCATTATCCAGCTCCCATCCGCCTCCCCCTCTCTCTCTCTTTGTTTCAGAATCCTCTTCCCCTCCTCCATTTCTGAAGAAGGGTCAGCTTTCCTGCTCCTCTGATGCTGCTTGGTCTGCTGTGTTCATCCAGCTCTACACCTTGTTATCTCAGAGTCTCCAGCATCTGCAGTTCCTACTATCTCCTCTTCTCTTGCTGCTTCTTCCTACCAGATTCCCTCATTGACATTCACTGTTTCGCTTTTGTGTTCGTTTTTTCTTGCCCCCTGCTTCCCAGCTCCAGATTTCTGAATCTATTTGTGGGAATTGCTGCCTCATCCATTTCCTGTCAGTTTGGGTCTGTCTGCTCCATCACATTTTCGCTCAGCTTCTAATCTCACAATTTCATCTTCCATGACAGGAAACAGTTTCTTTGCTGCCTGTGACTCTGTTCCTGTTGTCACTCTCACTGTTTGAATTCCTGAGGCTGTTGTTTATTCTGCCTTGTGTTTGTTCAGGGGCAGTCGAGAGTTACATTTCCCATTCCATTAAACCACGTTCCCACTAGCTCCAGCTGTCTGTACAAGAATTAAGTGTTGTTTATTTCCCCTTCTGTACTGGCTGAGATTGTCTGGTAAATGAGAGCTGTTTCTCATTGCTGGGTGGATATTGTCCTGTGAGACAGTTAGTACCTGAAAAGGTTAACTCACATCACAAGATGAGCACCACTAAAGGACTGTTCCTCGAGGAGCTAACCATTTCGAAATTGTCGGTTCAGTGCGAAGGTCTTTGTTGAGAAAGAGTAATTTACCCTTTTCAGTAAGGCCTGAGGTCCCACAAGAGACTCTCTCGTCACTCAGATGGAACGTAACTCACTATTCAGCACGATGTCATAAACCAACTCTGTTTATTGAGACCAAGCCACTTTTCTGCCAAAGAGTTCATGTGGGCATCCTTCCCCACTTGGTTACTGAAACTGAAATGGATATCAGAAAGAATCTACACACAGCATCTCTGATGGTGCGAGTGGGCATCACACAACAAACAGCATGGAGCGGGGGGAGGGGAACAGCAGTGGACGGGGATGGGATTTATCTGAAAGGTTCGAAAATACCCTTCCAGTTCAACAAATGACTGCAGTTATTCCAGGAAAAGAAAGAAAACGGAAGTAGAGAAATTGCATAAAGGAAACTGTGAGTGAGTGTATCAAAATTCAGCAGCTGATCAACACACAGCTGGTTTGTGTCTGCGATAGCCAGCAGGCAGTCGCTAAAATGCTATAGAAGCAACTAAAATAAACCTGGTTCCAGAAACACACAGTTGTTTAAACTCATGAAAAAATTTGAAACAGCTTGTGGAAAGCACAGAGAATCTCACTGACACACCAGGGGGAATGCAGTTACCACTGGACGTACAAAGTAAGATAAATCCCATCATGAAGGGTGAAAATTCTTATGTGAAAGAAATAAACCCAGCCTGAGAAGCTAAACAAAACCTTAAATCACTGTATTTACTCAACAGCATCATGACATTCATTTAAAATTTTCTGAAAAAGGCCACAGGAGATAGTGGTCCTAAAATCAACTGGTGAGATCTAAGCTCTGCAGTTCTGTCACTTCCAGCCATGAATGATGGTGGACAATGAAACAACTAATAGAAGGGACAAAGTACAGAAACATTCCCAGCCTCAATGATCAGGGAACACAACACATCATTGTATCAGACCTGTGCTCCCAAATGAGCTGTGCTCCAGCTGTTCCAACACTAGCAGCTGCCTGACAATGTGGGAAATTGCTCAGGTATGTCCTGTCCATGAAAAGCAGGACAAATATAAACCAATGGTTTACTGTCCCATCATTTTACTTTCGAACGTCAGTATACTGATGCAAGGGGTTATCAACAATGCTGTCAAGCAGCACATGTTTTTCAATAACCTGCTCACTGACTCTGAGCTGGGGCTCCAGAAGGGTCACTTGGACCCTGACCTCTTTGCTGCCTCACTTCTAACAGGGGAAATAAAGCTGATCTCCAAAACTGAAGTGAGAGAAACTCACCTCCTGACTGTCTGACACATGTCCATCATCTACAAGGCACAAGTCAGGAGTGTGATGGAATACACTCCACTTGCCTGGATGGGTGCAGTTCCAACAACACTGAAGAAGCTTGACACCATCCAGCAGAAAATAGTCGTTTCATTTGACATGCTATCACCACTTTTACATTCACTCCCTTCCCCACTGTTGTATAGAAGCAACAGTGTGTAATGTGTAAGATGCACCACAGGAACTTGTCAGGGCACCTTCAACAGCGCCATCCAAAACTACAGATACTTCTATCTAGCAGGACAAGGGTAGCAGATAAAAGGGAAGCCCACCTACTTGTAAGGTCCCCTCTAATCCACTCACCATCCTGACTGAGAAAATAAACACTATTCCTTGGCAGTTCTTAGTCAAAATCCTGAAAAAAATCCTCCTTAATGGCATTGTGGGTCTTCCTACAACACAGGGACTGCAGCAGTGCAAGATCATAGGAGAAAATAGGAGCAGGAGGAGGCCATTCGGCCATTGTAGGCCCTCACATCTGCTCCACATTTCATTATCATCACGGCTGATCATCCAACTCAATAACCTGTTCCTTCTTTACCCCCATATCCTTTGATCCCTTCAGTCCCAACTGCTATATCCAGCACCTTCAAGAAATCATGCAAAGTTTTAACCTCAACTGTTTTAGTGAATACCACAAGTTCCCCACTCTCTGGGTGAAGACAGTTTTCCTCATCTCAGTCCCAAATGGTTTACGCAGCATCCTCAGACTGTGATCCCTGGTCTGTGCTCACCTGCTATCAGCAACATCCTTCCTGCATCTAACATGTCTCATCATGTTCAAATGTTATAGGTTTCTTTGAGACTCCCCACCTCAAATTCTTCTGAAGTCCTGTGAATTCAATCGGAAACGATTCAACTTCTCTTCATGCTTAGTATCAACAACCAAGGGATCAGTCTGGTAATCCTTTGCTGCATTCCCCCTGGAGCAAGAATAACCTTCCTCAGTTAAGGAGACGAAAATTACTCACAATATTCTAGGTGTGGTTTCTCCAAGACTCTGTATAATTGCAGCAACACATCCCTGCTCCTGTATGCGAATCTTCTTGCTGTGAAGGCCAATGCACTATTTACCTTCTTCACTGCCTGCTGAATCTGCAACACTTCTTTTCAGTGACTGGTGTACAAAGACACCCAGGTCTCATTGTACATCCACCACTCCCCAACCATCATCCTTCATATAATAATCTACCTATTTGCTTTTGTATCAAAATGGATAACTTCACATTTAACCACATTATCCTGCATCTGCCATGCATTTGACCATTCACTCAACTTGTCCAATTCACACCGAAGTATCTCTGCATACTTCTCACAACTCAGCTTTATGTCACCCGCAAACTTGGAGATATTATGTTTGGTTCCCTCATCTAAATCATTCATATATATTGTGAATAGCTGGGGTCCGAGCACTGAGGTATCCCATTAATCACTGTCTACCGTTCAGAAACCAACCCATTTATTCCTGCTCTTTGTTTCCTGTTTTCTAACCAGTTCGCCCTCCATCTCAATATACAACGCCCCAAGTTCATGTCCTTTAATTTTACACATTAATCTCTCTTGTGTGATTTCTCAAAAGCCTTCTGAATATCCAAATAAAGCACATCCACTGGCTCCCCCTTATCAACCCTACAAGTCACGTCCATGAAGAATTCCAGTCGATTTGTCAATCTTTTGTAAATCCACGCTGACTCATTTTTCAAAGTGCTCTGCTATTAAATCTTTTATAAAGGAATCTAATATTTTCCCCAGTCACGCCATCACTGCCTCTCTTTTCAAAAAGTGGGGCTACATTAGCTACCCGCCAATTGTTCAGAATCTGGATAATCTTGGAAGATGACCAACAATGCATCCATTTCCAGGGCCACCTCCTTAAATTCTCTGGGACGGAGATTATCATACTTGACAGATTTATCATCTTTCAATCCCATAAATTTCTCCAACACCATTTCGTGACTAATCCTGATTTCCTTCATTTCTTCCCTCTCAAGGGACCCTTTGTTCTGGAATGTTATGTGCGTCCCCCTTTGTGAGGGCAGAACTAAAGTGTGTATTTAGTTCCTTGGCCAGTTCTTTGCTCCCCATTACAAATTCTAGTTTCTGACTGTGAGGGACTAAATTTATCTTCACCAATCCTCTTCTCTACAGATCTCAACAGAACCATTTTCAGTTTTTTATGTTTCCCTTGAAAGCTTACACTTGAACATTACTTTCTCTTCCTGAATCGATCATTAACCAAACACTCCTCGGGCTGTTGCTTGTCAGGCCAATTTGTTTGCCTCTTCCTTGGATCTAATACTATCTCTAATTTCCCGTGTAAGCCATGGTTTGTCGCGTTTCCCGTTTTACACTTGCACAGGCAACAGTAGCTGTGGTAAGGGTCCTGTAACCGGGGAGTGAAAGGAGACACTCCCCATTTCCCCCTTTCTGACGCCTGGGAGTCTTCGCTGTGGAGCGGCTTCAGTTTGCTGAGGCTGTAGAGGATGTATCTCTTTTGATCTTTGGGGAAATCCTACTCCTTTAAATGCTACCTGGCTTGCTTTACTAATACAGCAGATCGTTCCCATTTCCAACCCTCAACTTCTGCTGTGTATTGTGAGGAAGCCTCTCCCACAATGAATAGCCCAGGGAAGAGAATTGCATTATGAGACAACTTAGCCTGTGTCAGACAGCGGTTCGACAGTGTGAGCTCAACATGTCACTGTTATAGCACCATCTGTATTGCTGTTCTCAGCATGCAGTGTCTGAGAGCCAGGATATCAATCAGGAATAAATGATCACAACTGGTTCAGTCTAACATCTTGTTCCATCCCTCAACATTGAACTCAGACTGCTGGGCAGGACCCTTTAAATCCTGGCGGGTATTTAGAGCAAACAGACTGCTTTTCATTTATTATAACAAGGCGTACAGCTGGATGAACACAGCAGGCCAAGATTTTTCTGAAGAAGGGTCTCGACCCGAAACGTCAGCTTTCCTGCTCCTCTGATGCTGCTTGGCCTGCTGTGTTCATCCAGCTCCACACCTTGTTATCTCAGATTCTCCAGCATTGGCAGTCCCTACTATCTCTGCTTTTCATTTATTGATTTTTTTTATTCTGAAGGTGTAAATGACCCAGACCTTCTCCGGTCTCCAATCCTGGAACATGTCACTGAGGGTCACACTGCCTGGCTACAGTGCACCATGAGGAACACCGCACTGACACACACTGGTGTTCACTGGTACTGGAAGCGAAAAGGACGTCAGCGGGAGCGGATTTCGATACATTACACGTGGAATTATGTAAATAGGTATTCAGGATTCACTGATCGATTCCAGCCTTCCAGAGACCCCTCCAGTTACAGCTTCATTCTGACCATCACAAACGTGCAGCCCAGTGACACTGGGGTCTATTACTGCTCAGTCTGGGGAAGGATTTATGGGAGAGGAAGCCTGCTCAATGTCACCAGTAAGTAGAGTTTACATGACAATCACTTAGAGCAAATACCCCTTGCCCAATGAATGAATTGGAGATCTGTTTGTGGGTGTCACTGGCTGGGCCAGCATTTATTGCCCATCCTTAACTGCCCTTGAGAAGGTGGTGCTGAGCTGCCTTTTTGAACCACTGCAGTGACCCATTGGTTGCCATTCCTGATTTTAGGTCGGGCTCCTACACAATCAATTCAGACTCTGCTAAACGGCTCTTCAAAAGCTATGATCTGAATTAATGGTGAAGCTTTAATTGAATATTAGTCCTGCAATGGAGCAGCTTGTCTGGTAAAAATTAACATCTTTATATAATTCTGACCAATATAAGTGTTTTAATAAGTTTAGACTGTGTATTCCTTGTCCATAAATGATCAGCCATTGGAATTTCATGAGCTAATTTGTAAAATTTCATTCTGATCCTCAGATGGAGTGACCAACTGATGGACCACTGTCCATTCCTCATGGCCTGGTACTTCGGGCAGACTCTATTCCCTCATTAACACTTTGTCTTTCAAGCAATAACACTCAGGGATTGTTCCTGATTCCATTTCTGAGGAGGCTTTCTGGTAAAACTCTCTCGATTCAGCATCCATTCATTGCATTTCTGTTTAAGAAGATTTTCTGAACATATCAGACACATTATCTGTACCTTCATTCTTCTCTGCTACATTTTTGAAAATTGATTCTGATCGCAGACATTCCAATCCAAATCAATGTCTCATAGATTCCTTGTTCTACGACTCTAACTACGTGAACCTGTGATCTAGTCACAACATAGTCAGAAACCATTTTAGTATATTCCTCCCATTTTTAATCTCTGTTAATATCTCCAATGAATATTTTGCCCTCCATTAACCCTGCAGGAAATCAAACAGGACCATCTGGCAGCATCAGCAATTGACTTTTTTGATTGTCTCTTTAAATCTTTATTGGTTTACATGCTTGATTTGAAGCTGAAGGAAATGGCTTTCCTTTTGAGACTGAATTCTCAGAACCTCGAGTGTTCTGAATTGATTAAAACTGTCTTTTGACTGATTGTCCAGCTCTTTATTTCTACAAATTGACTCTAAGACAGGATGAGCTGGTGTTGGAGGGGGTTTGAAAGTAGGTTATCCATAATGATCCCTGGGATGAAGGGCTTGTCATTTAAGGAGCAGTTGAGGCCTTTGTCTCTGTACTTAATGGAGATTAGAAGGATGAGGTGGAATCTGATTGAAACAGACTGAATTCTGAGAGGCCCTGATAGAGTGTACATGGAGAAGATGTTTCCACTAATAGGAGAGATTAGGACCTGAGGGCACAGCCTCGGAGTGAATGCATGACCCTTTAGTCCTGAGATGAGGAGGAATTTGTTCAGCTTCAGGAAGATGAATCTGTGGAACACATTGCTGCAGAGGGCTGTGGAGGCCAAGTCATTGACTGT
This sequence comes from Ginglymostoma cirratum, assembly GCA_024137785.1. NCBI lineage: Eukaryota > Metazoa > Chordata > Chondrichthyes > Orectolobiformes > Ginglymostomatidae > Ginglymostoma > Ginglymostoma cirratum. The sequence continues at coordinate 804,645 of JAHRHZ010000019.1, forward strand.
ATTTAAGACAGAGAGAGATGAGTTCCCAATGAGTAAAGATTACAGGCTAAAGGCAGGAGAATGGGCTTGAGAAACATGTCAGCCATGATCGAATGGCAGAGCAGGCTCAATGGGCAGAATGGCCAAATTCTGCTCCTAAATCCTGTGGCCTTATGGTCTAAAATGCCTTGTTTAATTTGAAGAATTAAACCCACTCTTACAATCTGTCCTTTCTTTTCAACTTTACATTGGAGCCCTTCAAAAACTTCAGACTGTTGTAGATTTATTCATAAAAAACCAAAAGGACTGAAGATGCTGGGAACAAAAATAGAAAATGCTGGAAAAGCTCAGCAGATGTGGCAGCATCTGCAGAGAGAAATTAGAGTTAACGTTTCTGGTCAGTGACTTTCCTCAGAATTGATTAATTCAATATCTTTATCTGCTAGGTGCAAATGCCCCAATCCTTCTCCAGTCTCCGATCCTGGAACGTGTCAGTGAGGGTCACACTGCCTGGCTACAGTGCACCGTGAGGAATGCTGCAGTGACACACACCGATGTTCACTGGCACTGGAAGCAAACGGGGAACAACACGGAGTGGGTTTTAACACATAATGTGAGGAACTTCCCATAATGAAGCTCAGGATTCACTGAGCGATTCCAGTCTTCCAGAGACCCCTCCAATAACAGGTTCATTCTGACCATCACAAACATGCAGCCCAATGACACCGGGGTCTATTATTGTAAAGTGTGGGGAGATATCAATGGGAATGGAACCCAGCTGACTGTAATAGGTAAGTCCTGCTTACCTTAAATAATCTGACACAGCAAATCCTTCCATAAGCATTTATTGGAGAGCAGAATGCATTAAATTCCTCTGGTAAAGAGAAAGCAGAAAGCTTGATGTTAATATAAAACAGTTACCTTCTCTTGTTTTACTCACAGGTAGAATAAACTTTTTCTCCTCTTGGACTAGTTCCTAAATGACAAAATCTTTCTCTTCTCCCAGTCTTTCTGCTTCATCTTGTTTGCTCTCAGTGTTGTGTTTAACATTTTCCTGTCTCTATCTGGTTCTGTTTCATTCATTCTTGTGACATGTCCATCACAGGCCATGCCAGCACTTGTTGTTCATCTCGAGTGGTCCTTGAGAAGAATTGTCTTCACCCAGAGAGTGGGGAGCCGACGGAATACTCTGTCACAGGAAACAGCTGAGGCCAAACCATTGTATGATTTCAAGGATGAGTTGAATGTAGTTCTGATTGGGGAAAAAGGATCAAAGGTTTTGGTGAGAGATGGGGATTTGGGGACTGAGTTGGATGGTCAGTGGCATGGTGACTCAGTGGATAGCACTGCTGCCTCATAGAACCAGGGATCTAAGTTCAATTTCACCCTTGGGTGACTGTCTGTGTGGAGTTTGCACATTCTCCCTGTACCTGACTGGGTTTCATTCCACAGGATTAGTGGATTGACCATGCAAAATTGCCCATAGTGTCCATGGATGTGTAGGTTTGGTGGATGAGCCATGTGAACTGCTGGGAGATGGTAGGTGGAGAGGGAGAGGGTGATGGTGGTGAGATGCTCTTCAGGTGTGGACTTGTTGAGCTGAATGGCCTGTTGCCGCAGTGTAGGGATTGTATGAACATGTTGAATGGTGGTGCAGGCACAATGGCTGAATGGCCTACTCCTGCTCCTATTTTCTCTGTTTGGAGAAGATGATAGTGAGGTGCTTTCCAGACCTGCTGTGGTCTACTTGGCGTTGGGACATTTGACCCAGTGACACTGGAGGAACGATCATGACATATTTCCAAGTCTGGATGGTGAGAGCCTTGGAGGGGAACCTGAAGGAGGTGGTGTCACGTGCATCTACTCCCCTTGTATGTTCTGTTGGAAGAGTCTCTGGGTTCAGAAGTTAGTTTTGGAGGAGCCTTAGTAGGATATCTTGGAGATGGTACAAGCTCTATATCAGTTTTGAATGTTGAATGTGTTAGTTGTGGCATTGCTTTGTCCTGGATGGCGTGGTGCTTTTTGAATGCTGTTGGAGCTGTACCCACCCAGGCAAGAGTAGAAGGAGGCAGTTCAACCCATCTTGTCTGCACTGACTCTTAAAATGATCATCATTCCTGACTGTCAATGTCCTGCATTGGATACAGAATCAGATGTAGCAACGGTGAATCAGAAAGGGCGTGGTCAGGGTGCATCAAATGCAGGCTGTTTGAAACTTTCAACCTTTTCCTTTCGGTTTTTGGTGAGAATGAAACTTTTCAAATGGCTGCTCGAACTCTTCAATCAGTCAGCTGTGCACTTTGTGAAATTCTCTTCTCGATAGTTTATTCTGTTACAGGATCCTGCACAAAATGAATCAAAGCAACAAATTGGAAAGCTTTCTGCTGATGGATATATTTCAAATCATTCCCTCTCAAATCACAAACAGCAATATTCACACACAAATCTTCAGTTCATTCCCTGCAAATCATCATTTAACAAGGAGGAGATTTTACAAAATGTTACAATTCACATTACAAGATTTTTCCTCTTCGATATTTTTCCTCTCCTTCATTTTGGTGTCGGCGGCAGTTCGAAGCGGGAAGAGTGGCAGCGAGCACCAGAGGCCTGACGGGAAGGTAAGTCGGTTTAAAAACTTACCTCGAGCGGCAAGCGGTCTTTTCCTCACCAGGAGCGGCGGGAGACGGAGCGGAGGTGACGTTGGAGACCAGGAGGTTGTGAGGAAGGTAAGGAATTAGTATATATTTGGGCAGCAGCATTAAGTGCATTGTTTGGTATTAGTTAGTTGAGTCAGAGCTAAGGCTTACAATGGCAGGGGACCTCAGACCCGTGGCATGTGCCTCTTGCTTGATGTGGGAGATCAGGGACGTGACTGATGTCCCTGACTGTTACACTTGCAGGAAGTGTGTCCAGCTGCAGCTCTTGTTGGACCGCATGACGGCTCTGGAGTTGCGGGTAGACTCACTGTGGAGCATCCGCGATGCTGAGAAGGTCATGGATAGCACGTTTAGCGAATTGGTCACACCGCAGATTAGGATTGCTGAGGGAGACAGTGAATGGGTGACCAAAAGGCAGAGAAAGAGCAGGAAGGCAGTGCAGGTATCCCCTGCGGTCATCTCCCTCCAAAACAGGTATACCGTTTTGGATACTGTTGGGGGAGATGGCTCACCAGGGGAGGGCAGCAGTTGCCTGGATCATGGCACCATGGCGGGCACTGCTGTTCAGAAGGGCGGGAAAAAGACTCATAGGGCCATAGTCATAGGGGATTCTATTGGAAGGGGAGTAGATAGGCGGTTCTGTGGCCGAAAACGGGAGTCCCGGATGGTGTGTTGCCTCCCAGCTGCTCGGGTCAGGGATGTCACCGATCGGCTACAGAGCATTCTGAAAAGGGAGGGTGAACAGCCAGTTGTTGTGGTGCTTATAGGCACCAATGATATAGGTAAAAAACGAGATGAGGTCCTGAAAGCAGAATTCAGGGAGCGAGGAGAGAAGTTAAAGAGGAGGACCTCAAAGGTAGTGATCTCAGGGATGCTACCAGTGCCGCGTGCTAGCCAGGGTAGAAATGAAAGAATAGGCAGGATGAACACGTGGCTTGAGGGATGGTGTAGGAGGAAAGGGTTCAGATTTGTGGGACATTGGGACCGGTTCTGGGGAAGGTGGGACTATTACAAATTGGATGGTCTACACCTGAACCAGACTGGAACGAGTGTCCGAGGGGGAGTTTTTGCTAGGGCTGTTGGGGAGGGTTTAAACTAATGTGGCAGGGGTCTGGGAACCAGAGGAGAAGACGAGTAGACAGTGAGGTGGAAACTAGAGACTGTAAGGATCATGAAGTTAGCATTACCAAGGGCAAGAGTAGGCAGAGAGCAGATGAACGCAAAGGAACTGGTGGTCTGAAGTGCATATTCTTTAATGCAAGGAGTATAGTGGGTAAGGCAGACGAGCTTAGGTCTTGGATTAGTGCCTGGGAGTATGACGTTATTGCGATCACAGAGACTTGGTTGAAGGAAGGGGATGATTGGCAACTAAATGTCCCAGGATATAGATGCTTCAGACAGGACAGGGAGGGAAGTAAAAGTGGGGGAAGAGTTGCATTGCTGGTCAGGGATGATATCACGGCTGTGCTAAAGGAGGGCACTATGGAGGGCTTGAGCAGTGAGGCATTATGGGTAGAGCTGAGAAATAAGAAGGGTGCAGTTACGTTGTTGGCGCTGTACTACAGGCCTCCCAACAGTGAGCGTGAGGTAGAAGAACAAACAGGTCGACAGATTATGGAAAGATGTAGAGGTAACAGGGTGGTGGTGATGGGAGATTTTAATTTTCCCAACATTGACTGGGATACACTTAGTGTCAGAGGTCTGGATGGGGCAGAATTTGTAAGGAGCATCCAGGAGGGTTTTCTAGAGCAGTATGTCAATAGTCCAACTAGGGAAGGGGCCATATTGGACCTAGTGTTGGGGAAAGGGCCAGGCCAGGTGGTAGAAGCTGCAGTGGGGGATTTCTTTGGGAATAGTGACCACAATTCTGTAAGTTTTAGAATACTCGTAGACAAAGATGAGAGTGGTCCTAAGGGAAGAATACTAAACTGGGCCAGCGCCAATTATATCAAAATTCGGCAGGAGCTGGGAAATGTGGATTGGGGACAGCTATTTGAAGGGAAGTCCACATTTGATATGTGGGAGGCTTTCAAAGATAGGTTGAAGATAGTGCAGGATAGGCATGTCCCTTTGAAAACAAGGGATAGGAAAGGAAAGATTCGTGAACCGTGGATGACAGGAGAAATCGTGCGACTAGCCAAGAAGAAAAGGGAAGCGTACATAAGGTCCAGGCAGCTAAGAACAGAACGGTCCTTGGAGGAATATCGGGAGAGTAGGACCAATCTTAAACGAGGAATCAAGCGGGCTAAAAGGGGTCATGAAATAACTTTAGCGAACAGAATTAAGGAGAATCCCAAGGCCTTTTATTCATGTATAAGAAGCAGGAGGGTAACTAGAGAAAGGGTTGGTTCACTAAAGGATAAGGAAGGAAGGTTTTGTGTCGAACCTGAGAAAATGGGTGAGATTCTCAATGATTACTTTGCATCAGTGTTCACTGAGGAGAGGGACATGATGAATGTTGAGATTAGAGATAGAAGTTTGTTTACTCTGGATCACGTTGACATAAGGAGGGAAGATGCGTTGGGTAGGCTAAAGGATATTAAGGTGGACAGATCCCCAGGACCGGATGGGATCTATCCCAGGATGCTGAGGGAGGCGAGAGAGGAAATAGCTGGGGCCCTGACAGATATCTTTGTAGCATACTTAAACACAGGTGAAGTGCCAGAGGACTGGAGAGTTGCTAATGTTGTCCCCCTGTACAAGAAGGGTAGTAAGGATATTCCAGGTAACTACAGACCAGTAAGCCTGACGTCAGTGGTGGGAAAGTTGCTGGAGAAGGTACTGAGGGATAGAATCTATTTATATTTGGAAAAGAATGGGCTTATCAGTGATAGGCAACATGGTTTTGTGCAGGGGAGATCATGCCTTACTAACTTAATAGAGTTCTTTGAGGAAGTGACCAAGTTGATAGATGAAGGAAGGGCTGTAGATGTCATCTACATGGACTTTAGTAAGGCGTTTGATAAGGTTCCCCATCGTAAACTAATGGAGGAAGTGAAGTCACATGGTGTACAGGGTGTTCTAGCTAGGTGGATAAAGAACTGGTTGAGCAACAGGAGACAGAGAGTAGTAGTTGAAGGTAGTTTCTCGAAATGGAGAAAAGTGACCAGTGGTGTTCCACAGGGATCAGTGCTGGGGCCACTGTTGTTTGTGATGTACATAAATGATCTGGAAGAGGGCATAAGTGGTCTGATCAGTAAGTTTGCAGATGACACGAAGATTGGGGGAGTAGCAGAAAGCATAGGGGATTGTCAAAGAATACAGGAGAATATAGATAGACTGGAGAGTTGGGCGGAGAAGTGGCAGATGGAGTTCAATCCGGGCAAGTGTGAGGTGATGCGTTTTGGGAGGTCTAATTCTAGAGCAAACTATACTGTAAACAGAAGAGCCTTGGGAAAAGTTGATGAGCAGAGAGATCTGGGAGTTCAGGTCCATTGTACCCTGAAGGTGGCTGCACAGGTGGATAGAGTGGTCAAGAAGGCATATGGTATGCTTGCCTTCATCGGACGGGGTATTGAGTATAAGAGCTGGCAGGTCATGTTAAAATTGTACAAGACTTTGGTTCGGCTGCATTTAGAATACTGTGTACAGTTCTGGTCGCCACATTACCAAAAGGATGTGGAAGCTTTGGAGAGGGTACAGAGAAGGTTTACGAGGATGCTGCCTGGTATGGAAGGTGCTAGCTATGAAGAGAGGTTGAGTAGGTTAGGATTGTTTTCATTAGAAAAAAGGAGATTGAGGGGGGACCTGATTGAGGTCTTCAAAATCATGAAGGGTATAGACAGGGTTGATAGAGATAAGCTTTTTCCCGGGGTGAGGCATTCAATAACGAGGGGTCACGCGTTCAAGGTGAGAGGAGAAAAGTTTAAGGGGGATACACGGGGAAAGTAATTTACACAGAGGGTGGTAGGTGCCTGGAACGCGTTGCCAGCAGAGGTAGTAGAGGCAGGCACGGTAGATTCATTTAAGGTGCATCTGGACAGATGCATGAGTAGGTGGGGAGCAGAGGGATACAGATCCTTAGGAATTGTGTGATAGGTTTAGACAGTGGATTTGGATCGGCACAGGCTTGGAGGGCCTAAGGGCCTGTTCCTGGGCTGTAAGTTTTCTTTGTTCTTTGTTCTATATGAACAGATCCATTGGCTGATTCAGTCCTTATTCAGCATCGAGTGGTCAGCAAGGTACCAGAAGGTGAAACTGTTGAGTTCCAGTGTGCCATGTACAATGCCAGTGTGATTGACACTGATGTACACTGGCACTACCAGCGACCTGACAGCAACACGGAGTGGGTAATAAGCCAGTTTGTGAATGGCACCCTCACCAAGGCCCAGGGTTTCCGCGATCGTGTTCATATTTCCAGGAATGTCTGCAGGAACAGTTACATTCTGAGCCTTGTGAATGTGACTGTCAATGATAGTGCTGTGTACCACTGCAGTGTGTGGAGCTACACCTATGGAGCAGGGAGCCAGCTCAATGTAACCGGTAAGGCAATGGTAGGGAATGCTGGTGTGAACAGGGAAGGGAGAACATGACTGCTGTGCTTCATCAGTGGAAGGGCCGAATGGTCATGTGGCCAGGCATTCCCAAGGAGGATGGGGAGAGGCTTGCAGGGGAAGTTGTTCACACGTATCTGCTGCCCTGACCCTTCTAGATGGAGGAGGATGTGCGTTTGTGAGGTGCTGTCTGAGGAACTTTGCTGAATTTCAGCAGTGTATATTGTAGTTAATACACAGTAGGGTGTCAGTGGTGTAGGGATTGGATGCTTGTGGCTATGGTGACAGTCATTAGGGCTACATTTTCCTGGATGATACCAAGCTTCCTGAGTGTTGCTGGAGCAGCACCATCCAGGCAAGTGGGGAGAATTCCATTACACTCCTGACTTGTTCCTTGTAGACAGTAGGCAGGGTTTGGGGAGTGAGGAGGGATATTACTATTCTGAGGATCTCAAAATTACTGTTGCAGACAATTTTGGACTTTGTTCTGACTGCGTGCCTAACATTCTGATATTTTACAGAAAAATCTTCCCATGGCTTTCCCTGGGTTTCATATCCTATTTTAATCAAAGGCATTATTCTGTTTTTCGCTGTTGTGATCTGCATTATCCTGTCCATACCTTTTCTTTGGAAACAAAAACTGCTCATCACTAAAGAACTCCACGCAAGGGTAAATCCCATTTCATCTTGCGATTCTGACACTGCAGTTATTGATTTTTGACATTGGGGTGATTTTTTTTTTGAGTTCTGATTTTCCCACTGAAGTGTAAAGATCCATTGTAAATGGGGGATCGGTGACTGTTGAGACCATCCCCCATGTCCAGATGCCCAATCTCTGCCAATTACTCCATCTCTGGTATCACACGCCCTCCAGTGCCAGGCCACAAGCACCTGCTGGTGACAGTTAGAAAGCTTTGCATGGGTCAAGCATTAGACATCACCTGCAGGATCCCCAGTAGATACCGGATCATTATCCACCAAGCCCAGTGTTAAGGTCTGCCTTAGTGCTGGTGGCTCACTGGCAGCACAGATCCTCCTGCTGGGAAGACCATGCAAGTGCCAGACCACTCGGACCAACAGCCTGAGCTGGTCTTTGACTTCCCTTTCAGAAATCACAATTCACATTTCCCTGCCCTGTTCCCACATCCATTCAATCCTCTTTGTTTCTCACACCACTCTCCAACCGAATGCAGAATGTTGAAACTAGTTCTACACCTGCCATTAATCTGAAGTGACTACTCGCGCCTTCCCACCCTGTGGGTGAAGCAATTTCCCAAGCATCTGGACTGAATCTTTTCTGTTGTACTTTATGTCTATGATCCCTCATTCTTCATCCCTTCAGTAGTCTGTTTTCATCTCGTTCATTGCACCTTTGAAGTGTTTTATATACTTTGATCGTAGCCCTGCAGTCTATGTTCTTGCAATGATATAAAGGTATTCTGAAGTTTTTTCTTGTATTTGCTCATCCTGGGCAGCATCCCAGTGAGTTAGTGCAGCTCTCTCGCTCAGTATTTTCTCGATCAGAACCAACTGAAAGTGCAGCAAGTTTTTTTATAAAAGAAATCTCTCCCTTGCACCGTTGGAAACAACAACAACTTGGTCAAATTTCCTAGCATACACTCTGGTTTTGGTTAAATTCTTTCCTTTGTTGTTCACACAAATTCTGCTCTTTTTAGCAAATGATATAAGTTTCTAGATCATTCTTTTGTCTTTAAGCTGGTCTCAAAAGTCCGTCGTGAAAAACCTAAGGTCCATCAGCACCGAATGAAGTTTACAGTCCTCTTCTAGCCCACACTCACAACTCTTTCACTGATACGTTGGTGAGATTATTGGTGCTGCTTCACTCTCTCGTCTGGAATTGGAACAGCTCATTGATTTAGCCTCCAATGTCCATCCTGCCCTCACTTGCACCTGGTCTATCTCTGACTCCTCCCTTCCCTCCATTGACATCTCTGTTTCCATTTCTGGGGATAGACTGGCCAACAATATCCACTATAAATCCACTGACTCCCACAGCTACCTGGACGATACATCGTCACACCCTGCTTCCTGTAAAGATTCCATCCCATTCTTTCAGTTCCTCTGTCTCCATTGTACATGTTCAGATGAGGCCAACTTCGACAAGGGAACCTCTGAAATGTCCACCTTCTGCCTCAACCGAGGATTCTCCAGCTCTGTGGTCGACAGGGCCCTCAACCAGGTCCAACTCATCTCCCGCACTTCTGCCCTCACCCCCGTCTTCCCTCCCGCAACAGCGATTGGGTTCCCCTTGTCCTTACCTACCATCCTACCAGCATCCACATCCAGAAGACCATCAGGCGCCATTTCTGCCACCTCCAGCGAGATGTCACCTCCAGACACATATTCCCCTCCCCTCCCTTGTCTGCATTCTGCAGGGACCATTCCCTCCAGGACACCCTGGTCCACACTTCCTCCACCCCCGACACCCCACCACAGCCCCATGGCACATTCCCCTGTAATCAGCGAAGGTGCAACACCTGCCCATTTACCTCCTTCCTCCCCAGTATCCAAGGGCCCAAACATACCGTCCAGGTGAAGCAGCACTTCACCTGCACTTCCCAGAATCTAATCTACTGTGTTCGCTGCTCACAATGTGGTCTCCCCTACACTGGGGAAACGAAGCGTAGACTGGGTGACCGTTTCGCGGAACATTTATGTTCTGCTCATAAAAAAGACCCTGCATTACCTGTTGTCTGCTTCTTTAATGCACCACTCTGTTCCCTGGCCAATCTCTCTCTCTGGCTTGCAGCAGTGTTCCAGTGAAGATCAACGTAAGCTGGGAGAACAACATCTCTTTTTCCGCAGCCCTCTGGACTCCATTTTGAGTTCAATAATTTTAGGGCCTAAACTCTCCCATGTCTCAGCCCCCTACCCCATGCACCAGGCCTTGTTAACACATCACCTGCCATTACACACCCCCTGTTGTTAGTCACTAACAGTCCCCATTAATAACTATTCACCCTCCCAGCCTGATCGTCATCAACTCCTTTGTCTGTCCAACTGCTCGTCTCTCTCTTTAGGCTCAATCCTATCGTTTACTTCCAACCCCATCCCTCTCCCCTATTTTCTGCATATAAACTGATGTTTTCCCAGCCGCCATCAGTTCTGAGGAATGGTTAACCTGAAACGTTAACTCTGATTTTGTCCTTCACGGATGCTGCCAGACCCGCTGAGCTTTTCCATCAACTTTGTTTTTGTTCCTGATTTACAGCATCTGTAGTTCTTTCAGTTTTTATGAAGATTACAGTGTTGTTCTGTGTTAAATGTGCACTAAATCTAATATGTGGCATTTTTTTAGGAGCCCTGGTGAAGACCAGAACACTGTGTATGAAACAGGAAAGCAAACTAATTCAATCATCATGACAACATTTGGCAAGAATTTCTCTCTGTTCAAAATATCCCTTTTACACGATTGGATTCCTGATGCGATTAATAAGTTAACTGTTCGAGTAGGTCATTGTCTGGTGAACACAATTGACCTTGAGAGATGGTGACCTCACAGCTGATAGAATGAAGGTGATAAGATCCCCCTGGGCTTTTAGCTACAGCTTGTAACTGCCCCCCAGGACGGCAATGCTGTAAAGAATGGACCTGAAAATGGATGGACCTTCAGACACAGAAACAGCCTCCTATAGTCCACCAGCCAACAGAGACAGACCTTTGTAAATGTGTTATAGAACACAGAATATAGAACATAGAACAGTACAGCACAGTACAGGCCCTTCGGCCCACGATGTTGTGCCAAACTTTTACCCTAAACCTAAGGTCTATCTAACCTCCACCCCTACCTTATACTATCATCCATATGCCTATCTAATTGCCGCTTAAATGCCCCTAATGAGGCCGACTCCACTACCCTCTCTGGCAATGCATTCCACGCACTTACCATTATCTGAGTAAAGAATCTACCTCTGACATCTCCCTTATATCTACCTCCACTCACTTTAAAACTATGCCCCCTCGTAATAGCTACCTCAACCCTAGGAAAAAGTCTCTGGCTGTCCACTCTACCTATACCTCTGATTATTTTGCACACCTCTATCAAGTCACCTCTCATCCTTCGTCGTTCTAAAGAAAAAGCCCTAGCTCTGTCAACCTTTCCTCGCAAGACCTTCCCTCCATTCCAGGCAACATCCTGGTAAATCTCCTCTGCACCTTTTCCAATGCTTCCACATTTTTCCTGTAATGAGGCGACCAGAACTGGACACAATGCTCCAGATGTGGCTGAACTAGTCTTTTGTATAGCTGGAGCTATATTATCTATATATTATATTGTCAGAACCATTCCTGAGATCAATGAATGCTGACAGGGGATCGAATAGGGTTTTCAAGATGATGAGATGATGTGCAGAAGAGAGAAAAACATACAAGCTGTGGATGAATATTTATTACAGTTGGAATAACCTTAACACATGCAATAAAACAATGTTTCACCTGACCGCTCATCACTATCCATTACATAGACTCAAGTCCAGAGAAATTATCCTCCAATCTCTTTAAGGACAAAAGTAGTAGGAACAGGAATGGACCATGTGGCCCCTTGGGTCAGCTCCATCATTAAATAGGATCATGGCTGATCTGACATTCCCACATTCATTTTCCTATGTTTTCTCCGTAGCTCTTGATTCCTTGACTGAAAGAGAATTATCCATCATAACCTTAAATATACGCAAGGACTGTGCCCCCACAGCTGTCTGTTGCTAGAAGTTCCAAAGACTCACAACCCTGTGAGAAAAGGAACTCTTCCTCTTTTCAGTGTTCCATTGGTGACCCTTCATTCTCTGAGTCTGCCAAATGGTCCTAGTCTCTTATGTGAGGGCAACATTCTCTCAACATTTACCCTGTCAAGCTGCTTAAGACTCTCATATGGACAGCCTGGTGGCTCTGTGGTTAGCAAAGCTGCCTCACAACATGAGGGGCCTGGGGTCGATTCCACCCTCAGGTGACTGTCTGTGTGGAGTTTGCACATTGTCCCTGTGTCTGGGTGGGTTTCTTCTGGGTGCTCCTGGTTCCTCTCATTGTTGTAAAAGTCTACTGACTTGCAGGTTAAGTGAACTGGCCATGCTGAAGTGTCCAGGGATGTGCAGGCCAGGTGGTTTAGCCATGAAAAATGTGGGGTTACTTGGATAGTGTTGAACTGGGCAGGGTGCTCTTTGGAGGTGCAGACTTAATGGGCTGAATATTCTGCTTCCACATAGTAAGGATTCGATGTTTCAATGAGATCACCTCTCATTCTTCTAAACTCCAGTGAGTAGAGTCCCAATCTGTTTAGACTTTGTTTATGAAACAGTCTGTCCATACTAGGAATCATCAGAGTCCACTTTCTCTGAACTTCTTCCAATGAAATCATATCCTTTCTTAAATAAGGGGATCAAAACAGCACACAGTACACCAGATGTTGTCTCAGCAGCACCTTGTTCAGTTGCAATAAGACTTCCCCAAACTTAGACTCCAACCCCCTTGAAATAATGGCCAATGTTCCATTAGCTGATTACTTGCTGCCCCTGTATGCTAGCTTTCTGCCATTCAAATAATATTCTGTTTTTTTTCACATTCTATTCCAAAATGATCAACTTCATATTTTCTGACACTACACTCCATTTGGTAACTTATTTATCCTGTTCCTACCTCTCTGTAAGCTGTTAGTATCCCTCCCACAACTGACTTTTCCATCTCTTTTTGTGTCATCTGAAAATTTAGCTACAGTACATTCACTTCCTCCTTCCTGGTCATTAATATAAATTGTAAACAGTTGTGGTCCCAGTTCTGAATCCTGTGGACCCCACTGGCCCCATGTATCCTTGACCTGAGAATAACCTCTATCATCATTCGCTATTTCCTGCCCATCAGCCAATTCTCTACCCAAGATTCCCTAGTACCATTGTCGACAGGGCAATCAACCCGGTCCTACCTATCTCTTGCACTTCTGCCCTCACTCCTCTCTTCTCTCCCACAACAGCAATAGGCTCCCCCTTGTCCTTACCGACCATTCCACCAGCGTCCACATCCAGAAGACAATCAGCTGCCATTTCTGCCACTTCCAGCGAGATGCCACGACCAGACAGTTATTCCCCTCCCCTCCCTTGTCTGCCTTCTGCAAGGATGATTCCCTCTGTGACACCTCGGTCCACTCTTCCTTCGCTCCTAACACCCCCTCAAAGCCCCACAGCATGATTATCTGGAAATTAACACCTGCCCATTTACCTCCTCCCTCCTCAGTATCCATGGGCCCAAGCATTCATTCCAGGTGAAGCAGAACTTTACCTGCACTTCCCACAATCTAGTCTACTGCTTTTGCTGCTCACGTTGTGGTCTCCTCTACACTGGGGAAATGAAGCATAGACTGGGTGACTGCTTCGCAGAATATATATGTTCTTCCCTCAGAAAATTCCCTGAGCTTCCTATTGCCTGCCACGTTCCCTGACTGACATCTCTGTCTGAGGCTTGCTGCAGTGTTCCAGTGAAGCTCAGTGCAATCTGAAAGACCAACACCTCATTTTCCACCTGTGGACCCTGCAGCCCTCCGGACTCAGCATCAAGTTCAACTCTCCCATGACCTAAACCCCTACCATACACACCAGGTGTTGTTATCTCATAGTCTGCCATTATACACTGCCTGTTATTAGCCACTAACAGTCTCCATTAATAGCTATTCATCCTGCTAGACTCTTTGTTATCGACTCCTTTGTCTGTTCAACTGTTCTTCTCTCTCTTTGGGTTCTATCCCTACCTATCATTTATTCATTAAACCTCCCCTACCCTTTCATCTAAACCGACATTTTCTGAGCTACCATCAGCACTGAGAAAAGGTCACCGGACTTTAATTTCTCTTCACGGATGCTGTCAGACTTGCTGAGCTTTTCCAGCAACTTCTGTTTTTGTTGCCAATTATCTGTGCACTCCAGTACATCTCTACCACGGTGGGATGTTATCTCATGACTTATCCTTTTGTAATATACATTGTAGAATGTCTTCTGTAAATCCCAATAAAACACATTATTAGTTCCATCAATCCACTCTGGTTTGATTTCCTCTAAAAACTATAATGAATTTGTCAGACACAATTTCCCTTTCATGAATCCATGTTGACTCTGCTTGATCAGATTAAATCACAGAATGTTAACGCATTCTGAAGCCAGATGGTGGGAGAGAAAGGCTGGTGCCGCCTTTTCCATCTCCTTCCATACTTTCCTTGGTTTAAAGCAATATCCTCGTCTGATTTTGGTCCACAATCCAAAATAAAGACTGTTATAAAGATGTGGTCTTTATTCGGAAATGGTCTCAGCAACATCTCAGCTGCCTACTTGTGACGTTTTACTCTTTGTCTCACAGGGTCATTGGCAGCAACTGGTGACCAGTATATGCCTGGAGCTTACAGAATCCCTCCTTCAACAGGACATAGAAAGGTGAGCTTCAATGTACTTTACTGTACGTGTTCCTAGAGCAGGAAACAGGCTAGGGGAAGAGCTGGTGTCATTGTCAATTTATGTTTTCAAATCAGAGTCTCCTGTGCAGCCAGCCTTTTATCTTAAGCCGCTTGTTCCACCTCACTGGGGTAACACGCTGAAAATCGAGCCCAGCTGTGTCTGGAGTTGTCACAAAATTTAAAGATTTTATAAACTACGCACAAGTCCCCCATTTCCCTGTATTGTAGTCACATATTGTCAGAAAGCATGGACAGGGCTTTTCTCCTTAACAAGAGTTCCTGTTTATAACAAAGAAATTGAATCTAAATGCATGAAAATAATGATGAACTGTTCACATATAACTCTATCAGTTAAAACTTATAAGCTTTTACACAGACCCCCTTACACACATATAGACTGACACAGACAGATAAAAACATGGGTGTTATGGACAGAGGGAAAGACTGGGAAGACAGTTTAGAGTTCCCTGTCGACAGGGTTTTCTGAGATGATTCTTGTGCTGCTCAGATGCCGCTTCTCAATCTTCCTTCTCCAGATGCTTTCCCTTGTTTACTGAATGCACAGGAGGTCTAATTCATACTTATAACAGCTCTCTGATTAATTCACACTTATAGCAGCTCTGTGACTATTCCTTAAAAGTTGCAGTTTACGGGAACTACTGAAGGTGAAATCAACTGACTTTCTCCAGGCTCCAAGTGCTATTTACTGCAAAGAAAAGAGAGATAGGTTCTAAGCTGGTGCAAATCCAATAACTTCTCCGTACTTTTTTCAACACTTCCATAGTTGTTCAGCTCCCTGTGAGCTTTCCTCACTCACCCCTCCCTCTGCCCCAGCTTACTCCACCTCCGTTAGAAGAGACCTGTATATGAATGACATGTTGCACCTGATTTGGAGGGGGACCAATGTCCTGGCGGGGAGATTTGCTCGTTGGAATGCCATTTTTACGTACCCTCCTGCCCCATCACTCCCATCCACCCACGCCGCTCTCTGTCCACCCTCCATTCCATTTGGCCTGTAGACACTCTCCCACTGCTGCCCCAACAGGCAGCTGTGTAAACAGCACTTACAATGAGGAACAGGTTGCTTGATTTCAGAAAGTGCAGCATTGCCTCAACAATGCTTGTTTTGCAAAAGACATAACTTCCCATTTCAGTCCACAATCGAAAATACAAATCATAAAAAGATTCCCACTCCATGACAGCTTGTGTCTCTCGTTCATTACTTCCTGGCATAGAGAGAGATCAGATGAACAAATCCCAGAACTCGACATTATGGTGTGGCACAGTGGCTTAATGGCTCAGCACTGCTCCGTCACAGTACCACTGTTGTAGGTTTAATTCCACCCTCAGGTGACTGTTTGTGTGGAGTTTGCACATTCTCCCCATTTGTGGGTTGGTTTTCTCCAGGTGCTCCCGTTTCCTCCCACGGTCCAAAGATGTGCAGGTTAGGTGGTTTGGCCATACTAAATTCCCAACACTGTTCAGGGATGAATGGAGTAGGTGGTTTTTAGAGGGATGTGTCTGGATGGGATGCTATGTGGGTTGGCATGGACATGTTGGGCCGATGGGCCTGTTTCCACATGGTAGGGATTATTCTATCTTCTAACCTTTCTTGTTTCCATTTTATTACAGAATGTAAAAGATTCTCGAGCAAATTCTGACTCCACATACATGGTAAATATCTCACACTGCAATTAACATCTGAGTTTTATAAAATTCATCCTATTCCCAAAGAGTTCTCTTTCTGAGATTTCATTGGTTCCATCATCTGACAGAAATCTGTATTAACCAATCAACAACAGTGAGAATGAACTCAGGACTGAGCAAATCAGATTGTCCTTCATGCTGGATTCCCAATTTGATTACAGGGATCTTCATGCTCAGGTCCCATATTATTGTCTGAACTCTCTGATCTTGTTGTTTTCCAATCCCGGGGTCAAACCACCACCTCCTGAGCCCCGCCTGGACCCCACAAGTTCAAGGCTCATCCTCTTCCACTCAGCCCGACAAACTCAGTGCTATCCCTTCCTCCCTCATGCCCAATCATCTGGCCTCCTCAGTTTCCGCCAACTTCAGGGGCAACTTTGGTCATCACTGCATTCCACAATTCTTGGAAAGAATGATCATTTTCCATTTATATCACTCCTCCCATAATCTCAGCATTGCTTGGGAGCCTTTACACTGAGTGAAGTGCTTTTGAAACGTGGTCACTGTTACCAGAAAGAAAGGCACCAATTTAAACACAGCAAGGTTACAGGGAGAACAATGCTGCTGTAGAATATTAGAACATAAGAGAAAGGACCAAATGTAAAGCCGACAGCTCCTCCTCGTTGCTCCACAATTCAATACAATCCTGGTGGATAATCTGCCCCAATTCTACTTTCCAATCTGCTCCTCATATCTCAGAAATTCTCAGAAAGACAAGATGTCTCCACGTTTCAGCCCAAAACGCGCTTACTGATGGAACATCGTCAAGTCTTTAGCGGAGAGAATTCCAAAGATTAGCAACCCTTTGAAGAAAGAAATTTCTTCCAAACAGATATACCCCTGATTGTGAAAACAGGGCTTCAGTTTGATATCTGATTGAAAAGCCTGTCCTGCTGACACTGCTGCACTGCCTCTGTCCTGCACTGAGGGACCAGCCTGGATGGTATGATCAAATCTAGGGACTCAGCTTTCAATCCAAAATCTCCAGTCTCAAAAACCAATGTTTTTCCACCGAGCCAACACTAATAAATGAAGGAGGCTGTAAAAATGCGTCAGGTTCCAGTGAGAGAAATCTCTTTTGTCCATAAGCAGTAAATGTTGTTAGAATGCGAAATAATTCTGAGTAAGCCACCATTGCGTTCATTGTCTAGATCACAACATTTTTTTAACATTTCTCTTTCCCTGTTAGGCATTGCAGCAACATGATTGCTCTATTTACAGTGAGCTTAGAGGTATGTTTCTGGTTTTGCCTCCAACAAAGTATTTTTACCTGATGCAGCAAGGTTTATGCTATCTCCTGTAAAATAAGAATTTTGGTGTGGGCGTTGTGTTATTAATGAGTGTAAGATCTACTATTATATACAGCAACTTCAAAATGGACGAGGCTCCTATTGTATACAATATGACATCACTTAGGCATGTCAACGTCTGGGCTAACATGAGCGATTGGGTTACATAGAACAGGGTTATTTCCCATAGGATCTCATGCTCCATGGAATCTGAGAGCTTTGTACTCTCAGGTCATAGGCTGAGATGCTGTGATGATGTCATCAGCATGTAGAACCATCGAATCATTCAGTACTAAAAAAGCCCTTCAGCCCATCAAGTCTGTTCCATTAAATACTACAGTACACCTACACTAGGCCCAATTTCCACCACTATGCCCACAGCCTTGAATGTTATGATATTCCAGTTGCTGATCCAAGTACATTTTTAATGGTTGCGAAGTTTCCTGCCACAACTATCCTCCCAGGCAGTGCATTCCAGAGTCCCTCCACCCTCTGGGTGAAACGTTTTTCTTCCTCATATCCCCAGTGAACCTCTCACATTTCATAGAATCACTCAATTATACAGCACGGAAACAGACCCTTTGGTCCAACTTGTCCATGTCAACCCAGTTTCCCAAAGTAAACTCATCACATTTGCCTGCATTTGGCCTGTATCCATTGAAACCTTTCCTATTCATGTACCTGTCCAAATGTATTTTAGGTGTTGTAATTGTACCTGCATTCTCACTGCCTCTAGCTGCTCATTCCACATATGAACCACCCTCTGTGTGAAAATGTTGCCTCTAAGGTCCTTTCAAATCTTGCTCCTCTCACTTTAAAAATATGCCCCCAAGTTTTGAACTCCCCTTCCCTCAGGAAAAGGCCATTGACATTCTCCTTATCTATGCTCCTCCTAATCTTCCACAGTGCACAATGATGACCATTGAAACCCAGTGGATGATCACCAATAATTTTCCAGTTAACGAACATACCTCTCAAGGAGAGAAACCAGTCTGTTATACTTGGTCTGGTCAATATGTGACTCCAGACCCATAGCAACGTGATTGACTCTGAACAGCCCTCTGAAATGTCACTCGCACGACAGTCAGTTCAAGGGGCAATTAGGGATGGGCAATGAACGCTGGCTCAGCCAGTGACATCCACATGCCATGAATGAAGAAAAAATAAGCCTTCACTCAACATGGCCCTGGAGCAGGAGCCCTGCGTCTATTACAGTCATTCTGGGGATATGAGTGTGCCTGTTTGGGCCAGCATTTATTGTCCATTAGTAGTTGCCTTGGTGGTGGCATGTACTCATAGTGGGCAGTGAGTACAGTGTGGTAATAGACCATTATTGGTCATATGCGACACACACACACTCATCCAATGAAGGGAAGTGAGAATACTGAACAATTCTCCCTTCAGAGCCCTGAGGTGTTAAGACTAACTGCAGCTTTGACTGACATTGTGTCTGGGATACACATATTCACCACCGGCTGGTGAGAGAGGCTGGTAGCGTCCAGGCAGAAATCACTGAGTTACTTCCTGGATCAACCCAGAACGTCTGAAATTACAACTTGTTGCTGCATTTGTGTAAAGATTAATTTTGGAAACTAATATCGGTTTTAATTTTGTTTGGACAGGCTCTAAACAAACTCCTGAAACCTAACGTACAAAAGCAATCCTTCCGTGGATGCCTGGGTCCTGGAGCATAAGGATTATCAGAGACAGTGTGATAAATCCCCCTGATGGGGCGGCGGAGTGGGGGTGGGGGAGATAATATGCCATAAAATCGTACCCCACATTTCCCATGGCCTCACCAAATGGAGATTTGTTTTATGAGCATCAGACTGCAATTTCCCAAATGCAGCAGTTTGTGTAACATGTGGCACTGAGTTCCCTGGCCGTGCCTTGTCATTGTCTGAAACTTACTGTCCTTCTGTAACCTCGCTCTCCTTCCCATGCCTGACATTGGCTTTGTGACATTATGTTATAATATTGTTCCTGACATTCATTTATTTCTGGTGCTCAACGATGTATTTTTGTAACTTAAAGCAATTTACAGGTCGTCCCTCAGTGCAGTTTCTTACCAGTCAACAAACTTAAAGATGTTCTGTGATGTCACTCTTGTGTTGTTCAACAAACAGAATTGCAGGGCACCCTTCCCAGAATGATTCACCGTGACACTGACTGCAGGGCACCCTTCCCAGAATGATTCACCATGATGCTGACTGTAGGACATGCTTCCCAGAATTCTTCACTGTGATAGAATTCATACAGTGTGGAAACAGGCCCTTCGGCCCAACAAGTGTACACCAAACCTCAGAGCATCCCACCCAGACCTCCTTGAGGACTACAGGCAATTTAGCATGGCCAATCCACCTAACCTGCACATCTTCGGACTATGGGAGGAAACCAGAGCACCCGGAGGAAACCCATGCAGACAGATGCCTGAGGCTGGAATCGAACCTGGGTCCCTGGTGCTGTGAGACAGCAGTGCTAACCACTCAGCCACCGTGCCACCCCTACGATACTGACTGCAGGACTCTCTTTCTGGAACATGCACACTCATTGATGCAGATTTTAAATTGTTGTGGCCTCAGGACTGATCCCTGGCACAATCTCTGACTCTTACCCTGTCTGGCCTAATATGACTCCAGAAGTATAATTTAATTAACTCATAACTCCCCTCCAGGCACTTCAGAGTGGGCAATAAATGCTGCCTAGCCAGTGAGACCCAATATTCATGAATAAATGAAAGGAAAACTTCATTATTTACAGCCTGAAAATAATTCATTTATCCCTGTTCTCTGTTTCCTGTTGCAAATCCATCCTCTACTGATGTTAATTTCGACTCTGCCTGTCTACATTGAGATTTCGATTATTATCATCACTATTATTATTATTAACATTGCTATCACTGGGTTGAGCTGCCTTCTTGAACCGCTGCTGTCCATGTGCTGTAGGTAGACCCACAATGCCCTTAGGAAGGTAATTCCAGGATTTTTTACTCAGCGACAGAGGAGGAATGGCAATCTATTTCTTAGTCGGGTTGGTGAGTGGCTTGGAGATGAACTTGCAGGGGGTAGTGTTCCTGTATATCTGCTGCCCTTGTCCTTCTAATTGGAAGTGATTGTAAGTATGGAAGGTTCTCACTAAGGTCCTTTGGTATATTTTTGCAATGCATCTTGGAGATGGCACATACTGCTGTTACTGAGAGTTGGTGGTGGAGGGACTGGGCATTTGTGGATGTGGTGCCAATAAAGAGGGATGCTTTCTCCTGGATGGTATCAAGCTTCTTGAGAGTTGCTGGAACTGCACTCATCCAGGAAAGTGAGGAGTATTCTATCATGCTCCTGACTTGCGCCTTGTAGATTTTGGACAGGCTTCACCGAGTCAGGAATTGAGTTACTCAGTGCAGATCACCGAGCTCTTGTTCAGGTCTTTTTGAATGTGAACATGCACTGCTTCAGTATCTCAGGAGATGTGAATGGTGCTGAACATTGTGCACAAATGGGCGGGACAATGCGACCCTATCTTTATGATTTTTGGAGGGAGCTGGTTTTCTGATTTCTATCAGATATACTGTTTACTCAAAAACAATAATTGTTGACATCATAAACATACGTGCAGAATAATATAACTTACAACACAGACTGAGACCATTCAGTCCATCAATCTTACAATAATTACGTTGGAGTAAAATCTCTCATGGAGCTTTACAAGGTCCAGTTGAGTAAGAGAAATATTTGGACAGTTAACTGAACTGTAATGGCCTGAGAAATAAACCACCATTATCAATGACAGGAAATCATCCTGGATCATGATATCATGGAATGAAGCTCACAGGTAAAGGAAACATTTTGGTTTCATTATAACGCATTGTTTTTTGTACTCCAGTACAGGAATTCTCAACCACATGAAGCAATTGAGGCCAAAACATCGAACGTTTTCAAGAAGGAATTAGATATAGTTCTGAGTACTAAATGAATCAAAGGGTGTGTGGAGAAAGTAGGAACAGGGGCCTGAGCTGGAAGATCAGCCATGATTATGTTGAAAGGCAACGCAGGCACAATGGGCCCAACAGCCTACTCCAGCTCCTATTTTCTATGTATTGAGAAGGTGATGGTGAGCTGCCTTCCTGACCTGCTGTGGTGCACTTGGTGTTGGGACATTTGACCCAGTGACACTGAAGGAATGATGATGATATATTTCCATGTCCGGATGGTGAGTGCTTTGGAGGGGAACCTGAAGGAGGTGGTGTCGAATGTGTCTACTGTCCTTGTCCTTTCACTTGGGAGAGTCTCTGGGTTCAGAAGCTGCTGTTGGAGGACCCTTGGTGAGTCACTGAAGGGCATCTTGGAGATGGTACACACTGTTCATTGGTTTTAAAGGGAGGGAATGTTGAATGTGTTGGTTGTGGTGCTAATCAAGCGGGCTGCCTTGTCCTGGATGGCGTGAAGCTTCTTCAGTATTGTTGGAACTGCACTCATCAAGGCAATGGAGAAGAATTCCATCATATTCATACCCTATTCCTTGTAGAAAGATGGTAGACAGGCTGTGGGCGTCGAAGTGTGAGTTACTTGATTTCACCTGCTCTTCGAGCCACAATATTTATTAAAATGTTGCAGTAAATGGACAGGTAATTGTGGAGACCCTGGGAATATTTTTTCTTCATTTTCTGATAGGCTGTGGGCATCGCTGGCAATGGCCAGCATTTGTTCCTCATCCCTAATTGCCCTCAAACTGAGTAACCTTTATGGTCATTTCAGAGGTGAATAAGAACAATCCACATTGCTGTGTGTCCAGGGTCACATGTCGACCAGACCGGATAAGGATGGCAGATTTTCTTTCCTGAAGGACATTAATGAGCCATATGTGTTTTTACAACAACTGATGAGAACATTAGGAATTAAGGTGACATGTTTCCAGCCCACAGTTTCATCGTAATTCTCTCAGTATCAGTCCATCTGGCTGCATTTATCATCAAAAATAGAGATTTGAGACTTTAACATAATAAAAAGTATTTGTTTTGTAGAAACATATTGTATTTCTTAGACATTCACTGCCATGAGCCAGTTCCACATTCAGATGGACCATGGCTGATCTGTACGTCAGTGGCATTTAGACTAAAGGTTAAATTGGTTTACAGTGTAACTCACCCAGATGCTTGATTGGCAATACATGCGCAAGCACTCACTCTCTCCACCACCGATGCTCAGTAGCAGCAGTGTGTACTATCGACCAGATGAACTGCAGAAGTTCACCAACAATCCTCAGACAGCACCTTCCAAACCCACGACCACGTCTGTCTGGAAGGACAAGGGCAGCAGCCATATGTGAACACCACCACCTCCAAGGACCGTTCCAAGCACACTCACCATCCTGGAAATATATCGCAGTTCCTTCACTGTCACAGGGTCAAAATCCTGGAATTCCCTTCCGAATGGCCTTTTTGGGTCAACCTACAGCAGCAGGAGGACTGCAGCAGTTCAAGAATGCAGCTCATCACCAGCTTCTCAAGGGGCAACTAGGGATGGGCAAGAATTGCTGGTCTATTCAGCGATGCACGCATCTGACAAATAGAAAAAACATAAAATGAGAGTCCTGATTAGAGTGGATGTGGAGAAAAGTTTTCCACTAGTAGGTGAGATGAGGACCTGAGGGCACAGCCTCAGAATGAACAGACGATCTTTTACAACTGAGATAAGGAGGAATTTCTTCAGCCAGATGGTTGTGAATCTGTGGAACCCTTAGCCGTAGAAGGCTGTGGAGGTCAAGTCATTGAGTGTACTTAAGACAAAGACGGATAAGTATTTGGTCATAAGGTGATTAAAAGTTCCAAGGAGAAGGCAGGAGAATGGGGCTGAGAAACATTTCAGTCTTGATGAAAATGTGCAGCAGAAACAATGGGCTGAATGGCCTAATTCTGCTTTTGTATCTTATCACTTTATGGTCTTAAGGTTTTAAATGGGAAATTTCAAACTCTCTGCACTCGTATCTTTCGGCCACCATTTCCCACAACCGTCTGCAGCTCCTGTTCTGCTTAATGACACTCCACCTACACCTCTGATGTCCCTGTCCTGAGCTACTTCACACCCACCTTGGTTGCACTCTTTCTTATGACTCTCATTCATTCCTTTAGTTCAAGAGACACAGACAGAGGGACATAGGAATGGGAGTAAACAATTCAGCCCATCAAGTTTGCTCCACCACTCAACTAAATGACGATGGTCAATGACCTCATTTAACACACAATCTCCATATCCTTGTTGTAAATCATCTCCAGAGAGCTGTCAATTTCAGTCTTGAACATTCCGAATGACTCAGTCTCCACAACCTGGGGAATGCAGTTTATTGGGATTTAAGCACAGCCTTTGACAAGGCCCACTATAGGAGACAGATAACAAAGTAAAAGCGGATGGGATCCAGGGTCACTTGGCAAGTTGGATCCAAATTTGGCTCCATCACAGCAACAGAGTGTGGTGGTCAAGGGCTGTTTGTGTGAATGGACACCAGTGTCCAGTGGTGTACCACAGGGTCAGTGCTGTGTCCATGATTGCCCATGCTGTATACATAGAACTTAGAACTTAGAACATAGAACATAGAACAGTACAGCACAATACAGGCGCTTTGGCCCACGATGTTGTGCCGAACTTTTACCCTAATCCTAGGGTCTATCTAACCTCCACCCCGACCTTATACTATCATCTATATGCCTATCTAATAGCCGCTTAAATGCCCCTAATGAGGCCGACTCCACTATCAATTCCAGCAATGCATTCCATGCCCCTACCACTCTCTGAGTAAAGAACCTACCTCTGACGTCTCCCCTGTATCTACGTCCACTCACTTTAGAACTATGCCTCCTCATAATAGCTACCTCCACCCTCGGAAAAAGTCTCTGGCTATCCACTCTGTCTATACTTCTGATCATTTTGTACACCTCATCAAGTCACTTCTCACCCTTTGTCGTTCTAAAGAGAAAAGCTCTAGCTCTCTCAACCTTTCCTTGTAAGACTTTCCCTCCATTCCAGGCAACATACTGGTAAATCTCCTCTGCACCTTTTCTGATGCTTCCACAACTTTCCTGTAATGAGGCGACCAGAACTGGACTGAATACTCCAGATGTAGCCGAACCAGGGTTTAGTATAGCTGGAGCATAACTTCACAGCTCTTGAACTCAATCCCTCTATTAATGAAAGCTAACACACCATACACTTTCTTAACAACTCTATCCACCTGGATGGCAGCTTTCGGGCAACTGTGGACATGAACCCAAAGATCCCTCTGCTCCTCCACACTGCCAAGAATCTTTCCGTTAACCCTGTATTCTGCTTTCAAAATTGTCCTTCCAAAATGAATCACTTCACACTTTTCAGGGTTAAACTCCATCTGCCACTTCTCAGCCCAGTTCTGCACCCTACCAATGTCCCTTTGTAACCTAGAACAGCCCTCCGCACTATCCACAACTCAATCCACCTTCGTATCATCTGCGAACTTGCTAACCCACCCTTCCACTCCTACATCCAAATCGTTTACAAAAATCACAAATAGAAGAGGGCCCAGAACAGATCCTTGTGGTACACCACTCGTAACTGAGCATCATGTTGAATATTTTCCGTCCATGACCACCCTTTGTCTTCTAAGGGTCAGCCAATTCTGAATCCATTTTGTCACATTTTCCCCTATCCCATGCCTCCTTACTTTCTGCATGAGCCTACCATGGGGAACCTTATCAAACGTCTTACTTAAATCCATGTATACCACATCCACTGCTCTACCTTCATCCATGTGTTTGGTGACCTCTTCAAAGAATTCCTTAAGGTTTGTGAGGCATGATCTACCCCTCACAAATCCATGCTGACTATCGTGAATCAAACTGTACCTATCCAAGTGATCATAAATCCTCCCTCTCAGAGCCCTTTCCAATAATTTGTCCACCACTGAAATAAGACTAACGGGCCTGTAATTTCTGGGGTTATCCCTATTCCCTTTTTTGAACAAGGGAATGACGTTTGCCACTCTCCAATCTTCCGGCACTATACCCGTGGACAGTGAGGATGAAAAGATCATCGCCAAAGGCCCTGTGATCTCTACTTTTGCTTCTCACAGAATCCTTGGTTAAATCCCATCAGGCCAGGGGGACTTGTCTGTCTTCAGTTCCTTAAAATTTGTAGTACATCTTGCTTACTAAGATCCACCTCTTCTAGCCTACCAGCATCTACAGCTAGGTCCCTTTCTTCCCGAAGAAAAGTATTCATTAAGGACCTCTCCTATCTCTTTAGGTTCTGTACACAAATTCCCTTTAAAATCCTTGATTGGCCCTACCTTTTTCTGGTTATTCTCTTATTCACCACGTCCGTTTAAAAAGCCTTGGAGTTTTCCTTGATCCTGTTTGCCAAGGTTTTCTCATGCACTCTTATAGCTCTCCTAAGCCCTTTCTTCAGTTCCTTCCTGGCTAACTTGTATCCCTCCAGAGCCTCTTTCGATCCTGTTTCCTAAACCTTATGTAAGCCTCCTTCTTCCTCTTAACTAATCGTTTGACCTCTCTCGACCACATTTTCCCTGCCTGCTAGGGACAAACATATCGAGCACACACAGTACGCATTCCTTAAACAATCTCCACATTTCTCTAGTGCTCTTCCCTGACAGCATCTGTTCCCATTTTATGTTACCCAGCTCTTGCCGAACAGAATTATAATTACCCAACCCTCAATTATAAACCTTACCCTACCCTCAATTATAAACCTTACCCTGCTGTATGTACCTGTCCTTTTCCATGACTATTGTAAAAGTAACAGAGTTATGATCACTACCGCCAAAATGCTCTCCTACCAACAGGCCTAACACTTGGCCCGGTTCGTTGCCAAGCACCAAATTCAAAGTGGCTTCTCCTCATGTTTGTCTATCTACATACTGTGTCAAGAATCCTTTCTGAACTCACTGGACAAAATCTGCTCCCTCTAAACTATTACAACTAAGATGTTTCCAATCAATATTTGGAAAGTTGAAGTCACCCATGACTACAATGCTGTGACTTCTGCACCTTTCCAGTATCTGCCTCCCAATCCGCTCCTCCACTTCTCTGCAACTGTAAAAGTGTGAGCTGATTCACTTTGGAAGAAAAGTGCGAGGTGATTCACCTTGGAAGGAGTAACAGTAATACAGAGTACTGGGCTAATGGTAAGATTCTTGGTAGTGTGGATGAGCAGAGAGATCTCAGTGACCATGTGCATAGATCCCTGAAAGTTGCCACCCAGGTTGATAGGGTTGTTAAGAAGGCGTACGGTGTGTTAGCTTTTATTGGTAGAGGGATTGAGTTTCGGAGCCATGAGGTCATGTTGCAGCTGTACAAAACTCTGGTGCGGCTGCACTCGGAGTATTGCATACAGTTCTGGTCGCCGCATTATAGGAAGGATGTGGAAGCATTGGAAAGGGTGCAGAGGACATTTACCAGGATGTTGCCTGGTATGGAGGGAAGGTCTTACAAGGAAAGGCTGAGGGACTTGAGGCTGTTTTCGTTAGAGAGAAGAAGGTTAAGAGGTGACTTAATAGAGACATACAAGATGATCAGAGGATTAGATAGGGTGGACAGTGAGGGCCTTTTTCCTCGGATGGTGACAGCTAGCACAAGGGGACATAGCTTTAAATTGAGGGGTGATAGTTATAGGACAGATGTCAGAGGTAGGTTCTTTACTCAGAGAGTAGTAAGGGCGTGGAATGCCCTGCCTGCAACAGTTACAGACTTGCCAACTTTAAGGGCATTTAAATGGTCATTAGATAAACACATGGATGATAATGGAATAGTGTAGGTTAGATGGGCTTCAGATTGGTTTCACAGGTTGGCGCAACATCGAGGGCCAAAGGGCCTGTACTGCGCTGTAATGTTCTATGTTCTATGTTCTATGACGGGGTCTGTAAAAAAGCCACAACAAAGTGACTGCTCCTTTCTTGTTCTGGGCCTCAACCCAAACTGACTCTGTAGACATATCATTCTCCAACTGCCTTTCTGTAGCTGCTATACTAACCCTGACTAGCAATGCCACCCCCCCACCTCTTTTTCCACCCTCCCTATTTCTTTTAAAGCATATAAATCCCAGGACTTCCAACAACTATTCCTCTCCCTGAGTTACCCAAGTTTCTGTGATGGCCATAACATCGTAGTTCCATGTACTAACCCATGCTCTAAGTTCATTCGCCTTATTTCTGATACTTCTAGCATTGAAGTATACTCACCTCATACCATCCCTGTGTCCACAATTATGCTCCATTGACCGCATTTCTTCATTAACCACCTTACTGTTGGAAGGCTGAACACTTCATCCTCTGAATTACAAATTCGGTTCCCCATATAATGCTGCAGGTCTGAGTTGAGGGATGGTAATTAGATTGCAACTGACACAAAGATTGGCTGGGTAGTTAAGAGTGAGGAGGAAGGTCTTAGGGTACAGGAGGATAGAAACAGATTGGTCAGATGGGCAGATCAGTGGTATCTAGAACTTAACCTTGATAAATGTGATATGACACACTTCGGAAGAACTAACAAGACATCATTTCAGTTGCCATTGTGGAATGTCACCAGACCAATATCTCCTTATTGACTCCATGTGAGAAATCCTGGAGCATTTTACTGTGTTAAAGGGACAATCAAACTGCAAATTATTGTTGATTAAGCAAGTTTGAGCCAATCCATACGTCAGCTGTTTCATTTTGACGTAATATGGGTTCAAATGTTGCAGATAGAGACTGGCAAATAACACCATTGACAACAGAGAACAATAGTTGCTGCCTGTGGTTTGAGTGGTTTTTATAACATTGTCAATTATTTTTGACAGAGTCTGTTCATTTTTATTTTAAATTATGCTTTATTTCACTGACATATCAATTGCTGAGGAAATATTTAATTATCTGAACATTAATCAATGTGTCTCTGATATTCAGCTAATTCATTCAAAAGTATGATCAGGAGCTGCTGGCAGCTAGTGCACTTTTGAGGTGATAAAGTTTTCACCTCAAACATCACCCTAACTCGTTGTGTACTGATGTGTTATAAACAACTGTCTTGTAATGAACAGCAACTGAAATGACCAATGGTTTGAGCCACTCGTTTGAGAGAAGCTGCTGCCCTTGAGACGTATAACCAATGTCAGGATCAGGGTTCTGTTGCTCGCTGGCAGTGTCCCTAACTGTAGAACACAAGGTCCAGGATCAAGTCCCACCCTCTGGTACAACACACCCCACAGGGGTCTGAGAAATAATTTCAATGGTATTAGGGCTAGCTCTGTACTTAACTAATGCTGTGTTCTGCTTGGTGATCTCCAGCTGAATCCACAATGAATGGCCATCAGCAAATCACACACTGTGATCGCTGAGTTCTGAAGAAGTTCTAAGGAAGTGTCACTGGACCCGAAACGTCAACACTTTTTAAAATTCTTCCAGAAATCTAGAGTAGAAGGAATGGACGCTAGGGCAGTTGCATGCTCCTGTTGCAGGATGTGGGAGGTAAGGGTCACTGCTGGTGTCCCCTCTGACTTTACCTGCGAGAAGTGCACCCAACTCCAGCTCCTCAAAAACCGCATTAGGGAACTGAAGCTGGAGCTGGATGAACTCCGGATCATTCGGGAGGCTGAGGCGGTGAGAGAGAGGAGTTATAGGGAGGTGTCACACCCAAGGTACAGGAAAAAGGTAGCTGGGTGACTGTCAGGAAGGGGAAAAGGGATAGGCAGACAGTGCAGGGATCCCCTGTGGTCATTCCCCTCAACAATAAGTATACCATTTTGGATACTGTTGGGTGGGACAACCTGCCAGGGGAAGGCCATAGCAGACAGGTCTCTGGCACTGAGCCTGGCCCTGTAGCACAGAAGGGAAGGGGGGAGAATAGGTGAGCAATTGTAGTGGGGGATTCGATAGTAAGAGGCACAGACAGGCGGTTCTGTAGACGCGAACAAGATGAGCGGATGGTATATTGCCTCCCGGGTGCCAGGGTCCATGATGTCTCGGATCATGTCTTCAAGATCCTTAAGGGGGAGGTTGAACAACCAGTAGTCATGGTACACATCGGTACCAATGACACAGGTAGAAAAAGGACAGAGAATGTGAAAAATGAGTACTGGGAGTTAGGCTGGAAGCTGAAGTCCAGGACAAACAGGGTAGTTATCTCTGGATTACTACGAGTGCCACGTGATAACGAGGTAAGAAATAGGGACAGAGTGCAACTAAACACGTGGCTACAGGGCTGGTGTAGGAGGGAGGGCTTCCATTATGTGGATAACTGGAGCCCATTCTGGGGAAGGTGGGGCCTATACAGTAAGGATGGGTTGCACCTGAACCAGAAGGGCACAAATATCCTGGGAGGGAGGTTTGCTCGAGCTATATGGGATGGTTCAAACTAGATTGGCAGGGGGTGGGGAACCGGATTTATAATTCAGAGGATGAGGTATTCAGCTTTCCAATGGACAAAACAGAGAGTGATATAACAAGGTGTAGAGCTGGATGAACACAGCAGGCCAAGCAGCATCAGAGGAGCAGGAAAGCTATTCTACTCGGCTTTATTGGACTCAACCTGACCTCACAATTCTACTCGGCTTTATTGGACTCATCTCTGAAACAAGAGGGAGTTTACAAACAAATGCGGTCGATGGAGCGTAATTGTGGACACAGGGATGGTATGAGGTGTGTATACTTCAATGCTAGAAGTATCAGAAATAAGGCAAATGAACTTAGAGCATGGGTTAGTACTTGGAACTACGATGTTATGGCCATTACAGAAACTTGGGTAACTCAGGGAGAGGAATGGTTGTTGGAAGTCCCGGGATTTAGATGCTTTAAAAGAAAGAGGGAGAGTGGAAAAAGAGGCGGGGGAGTAGCATTGCTAGTCAGGGCTAGTATAGCAGCTGCTGAAAGGCAGTTGGAGAATGATATGTCTACAGAGTCAGAGATAAAAGGTACTGCAGATGCTGGAGAATCCGAGATAACAAGCATGGGGCTGGATGAACACAGCAGGTCAAGCAGCATCATAGGAGCAGGAAAACTTGACGTTTCGGGCCTAAACCCTTCTTCAAGGACCACAACTTCCCCCCAACAGTGGTTGAGAACGCCCTCGACCATGTCTCCCGCATTTCCCGGAACACATCCCTCACGCCCCGTCCCCGCAACAATAACCAAAAAAGAATCCCCCTCGTCCTCACATACCACCCCACCAACCTCCGGATCCAACGCATCATCCTCCAACACTTCCGCCATCTGCAATCAGACCCCACCACCAAAGACATTTTTCCCTCCCCACCCTTATCTGCCTTCCGGAGGGACCACTCCCTCCGCGACTCCCTTGTCCGCTCCGCACTCCCCTCCAGCCCCACCACACCCGGCACTTTTCCATGTAACCGCAGGAAGTGCTACACCTGCCCCCACACCTCCTCCCTCACCCCAATCCCAGGCCCCAAGAAGACTTTCCACATCAGGCAGAGGTTCACCTGCACATCTGCCAATGTGGTATACTGCATCCGCTGTACCCGTTGTGGCTTCCTCTACATCGGGGAAACCAAGCGGAGGCTTGGGAACCGCTTTGCAGAACACCTGCGCTCAGTTCGCAACGAACAACTGCACCTCCCAGTCGCGAACCATTTCAACTCCCCCTCCCATTCCTCAGATGACATGTCCATCCTTGGCCTCCTACAATGCCACAGTGATGCCACCCGAAGGCTGCAGGAACAGCAAATCATATTCAGCCTGGGAACCCTGCAGCCCAATGGCATCAATGTGGATTTCACAAGCTTCAAAATCTCCCCTCCCCCCAACCGCATCCCAAAACCAGCCCAGCTCATCTCCACCTCCCTAACCGGTTTTTCCTCTCACCCCAAGCCACACCCCCATCTCCTATCTACTAACATCATCCCGCCCCCTTGACCTGTCCGTCCTCCCTGGACTGACCTATCTCCTCCCTACCCCCCTACCTACACTCACCTTTACTGGCT
>JAHRHZ010000019.1:836271-848724 GCA_024137785.1 Ginglymostoma cirratum
ACCTATCCTCTCCTCTATCCATCTTCTATCCGCCTCCCCCTCTCTCCCTATTTATTTCAGAACCCTCTTCCCCTCCCCCATTTCTGATGAAGGGTTTAGGCCCGAAACGTCAAGTTTTCCTGCTCCTATGATGCTGCTTGACCTGCTGTGTTCATCCAGCCCCATGCTTGTTGTCTACAGAGTCAGTTTGGGTTGAGGCCCAGAACAAGAAAGGAGCAGTCACGTTGTTGGGGTTTTTTTACAGACCCCCTCACAGTTGCAGAGAAGTGAAGGAGCGGATTGGGAGGCAGACACTGAAAAGGTGCAGAAGTCACAGGGTTGTAGTCATGGGTGACTTCAACTTTCCAAATATTGATTGGAAACATTTTAGTTGTAATAGTTTAGAGGGAGCGGATTTTGTCCAGTGTGTTCAGGCCGTAGCAGGCAGGGGAGATGCGGTCGCTTGAGGGAGCCTTGGTTCTCAAGAGAGGTTGAACGACTGGTTAAGAGGAAGAAGGGTGCTTATGTAAGGTTTAGGAAACAATGAACGGAAAAGGCTCTCGAGGGATACAAGTTATCCGGGAAGGAGCTAAAGAAAGAGCTGAGGAGAGCAATAATAGGGCATGAGAAACCTTGGCAGATAGGATCAAGGAAAACTCCAAGGCTTTTTACACGTATGTGAGGAATAAGGGAATGACCAGAGAAAGGGTAGGGCCAATCATGGATTGTAAAGAGAATTTGTGCACGGAGCCTAAAGACAGAGGAGATGTTCTTAATGAATACTTTTCTTCGGTATTCACAACTGAGAGGGACCTAGTTGTAGGGGAGGACAGTGTGAAACAGGCTGGCAGGCTAGAGGAGGTCGATGTTAGTAAGGAAGATGTGCTAGGAATTTTGAGGAAGTTGAAGGCAGATAAGTCCCCTGGGCCTGATTTATCCAAGGATTCTATGGGAAGCGAGGGAAGAGATCGCAGGGCCTTTGGCGATGATCTTTTCGTCCTCACTGTCCACGGGTATAGTGCTGGAAGATTGGAGAGAGGCAAACGTCATTCCCTTGTTCAAAAAAGGGAATAGGGATAACCCCAGAAATTACAGGCCAGTTAGTCTTACATCAGTGATGGGCTAATTATTTGAAAGGGCTCTGAGAGAGAGGATTTATGATCATCTGGAAAGGCACAGTTTGATTCATGATAGCATGGATTTGTGAGGGGTAGATCATGCCTCACAAACCTTAAGGAATTCTTTGAAGAGGTGACCAAACACGTGGATGAAGGTAGAGCAGTGGATGTGTTATACATGGATTTAAGTAAGACGTTTGATAAGGTTCCCCATGGTAGGTTCATGCAGAAAGTAAGGAGGCATGGGATAGGGCGAAATGGGGCAGATTGGATTCAGAATTGGCTGACCCTTAGAAGACAAGGGGTGATGTTGGACGGAAAATATTCAACATGGTGCTCAGTTACGAGTGGTATGCCACAAGGATCTGTCCTGGACCCTCTTCTAGTTGTGACTTTTGTAAATGATTTGGATGAAGGAGTGGAAGGGTGGGTTAGCAAGTTCGCAGACGATACAAAGGTGGGTCACGTTGTGGACAGTGGGGAGGGCTGTTCTCGGTTACAAAGGGACATTGATAGGATGCAGAGCTGTGCTGAGAAGTGGCAGATGGAGTTTAACCCTGAAAAGTGTGAGGTGATTCATTTTGGAAGGACAAACTTGAAAGCAGAACACAGGGTTAATGGAAAGATTCTTGGCAGTGTGGAGGAGCAGAGGGATCTCGGGGTTCATGTCCACAGTTCCCTGAAAGCTGCCTCTCAGGTGGATAGAGTTGTTAAGAAGATGTATGGTGTGTTAGCTTTCATTAATAGAGGGATCGAGTTCAAGAGCCGTGAAGTTATGCTCCAGCTATCTAAAAGCCTGGTTTGGCCACACCTGGAGTATTGTGTCCAGTTCTGGTCACCTCATTACAGGAGAGATGTAGAAGCGTTGGAAAAGGTGCAGAGGAGGTTTACCAGGATGTTGCCTGGAATGGAGGGAATGTCTTATGAGGCAAGGTTGAGAGAGCTAGTGCTTTTCTCTTTCAAACAATGAAGGATGAGAGGTGACTTGATAGAGGTGTACAAAATGATCAGAGGTATAGATAGAGTAGACAGTAAGAGACTTATTCCTCAGGTGGAAGTAGCTATTACAAGGGGGCACAGTTTTAAAGTGAATTAGAATCAGAAGCCCTACAGTGTGGAAACAGGCCCTTCAGCCCAACAAGTCCACACCAACCCTTGGAGCATCCCACCCAGACCCATCCCCCTATAACCCACACATTCCTGAACACTATGGGCAATTTAGCATGGCCACTCCACCTAGCCTGCACATCTTTGGACTGTGGGAGGAAACCGCTGCAGACACATGGAGAATGTGCAAACTCCACACAGACAGTTACCTGAGGCTGGAATCGAACCCAGGTCCCGTGAGACCGCAGTGCTAGCCACTGAGCCACTGTGCCACCCCAAGTGGAGGTAGATACAGGGGAAATGTCAGAGGTAGGTTCTTTACTCAGAGAGTGGTAGGGGCGTGGAATGCATTGCCAGAGAGGGTAGTGGAGTCGGCCTCATTAGGGGCATTTAAGCGGCTGTTAGAAAGGCATATGGATGATCTTTTAAGGTCGGGGTGGAGGTTAGATAGACCTTAGGATTAGGGTAAAAGTTCAGCACAACATCATGGGCTGAAGGGCCTGTACTGTGCTGTACTGTTCTATATGTTCTATAACCCTGTTTTTTCCGTCACAGATGCTGCCAGACCTGCTGATCTTATCCAGCAACTTTGTTTTTGTTGTTGTTGTGACTGTGATCGCTGGGTTTTTTTTTGGGTATCCTCCATTTTAACTTATCCAGTTTCTCCATCGCTGCCTGCTCTTTCAGACTCTGCTTCAGATCTAACCATTTGATCAAGTTTCTGAAACAAGAGTTGCACAAGACTGGAAATGGCAACGTTGTTTCTCTCTCCATAGATGCTGTGGGATCTGCTGAGTTTCTTCAGCAATTTTTGTCTTTTAATCACATTTCGGGGTTTTTGTTTTAAGGTCTCATTCCTCAACTGGTGATAACACTTGATCACTTCCTCACTTGTGCAAAGATTTGACATCATTTTACTCAGTGCATGCTGCTAAATAAATGGCAGTTGTTGTTGTAGATATGATGGGTTTTGACCCAGTGTTTTTGAATAAGTGTTTTCACCATTTACAGGATTGTAACAAATGTGTGAATTCTTAATGTTTAAGTCACTGATTGTGAGAAACTTGCACTGAAAAATAATTAAGGCCACTCCTGAAATAAACCTCTCCGAGTCTCATTTAGAATATGCAGCCAGTAATATCCTTCCTCAGGAAAGAGCAGTCATTGGCGTATTGTCACTGCTTCCTCTTTACGGACACTTCAGCTTCTTTAACTCCTGAGAAAAGGAACATTAAAGAAGCTGCAGTTGGCTGGCACACTTTGTGTTTCGATGTATTAACTGAACGTACAATAAACTGTGTGGATAAACAGGGTTGTTGCACTGTTGAGATGATCAGTGGAACTCAATTTGCTGTGACCCTGTCCCTCTGTGTTGCTTTGGGTAAGTGTTTGCTTTGGAGAAGTTTAACTTGTTAGAAAGACCTTCCCATGGTTTGTGCTGCTCTGGAGTTTATGTGAATTCTATACGTTTGAACATTCAGAACTGGAGGGGAGTGTCACAGGGAGAATTTCTCACTGTCTGGAAATAGTTTGTTGCAGCTGACACAGAGCTCCATGGCTGGGAACACAGACCAGAAAACATAGTGTTCCTCCCATCCTTTCCTGTCATTCATTGAATGGGAGAATGGGATTGAGGAGCAGGTTGCACATTAAAGTGTGTATTTGGGGTGGATTGGATTAGTCTGTGTGTTCACTGGGTCTTGTTGGGGTGGATTTGAAAGACAGCCAACTGTTTTTTTGAAATTGGTGATTTTACAGCTTTCTGATTCAGAATGCGTTTCACCAATGGAACCATGCTGACACTCACAACAATTCTCTACAATCAATAATATTTAATTTGTTCCATTAAAACATCTCCAGGACTTCACAAACTGTGAATCAGTTTGAAGTTCTGTACCTGTGACAGCTCAGAACCCTGGGACTGGTCCAAACCGGGAACATTTCAAATGTGCTGAAAGTCAGTTCATGTTTTATGTGATGGTGTTAATTGAAGGAAGGGTTTTAATGGTCAGGAGACTGTTCTTTTTAAAATTCTGTTTTGTGATCTTTAAATCTTCAAACTAGACCACTGATCACCCCACGAAAATCTGATGGAAACAACGGCAGAGTGCAATCTTCTCTCTGTTGTTGCTGCTTGTAGTCACTCCTGCCAGGTGATCTGCTGCCACTGTGACACACTCGTCTGTATCTAGCAGCCTCACACGCTCACTGTATCTTTTCTGTAACTGCTCTGTGACATTTGCCCATTCTACCAGAATGTCAGCTTTGAGCCAAGCTCCTGGAAGCTGTGGCTACCAAAACCATGTGTGAGTGACCAACTGAGGCAAGCTTTCCCCCTAGAATCACAGAGACTGTAATATCCCCCATTGCTCCCACCATTTCCCAACTGTTTAATGGACAGACTATAATGTGTAACAAACTGAGGATTTCACCATCTACAGACCAAAGATAGAGATTGCCTGCAGGAAATGCGATTTTGACAATTCAGCTGAGATGCGGATTGCATTTTCTGCACAATAGCTGCAAAGTGAGCCCAGGAAGCTGAAAGGGGAAACAATATTTGCTGTGCAGTGTGTAATTTCACTGTTTCCACAATCACAAACATGTTCTGATTAAGAAGAAAGCCATTGGTCCTAGCGTTTCAGTACTGGTTCTCTGAGCGCTTTAACTACAGGAGATCAGTGAGATCCTAAACAAGTATTTTTTGTCAGTGTTGACTGTAGAGAAGGATATGGGATATAGTTGGCATGGGGCAATAGGTAGTGATATCTTGAAAAGTGTCCATACTATGGAAGGAGAGGTGCTGGATGTTTTAAAATGCATAAAGTTGGATAAATCCCCAGAATCTGGTCAGGTCTATCCCTGAACTTTGTGGGAAGCTAGTGAAGAGATGTCTGAGCCCCTTGCTGAGATGTTTGTACCATTGAGCGCCAAAGGTGCTGTGTCAGAAACCTTGAGGTTGGCTAATGTGGCACCATTATTTAAGAAAAGGAGTAAGGAAAAGCTAGGGAACTGTAGACCGATGAGCCTGACATCAATGTTTGGTAAGTTGTTGGAGGGGATTATGTGGCACAGGATTTACATGCATTTGGAAATGTAATGACTGATTAGGGATAGTCAACATGGCTCTGTGCGTGGGAAACTGTGTCTCACTAACCTGATAGAGTTTTTTGAAGAAGAGACAAAGAAGATTAATGAAGGCAGAGTGATAGACATTGTCTACATGAACTTCAACGAGACATCGATAAGGTTGTGCATGGTAGATCATTGGCAAGGTTAGATCTTGTTGGATGCAGGGGGACTTAGCAAATTGCAAATCAAGTTGGCTCATCAGTAGTAGACAGTGGGTGATAGTGGAGGGTTGTTTTTCAGACAGGCGGCCTGTGACCAGCGATGTGCTGCAAGGATCAGTGCTGGTTCCACTACTTGTTGTCAGTTAAATAAATTATTTGGATGTGAGTAGAGGACGTATGCTCAGTAAGTATGCAGATGACAACAGAATTGATGGTGTAGTGGACATTGAAGAAGGTTATCTCAGAGTACAATGGGACCTTGATCAGATGGGCCAATGGGCTGTGGAGTGTCGGATGAAGTTTAATTTAGATAAACATGAGGTTTTGCATTTTGGTAAGGCCAATCAAAGCAGCACTTGTACAGTTAATGGGAAGGCATTGGGGAATGTTGCTGAGCAAAGATACCTTGGAGTGCAAATGTGTAATTCCTTGAAAGCGGAGTCTCAGGTAGAGACGGTAGTGAAGAAGGCATTTGGAAAGCTTGTCTTCATTGGTAATTGCATTGAGATTAGACGTTAGTCCACTTTTAGAATATTGCGTTCAGTTCTTATCTCCTTGCCAGAAGAAAGATGTTGTTAAACTTGAAAGCTTTCCAAAAAAAATGAGAAGGGTGTTGCGAGGTTAAGAAGGTTTGATCTATAGGGAGAGGATGAACAGGGTGGGGCTATTTTCCCTGGATTGTTGGAGGCTGAAGGGCGACCTTATAGAGCTTTATAAAATGCTGAGGTGCACAGATACGGTGAACATCCAGAGTCTTCTTTCCCAGGGTAAGGGAGTCCAAAACTGGAGGGCAGAAGTTTAACAGGAGAGAGGAAAGATTTAAAAGTGACCTAATGGGCGACATTTTAACGCAGAGGGTGGTGTGTGTCTGGGACGAGTTGCCAGAGGAGATGATGGAGGCTGCTACAATTACAGAATCAAAAAGGCACTTGGATGGGTACATGAATAGGAAGGGTTTTGAGGGATCTGGCCAAATGTTGGCAAATTGGACTTGATCAGTTTAGGATATCTGGTTGGCCAAGGCCAGCTGGATCGAATGGCCTGTTTCCTTGCTGCACAGCTCTATGACTTAGTGACTCCCTAACTTGACGCGAATCACTTGTCTTTTCCCCTTCATTCTGCACATTGTTTCTGTTTAAATAATCATCCAATACCCTGCTAAGTGCCTCAATTGAACCATAACACTATTACACCAGAAGACATAGGAGCAGAAACATTCCATTCAGTCCATTGAGTTGCTTGCCTTTCAATGACATCAAGGGTTCTTTGATAATCCCCAACTTGACCTTCTTGTTTTTTTTCTCTATATCCCTTGATTTACTTTCTGATTAAAAATCTGCCTTTCTCAAACTTTTACATCCTGAACAACACAGCCTCAACAGCACTGTGTTGTACAGATTTCTCCTCACAGGGAACAAATTCCTTCTTATTTCTGCCTTAAGTGCGCATCCCCTTATTCTGAGATTCTGTCCTCTGCTCCCAGACTCTCTCACACCAGAAGTAATTTTTTATGCACCTACCCTGTCAAATCCTGTAAGAATCTTTTACTTTCCAATATGGTTGCCTCTCATTCTTCAATATTTTGATGAGTACAAGCCCAAGCAACTTAACCTCTCCCCATAAGACAATCTTTCCTCACTGAATATCAGCTCAATGATTCTTCTGTAGACAGCCTCCAAAGACAGGACATCTTTCCTCAGATAAGGAACCCAAAACTGTTCACACTATTCCAGTTATGTTCTGAATTTGTGCTTTGTATAGTTTAAGCACAACTTCCTAACTTTATGGTCTATTTCCTTTGCAAATAAAGGCCAACTCTCCATTTGACTTCACTATTACCAATGGAACTTGGATGTTAGCTTTTTGTGATTCATGGACATTGACTCCTGAATCCCACTGTGCAGAAGCTTTCTGCAGTTTTTCACATTTCAATCATATTCACCTCCTCTATTCTTCCTGTGAAATTGAATGACCTCACATTTCTTCATATTATGTTCCATCTGCCAAGCTTTTTCCCTCTCACTTTCCAAGTCAATGTCCCTCTGCAGACTTTTTGTCACTACTTGCCTTCCCAACTATTTCTGTGTTGTCCTCAAACTTGGTGACAGTTCATTCACTTTCCTAATCTAAGTCATTAAAATATATTGTATATAATTATGGCCCCAGCACTGATCCCTGTGCCACTCCAATAGCTGTAGGTTGCCATCCTGAAAATGCCCCTCTTTGTTAGCCAATCCTCTATCCATATGCATAAGCTACCTTCAAAACCATGGGGCTCTTATTAAGTATCCTCGAGTGTGTGATCTTGTAAAATACTGACTGAAAATCCTAAGGTATTGCATCAATGGCTTCCTATTTTACTAAAGGCAAAATACTGCATATGATAGAAACATGAAGCAAGCACAGGGAATGCTGGAGAAACTCAACAGGTCTGGCAGTATCTGTAGAGAGAGAAACAGAACAAACATTTCATGTTCAATCTGACTCTTCTTTACAATTCCACGTTAACCTGTAATTGAGTCGTTATTTTCGTCACTTTGTCCAAAATACGATGTGCTTTCAAGGAAAGAGTCATTAACTTATCGCCTTTTTAACATTATTCCCCCCCCCGGTGACCCTGCTCACCGCTGTTTTTCTGAGTTTGTACACTCCGCCTGTTCCTGTCCCACTCTGGGTATTGTTATTCAAATACCTGCCCTGTAATGCTCTCGGCCCGAAGAGTCAAGCTTTCCTGCTCCTACGATGCTGCTTGGCCTGCTGTGTTCATCCAGCTCCACACCTTGTTATCTCTATGCCCTGTAATGCTGCTGCCTCACCTTGTTTTGTCAGCCTCCAAATGCTTTCTCCTGAACTCTGCCCCCTTCTAATTAGTTTACATACCTCTCCACAGCCCTGGTTGTTCAATTCACCAGGGCACTAATCCTAGCATTGTTCAAGTGAAACCTGTCCCAGGAGAACAGCCCCCTTTTACACCAGTACTGGTGCCAGTGACCCATGAACGAAAACTTATTCCACCTCAAACTCCAAACAATGTATTTCACTGATTGACGCCATATCCCTATTCCCATTTGCCTATGGCTCAGGCAGTAATCCAGAGAT
Source organism: Ginglymostoma cirratum (assembly GCA_024137785.1). Taxonomy (NCBI): domain Eukaryota; kingdom Metazoa; phylum Chordata; class Chondrichthyes; order Orectolobiformes; family Ginglymostomatidae; genus Ginglymostoma; species Ginglymostoma cirratum. The sequence continues at coordinate 844,868 of JAHRHZ010000019.1, forward strand.
TCTTATCTCGGAAGTTCTGCTTTATAATTTAGCTGTGAAATGTTCAAAGTCTGTCAGTGAAACCTCCTTTCATGTGTTTCCAGTGTCATTGGCCTCGACATAGATGATGATGACTGGATACTTCTCCTTCTTCTCCAAGTTCTTCTCCAGCCCTGAGGAGGTATCCTTTACCCTGGCACTGGTCAGGCAGCACATCCTTCTGGAATTATGCTCATGTCTGTAGAGAGCAGGATCTATCCCCCTCATTATACTGTTCCCTCCCACAACGACATTCCTATTTCCTCTCCCCACTTGAATCACTCCCTGTCCCAAGGTGCCATGGACAGTTTGCACATTCTCCCTGCAGTCCCCACTCTTGCCCACACACCTTGCAAGAACCTTATAACTGCTGGATAACTGCAGGAGCTGAGGCTCCTCAAATGTAATTCCATGGAACCCATACTGGCCTCACACGCAGTCACAGCGTCCTGACCCTGATCAATGACTAGTCTTCAATTTCCTTGTCCAAGATGTGTGAGCACCCTCTGCAGAAAGGTTTCCAGGGAACTTTCCACTTCCCTAATAAAGGAGTGAGTGAGGTAAGATATTGACTGTGATCCGGGACGCGGTGCTCAAGGTCGGAGGTAGTGATATTAAGATAATGGCCTCATCAGTGACCCCCACAATGGAGAATGTGAAAGGAGGATCCCAAGGCAGTCACTACCAGTTAGAAGAGCATCTGGTCGATCCAGTCCAGTCCATGTCCCTCAGAGAGGTGCGGCTGCATTCAGAGAGAAATCAATGTCCTTTACTTTTGCTGCTTCTTTCTACCAGATTCCCTCATTTATATTCACTGTTCCCCTCCTGTGTTCATTCACTTTGAGTGAAGTGCTGGCCTCTCTTTTTTTCTTGCCTCGTGCTTCCAAGCTCCAAATTTCTGAATCTATTTGTGGGAACTGCTGCCTCATTCACTTCCCTGTCAGTTTTGGTCTGTCTGCTTGGTCACAGTTTAGCTCAGCTTCTAATTTCACAATTCACCTTACATGGCAGAAAACAGTTTCTTTGCTGCCTTTAAATCAGTTCCTGTTTTCAGTCTCACTGTTTGAACTCCTGAGGCTGTCATTTGTTCTGCCTTCTGTACTGCCTGAGAAAATTCTTATATTAAAGACATAAAACCAGCCTGCGAAACTAAACAAAGCATTAAATCACTGTAGGCCAAGCAGCACCAAATCTCGGATTCTCCAACATCTGCACTACCTATTATCTCTGATACAATTTTAACCCCACTGCGAAGCCTCTTGTAAGGATGCCTAACCTTTCCTGCTCCTGTGGTGCTGCTTGGCCTGCTGTGTTCATCCAGCTCCATACCTTGTTATCTCGGATTCTCCAGCATCTGCAGTACCTATTATCTCCATTAAATCACTGTATTTATTCAAAAGCGTTATGATATTCATTTAAACTTGTCTGAAAAAGGCCACCATAGGTAGGGCTGTGTTTCCTAAAACAAATTTGTGAGATCTAAGCTGTAAAAATATTGCTATTCGTTGAGAGTCTGTAGTTGAAATCCTGAAAAAAATCCTCCTAAATGGCATTGTGGGTCTACCTGCAGCACATGGACTGCAGCAGTGCAAGACCATAGGCACAAAGAAAATAGGAGCAGGAGAAGGCCATTCGGCCATTGTAGGCCCTCACATCTACTCCATGTTTCATTATCATCATGGCTGATCCTCCAACTCAATATCATGTTCCTTCTTTTCCCCCATATCCTTTGATCCCTTCAGTCACAAGTACTATATCCAGCACATTCTAGAAGTCATGCAAAGTTTTGACCTCAATTATTTAGTGAATACCGCAAGTTCCCCACTCTCTGGGTGAACACAATTCTCCTCATCTCAGTCCCAAATGGTTTACTCAGTATCCTCAGACTGTGATCCCTGGTTCTGGACTCACCTGTTATCAGGAACATCCTTCCTGCATCTAACCTGTCTAGTCATGTTCAACTTTTATAGAATTATTTGAGACTCGCCCTCAAATTCTTCTGAAGTGCAGTGAATTCAATTGGAAATGGTTCAACTTCTCTTCATACTTAATATCAACAACCAAGGGGTCAGTCTGGTAAACCTTTGCTGCACTCCCCCTGTAGCAAGAACATCCTTCCTCAGATAAGGAGACAAAAATTACTCACAATATTCCATGTGTGGTCTCTCCAAGACTCTGTATAACTGCAGTAACACATTCCTGCCCCTGTACTCATATCCTCTCACTGTGAAGGCCAATGCACTATTTTCCTTTTTTACTGCCTGCTGTATCTGCAACATTTCTTTTCAGTGACTGGTGTACAAAGACACCCAGGTCTCATTGTACATCCACCACTCCCCAACTATCATCCTTCAAATAATAATCAACCTTCTTGCTTTTGTATCAAAGTGGATAAGCTCACATTTAACCACATTATCCTGCATCTGCCATGCATTTGACCATTCACTCAACTTGTCCAATTCACACCGAAGCATCATTGCATCCTCCGCACAACTTATCCTCCCACCCACCTTATGTCACTTGCAAACTTGGAGATATTATGTTTAGTTCCCTCATCTAAATCATTCATATATATTGTGAATAGCGGCGTCCTAGCATTGAGGTATCCCATTAGTCACTGGCTACCAATCAGAAAAAGACCCATTTATTCTTGCTCTTTGTTTGCTGTTTGCTAACCAGTTCTCTATCCATCTCAATATTCAACATCCAAAGCCAATGTCCTTTAATTTTACACATTAATCTCTCATGTGATTTTCTCAAAAGCCTTCTGAATGTCCAAATAAACCACATCCACTGTCTCCCCTTCATCAACTCTATGAGTAACATGCGTGAAGAGTTCCAGTCAATTTGTGAAGCTTTTGTAAATCCCTGCAGCCTCAGTTTTCAAAGTGCTCTGTTATTAAATCTTTTATGATGGAATCTAATATTTTCCCAGTAGCACTGTCAGGTTGACTGGTCTATAATTCCCTGCCTCCCTTTTCAAACAGTGGGGTTACATTAGCTACCCACCAACTGTTCAGAATCTGTAGAATCTTGGAAGATGACCAACAATGCATCCATTACTTCCAGGGCCACTCCCTTAAATGCTCTGGAATGGAGATTATCAAACCCTGCAGATTTATTAGCTTTCAATCTCATAAATTTCCCCAACAACATTTGTTGACTAATCTGATTTCCTTCAGTTCCTCCTTCTCAATGAACCCTTTGTTCCCCAACATTTCTGGAATGTTACTTGTATCCTCCTTTGTGAGCACAGAGACAAAGTTTGCACTTAGTTCCTTAGCCAGTTCTTTGCTCCCCACTAGGAATTCTAGTTTCTGACTGTAAGGCAACTACATTTATCTTCACCAATCTTCTTGTCTTCAGATCCCAACAGAAAAAAAAATTCTGGTCAGATTTTATGTTCCCCTCAAACATACGCTCATCTATTATTTTCTTTCCCTTAATCCTTTCTTTAATCCCTTAATCTTTCCAATAATCAATCACTCCTCTGTTCCGTTATTTTGTTAGGCCAATTTGTTTGCTTCTTCGTTGGATCTTACACTATCTCCAATTTCCCGTGTACGCCATGGTTTGGTCACCTTTCCAATTTTACTTTTGTGCAGGTGGCAGTAGCTATGGTAAGGATCCTTGTATACCCCCTGTTGTTAGTCACTAACAGTCCCCATAAATGACTATTCACCCTCCCAGCCTGATCGTTACCAACTCCTTTGTCTGTCCAGAGATAAAAGGTACTGCAGATGCTGGAGAATCCGAGATAACAAGCATGGGGCTGGATGAACACAGCAGGTCAAGCAGCATCATAGGAGCAGGAAAACTTGACGTTTCGGGCCTAAACC